>JAPXFY010000015.1:26888542-26893542 GCA_030674185.1 Monoplex corrugatus
GTGCGTGTGCGTGCGTGCGTGCGTGCGTGCGTGCGTGCGTGGTGTGTGTGTGTGTCTTTGTGCGTGTGTGATAAATAGGTTAAAACGTTCGCTATTTTGGAAACTGGTACAGGAACATCGTGCCCTATGTCCAACAGCTATGTCCGCTTAGTGACAGCATCAACTTACCGGTTGTCAGACGAGGCAGTGTGCCAGCAGTTCAAGTGAGCACAACGACGAAGCCGGCCGGTTTGTTGCCTTGTTAACTGAGACGATCGATAAGTCGGCCTTTTGATTAGGACGCCTGGTTATCGATACTGTTACTCGCTCTCCCGGTCATCGGCCAAACGGCCACAGATTCTGCAAGCAGCCAGCATTCCCTGCAAAATCACCTCTAATAAAACCCACTGCTAGCAGCCAGCTGTTAAATGTTTCTGCACAATTCTCTGACGGACAAATGAGTGACAACATGGTCAAAACCATCCTGACAAGTTGTCCTTTTATTACAAGTCTTGTTGCATTCTCTGTAAATCGCAACCACTAACACTGACTACTGCAAGCTGCTACAGTGTTTCTGCTCAAATCTCTTGACGAAAAAAACAAAACAAAACAAAACAAAAAACAAACAAAAGCATGATCAACACAGTATCAACAACCTGACGTTTTCGTACAATACGCACGACCATATTTCCGGAAGTAACTTCATCGAAAATGTGAAAACGTGTAAGAACTTTCTCGATTATTTATCACAGGAAGCTTTCTTTTCAAACGAATTTTGCGTTCATGTTGAGAGCGTTAAGAAGTTTGAACACTATAAGTTTCAAATACATCAATCAGCTAGATCAGTATTACGCAGATGCGAATGACTATAAAAAGCAGTAACAGTCTAGCTGTCTCATTCTCGTAATTATGTTCTCTGAGTGTGGGCAGAATTTCTCAGAGGACAGGAAGATTGCTAATGTGACTGGACTATCATGCTTCAATTTTTTCACCGATTTGTTTGAAGTTTATTATTTTGTTTAAAGATTACTGACATTTCACCTAGTTCATCTTGACATGTCCGTATTTCTAAACTGCATCATTACAAGTAGTTCAAAATGGTTTCAATGATTTAACTCAAGGTATGATCAAAAGCAAATAAACTGATATATATCTTCGTCGTTACAAAACAACAACAACAACAACAACAACTACTACAACTACAACTACTACTACTACTACTACCACTACTTCGTGCTACAAAACCGTCCTCATTTACAGCGAGTGGTGCAAGTTGTAATCTTTCAAGAAAAACATCTCAAAAGGTAAAAAGACGAGAGGTCAACAACAGTTTCACTTTTTCTCCCGCAATTTCTTTTTACATGTGTTGGGTGATTGTGAATCAGTACATCGACACTGACTCAAGTGAAATGACATGTATTCAAGCGAGATATCTGCGTGAACAAAACTTCTGATCTAAAATGATTGAAAACATAAACTCGTAAACTGTAAAAATACCTTTTTTACTGAATCATTCTTATATTTCCGCTTGTTGTCACCAAAACATTGGGCCAGGCACAATTACTTTTGTCTACTCAAATTTCCATTACACATACAATTTCAACTGTAATTGCTTCCCGGCACAGTTTCGTTCATACATACAGATAAATACATATAGGCGGCAAAAGACACACGCAGATGTCCGGGACGATTTCAATAACGCCACCCTTGCTTTTAAAAAGAGACTGAAAAATCATGAGTGTACGCTACAGTTTTGATTTTTCTAACAAGACCTTGCATGCATAAAACAAAGTCCAAACTACAATGTTTCTTAACTAACAGAGCAGTTTCACGAAATGACTTACAACATTACAGTCCAAGCTACTACACGTCTTTAGAGAAGGATTGAAAACTCATCCCTCGTACAAGACACATGGGATTCACTACTGCTATCATTATTATTTGTTGTAGTTATCGCTGCTCTATCACTGTTATCAGTTTTATCATTACTATTACTAATCATTACCATCATCATCATGTGCCCTGCTGCGTGGCGTTGGCGATCATGGCCCTCCATATGAATCTCTCCCTTGTCGCTGCAACTATATCTCCCACCATCTCTGTCCTCAGCCACCCTGCAAGTCCGTCCAATATTTTCTCCCTCTGTCTACCTGGTGTTCTCTTTCCCTCCAGCTTTCCTGTTGTGACCAGGAGCTCTAATTTCTCTTTCCTCATAAAATGACCTATAAACTATTACTAATAGCATAACTATTGATGTCAATTTCGCACAGGCATTGGCAGGTTTGCACATGGCCGTACACAGACAGTACCCAAGTGGGTTCGAATTGATACTTTCCATTGGAAGACAGTTTCCTTATCACTTATCGTGCCTGTCTTAGGGAGAAAATGAAACCCAATAACACAACAAAGACACAAGTTTTATGACAGACTTATGCCTGTGTTTTAAGTAGATACAGAGTGATGTATGTGTGACGTGAGTCCAGTGCTTGCACAGTTTGATTTCCAAGTGTGCATTTATAAAGGAATATTGAATTGAACTGAATCAAATCAACACCTCTCACTTATCTGCAGAGGCAGAACACGTGAAGGGAAATAGATATGAGAACTCTAATCTACATTTATCATGTACTTAGAGAATGGAAAAATATAACTCTAATCTGCTGTTGCTAAATTTTTCTATACAGTAAAAATGTTATTTTCTTTTTCAAAAGGTGTGGGTCAGCTGTAAGATTAAAGCGTGAAAATGAAATACCACAGCACTAGGGTAGTGAATCATTATTGACAAATTGGTATCATACATTTCCAGTAAAAAGAAACGAAATTGGGTGAAGGAAAAGGAAAGGGAGTTGAAATGATGGTGATGATGGTGAGACAGACAGGTTGTGGACCACGTTCAAGTCAAACTTGTTACTGTTGACTTGATTTGTGGACATTTGACTTAATCAAGGTTGGGAACATGACACCTGTAACGCTTATATCCTCCCTCCCTCCTTTCACCGAGTCCATTTCAACGATGGTGGCCCTGTTCAAAATGGACTGATGACCAATAGGCCAACTTTAACAAACTATCGGCGTAGCAAGCTATTCATAGCCCCATCTCTCCACTCCCTTTCCTATTTTTCAACAAATCAAACAGGGAGAGAATTCAAGCACAAATGTCAACACAGACCACGAGTTATCGACCTTAATACACAATGATGGCGGCCAATGGCCCAATACCTCAGGCCGGCCAGTTGGACCCAGACATGGACAGCGAGACAGGCACTGACTCTGTCACACTCTATAATACAGTACTCTGTCACACTCTATGATACAGTCCCCTGGCTATTTCAGCTTGTGAGCATATACAGATGAATACAGACAGGTGCTTTGTGTAGCTTCAATGACCTGACAGATGGGAAAATCTCCACCCTTTACCCACAAGGTAGGATTGAACCCTGACCTTTCGCGACTGGAAGTCTGACATCCCCCCCAACGTGACTGTCGCACCCTTCTGTTACAACTATTAGAAAAAACAACATAATAAAAGAGTCAGCTTACAATACAAAATTATTCTGTATAGACAAATGTGCGATTAACAAACAAACAAACACATAAATCATGATTTACACAAACAAACAACAACAAACAAACAACCGAGACTGAAACTTAACACGACAGACGTTTAAATAAAAAAGCTTTCATTTTGCATAATTATCAAGAAACACCCGAGGATGCAAACCGGAGTGAACTGTCGGCACAAAAAGATAACAATTTTTTTTTACCAAGTTACAATCTTTAAATTAAGCTATCTCAGTACTGTTTCAAGGTATAATTGGCTAAATTAAAAAAAAAAAAAAAAAAGTAGGAAACGAAGCTAAGACTGGCATTGACATGAGCCCGCTAAGAAGCCAATAATAATAATAATAATAATAATAATAATAATAATAATGATGATAATTACAATAATGATAATAATTCCATCTGTATAGCACAAACAGCCCATGGCAATGTATGCTATTTACATTTTCTGGGTAGGTGGGTGTGAGTGCCATGTCCATACATTAATGCAAAATAAGTATATTCGGATACATACACTAATGCAGTATAAACATGTTCCGATACAATAGTCGGATACATTCATTAATGCAGTGTAAACACAGTTGGATACCTACATTAATGCAGTATAAACATTGTCGAATACATACATAATGCAGTGTAAACATAATCATCAAAAATAACATCAGACTACACAACACAAAATCAGAAATAGGTAAGAGTAACGGTAGTCCACATAAAACTATAAACGGCAGAAAAATGTGTACACCATTTGATAAATACGATGTCTCGCACACAAGCACACAAGACGACATTGCCGATCTATTGTTACTATCGATATCTATGGTGCGATTTCTCTCCCATTCAAACGAACATTATCCAACTGACCTCTCTGAAAAACTGACCGTAAGTTCGTTGGCTTCACCATCATGGTATGGGTTCTAAATCCTGGATTGGTATATACTCTATATATTTGTCACCGCCATACATTCGCCTCCCGGGAGTCATTTGGCAGAAGTATTCAAGTGACTAATCACATACGATGAGACCCTACAGGTTTTACTTACAACCTTCAAGTTATCGTAGAGTGACTTTCTGATTGACTGTATCTTAACAACAGTGACTTGTTTTTCTTACTAAACAAGTGCAAGTATAGACATGCTTGGAAGACCGAACCAATAGCTACATATGGTGAGAAAAGCGTATAAAACATTCATACAACACAATATATAGTTGAACTTTTACTATTTGAAGTACGCAAACGTTGAGTTTTGGATCATCACAATGAAGGAAAATATAAAACATACAGTGTACATATACGGACTTAACATAACAAGTAAACGTTTTTGCATAATCCTGAGATTATAGGTGAATAAGATGATAACAATGCACAACTTCACTTTTTCGGCTTTCACCGTTATGGGAGCATTACCCCATCTCTCTCTCTCTCTCTCCTTTACTTACCCCAACCCTAAATACAGTCA
>JAPXFY010000015.1:26898542-26926042 GCA_030674185.1 Monoplex corrugatus
CAAAAAAACGCCCGAACCATCCAGGGTTCCCCATCATATAGCAGGCAGCTTGACTTACTGTCTTCCCTCTGTGTTCAATGGAGGCCTGCATGAAGGCACGGTGACCGGTGAAAAATGAGAGGGGAGGTCCTTTAATTAAGTGATCGTTGTCACGGAATCTTGACATACTAAGCTCTTGATGGTTGGGGTTAACGGCGTCAGTGGTAGAATACTGTGCGCTGTGGAGTTCACTTCAAGTTCATTTCATTCAAAACCCCAGCAGTGGAATAGCAATCTAGACACTACAACATCATCTATGTCAGAGTTATAATTGTGTAACTGAGCGCAATAATTTTCTTTTTCATTTCTTTGTACTCGTATTATTTTGCGTGGTTAAAAAAAAAAAAAAAATGAATACACGTATATATAGGTCGTACACGCTAAATCAGAGACAGAAGTGAAGCTACCATGCATCCCATTACGAAAGAGTGGAATGAATAAAACAGAAGTATTGTGTCTTCAAATTTTTAATTTAACAATAAATGTGTAGCATGCCTGGAATATATAGCATGCTGTCAGTCTTTAATGCAGGTGGACTAAACATGATTTTATTTTTCTCCCTCCTTTCTCTTCTTTTTGTTCCATATCTAGGCTAGATTGTACAGTCACTGCTAGCAATAGGCAGGTTTTTTCCCGAAGACGGTGCTAGGCAAACAATACACGTGTATTTCATACCAGATTGGGAATGGACACGTCTCCCATAAAAAAAAGACAAAAAACAAACAAACAAACAAAACTGGAAGAGTCTTTACCACTCTTTAAAACGATATCTCAAAGGACTGTTAGAAATTGTCCATAAGATTGTAAAAGCAATGTTTTCTCCAAAACTGTATGCTAATGAATTCTTCAGAAATGTAAAAATAAACGGTATCTCCACAACTGTGACAGAAACTATCTCTCTTCAGGCGTATAAAGACACTTTCCCTTCAGGACCATAAGGTCATTAAAGAACCAATCTCTCCAAGACAGAAAAAAGAACAATTCTTCATGACCGTAAAAGAAACAGTCTCTCCAGAACAGGAAAAGAAAAATCTCTTCAGGACCGTAAAACAGTTTCTTCAGGACCGTAAAAGAAAGTCTCTCCAGGACCGTAAAACAGTCTCTTCAGGACCGTAAAACAGTCTCTTCCCGACCGTAAAAGAAAGTCTATCCAGGACAGAAAAAGAAACAGTCTCTCTGAAACCACAAAAGAAACAGTCTCTCTAAAACCACAAAAGAAACAGTCTCTCTAAAACCACAAAAGAAACAGTCTCTCCAGGACCCTAAAAGAAACAGTCTCTCTAAAACCACAAAAGAAACAGTCTCTCCAGGACCCTAAAAGAAACAGTCTCTCCAGGACCCTAAAAGAAAAAGTCTCTCCAGGACACAAAAGAAACATGCTCTCTAGGACCACATCTCCAGGACCACAAAAGAAACAGTATCTCGAGGACCACAAAAGAAACAGTATCTCCAGGACCACAAAAGAAACAGTATCACCAGGACCCTAAAAGAAACAGGCTCTCCAGGACCACAAAAGAAACAATATCTCCAGGACCACAAAAGAAACAGTATCTCCAGGACCCTAAAAGAAACAGGCTCTCCAAGACCACAAAAGAAACAGGCTCTCCAGGACCACAAAAGAAACAGGCTCTCCAGGACCACAAAAGAAAGTCTCTCTACCATCCGAAAAGAAAGGCTCCAGGACCCTGCAAGAAAGCAGTCTCTCCAACACCTTAAAAGAAAAACGTCAGTCCAGGACCCTAAAAGAAAATCTCCCCAGGATCCCATAAAAAACACAGCCTCTTCAAAACCGTAAAAGAAACAATGTCTTCAAAAGAGGAAAGACAGTCTTAATACACGACTACTCACCATAACAGTAGCTAGTGAATTGTGCTAGAGGATACTGTTGTCCTACCATTTTCTTTACACGTGTGTCCTGGTCTGCTGAGCGGCTGTTGATATTCAAGAATGCTTATTAGTATTATTGCCCATACCCACGGTTAACGAAAGATGCCACGAAGAAAATAAAGGTTGAGTACTTAAGCCTTCCATTCCTTCAGTTTGGAACACAGAAATGAAAGGGTTAAGTAGTCAGCCTCGTCTGGCTGTAGCCCGTGCTGAACGTTAGCATAACAGGATAAGTAAGGACAGAACAAACATGACAGAATCTCCAGAACAAACAAAAACAGCAGTACCGAAACAGACAATTTTTTTTAACAAGCTTTCGTCCTCCCACCCCCCTCCCTATTTTCCTCGAAATTGATTAGACCAGGACTCCTTGTCGCTGGGACTTTGATGATTAATCATTTCCCTCCCTAATTCTATCCGCCAGCCTCCTGTCGTGTAGAAACCCTTTCACGCCTTAAACACTATCCACTAGTTTCTTGCAGGAAACTGGCAGTCAGGACGTAACAGCAAAAATGTCAAGACACGCCTTGAAATGAAACGACGTGGGGTACCCAGACCACAAAGGGACACCGTCTGTACGATGTGGAGTGTTTGCCTTCTTGTTAGAGGTATTCATGGGTGGTGGCTGTTTTTGTGAAGTTGTTGAATAATGAGACCGCCGTGAGATCATCCGAGTGTGTGCCGCCTTTATGAACTAAATAAAACGGCGAAGAGCAAAGTGTATATATATACATATATAGATAGATAGATAGGGCGTCTGTTGTATTCAGTTTTCCTCGTTCGTGTCTTGTGTCCTCGATCTGTTTACAGAAGGCAGAAAAGGTAGGGAGGATGGGTTCTTCCTTCTTTCCTCTTTCACATCATTCTCTTCTCCACCTCCTCCTAGTCGTCATTATTGCCATCACAGTAATCATTATGATACCACCATCTTCATCATCATCATCCCCATGGTAATAATCATCATCATCATAACATTTATCTTCATTATCATCGTTATGATCTTCTTTTTCTTCTTCGTCGTCAATTTTTTCTTCTTCTAGGAAAAAAAATGTATAACAGAGAAAAGAAACAAACCAACACATTAATCAATCATGTCTACTAGAAACATCAATATTCCAAACACAATTACAAACCCATGATGATTAACAACTAAGTAAATAATACAAGAACCAAACACCTACCCCGAAACCAACAACGCCACAGTAACCACGCTTACTAGATTTCATATGCAAACGAAAGAGAAAGAAAAGCTCGCCATAGAGAGAATGGTATTCGAGAGGTGGGGTAGGGGCACAAAGGAAGGCAGAGACAGAAAAAGATAAGGAAGGAGAGAGGAGATGGCTGTTAGCAAGCAAAAGTGTCATCGGTTTTCGATTGGAGATTGGGGAGAGTTGGAGAAGGAGAAAGAAGTTGTCTACAAGCCTGTATTGATCACTGATTACTTCCCCTTCCTAGAGGTCCACAAGTTGTCTACAAGCCTGTATTGATCACTGATTACTTCCCCTTCCTAGAGGTCCACAAGTTGTCTACAAACCTGTATTGATCACTGATTACTTCCCCTTCCTAGAGGTCCACAAGTTGTCTACAAGCCTGTATTGATCACTGATTACTTCCCCTTCCTAGAGGTCCACAAGTTGTCTACAAGCCTGTATTGATCACTGATTACTTCCCCTTCCTAGAGGTCCGCGGCTATTGTCCCAGCCGTAGGATCATGAGTACTTTTCCCCTCTCACCTAGAGGTCCATCAAGATGAGATCGGTACAGCGTATTGATCGCGATAGTCTTATCTCCCCTTGCTAGAGGTCCAAGTTGTCTACAAGCCTGTATTGATCACTGATTACTTCCCCTTCCTAGAGGTCCTGCGGCTATTGTCCCAGCGGGTGAGGGTACAGAGGGGGGGTCCTTTTTTTTCCCTCGTCACCGCTAACTCTAATTGATGACGCCATCATGGAGGGATCGAGGGATCGGTAGGCAGGGAATTTGGGCGGGGGATCGCGATCCCAAGTCGTATTAGTCTCCCGTAAAAGTGGTGATGAATGAGCGTTGATTTGGAACTGGGGCAGGTGTTGGGGACAAGGAAGCCGGTTTTATTACGGTCGTTAGGTTGCCTAGCTGCAATACTGCCTTTTCCTGTCCCCCCCCAACCCCCCCCCCCCTCCGCTCTCCGTACCACAAGGCTTGGTTAGGGAAGTGGTCGATCTCCTATCGTCCAGTCTGACTGCACGATTGCACACGTTCGAGCCTGGACCAGGACGAACTTTGTATGTGCGGTTTACTGTCCACCCAGCTGTGAATGTGTACGTGGTCCTGTTCAGGATTGGGGAAAGTAAAGCAGGGAGGGAGAAGATATGGACATTGCCCTCGTAATATTGACCTCAAGAAAAGTGATGTCTCTGCCATCTCATTCCCGTACAGCATTAGGTCTAAGATATGGGAACATCTTTACAATTTACAACCGTATCACTCGTTTTCGACTTTCCACTTCCATCCCCATTCCAGACAACTGACTCTGTATGTGTGATGGGGAGGGGACGGAAGAGGAGTAACATTTAATGCAGATGGTAATACTAATGATACCCGCCACACGTATACATGCACATACAAACACGATCTTCTCAACTAACTAGTCGAATAGCATGATCATCTTGGTTTTTTTATGTGCGCGCAAGCGAGTTTGTATGCATGCGTGTGTGTGTGTGTTTGGGTGTGTGTATGTGTGTGTATATCTGTGTGTGTGTGTGTGTGTGTGTGTGTGTGTGTATGTGTGTGTGTGTGTGTGTGTGTGTGTGTGTGTGTGTGTGTGTGTGTGTGTGTGTGTGTGTGTGTTTGTGTTTACGCGTGCGTGAGACAGAAAGGTATTAAAACAGATTTTGTTTTGCCAGAGTGTGTCATGGTGACCTTCAGAAGTAAGGATTAATAAAAAGGAGGTTTTTAGAATAGCATGATCATCTTGGTTTTTTATGTGCGCGCACGCGAGTGTGTATGTTGTGTGTGTGTGTGTGTGTGTGTGTGTGTGTGTGTGTGTGTGTGTGTGTGTGTGTGTGTGTGTGTGTGTGTGTGTGTGGGTGTACGCGTGCGTGAGACAGACAGGAACTGAAACAGATTTTATTTACCAGAGTGTGAAATAAGCAAAACAATGACATTAATTTTTTCATCAAAACCTTGCCCAAACAGGATCTACACACAACACAGGTTATACACGAATCAATATATTTTAACAATGGAAACATTTCCTTTCCTGTGTCCCTACTCTCCACAACGGATTTTATTTATGTGATTATGTCATGTAGTTTAACCAACAGCACTAGAAATGTTTATGACCGATCTGATTACAACGGACACCTAATATATAATACATGAATATATATGTATATATTTCTTATTGCATATAGTCCCGCATGTTTTCTGTTGGTGTGTACAGCTGAGGCTGGGTTTAAACAGATTAATTTGTAAGATGGGGACATTTATTTTCCTCCTTTAAAGAGAAGAGAGAGAGAGAGAGAGAGAGAGAGGGAGGGAGGGAGGGATGAAGAGAGTTACAGAGAGAGGAGGAAGGAGGGAGGAGGAGGCTGTCGCTGATATTTTTCAACATAAATTATTCAACAGTCAAATTCACCCTTGAACACACACACACACACACACACACACACACACACACACACACACACACACACACACACCCCACACACACACACACACACACACACACACACACACACTTCTCATCAAACTCCTTCCTCATCTTCTAAATATAAAACAAATCTTCCGATTCCCTATTTTCTCCTAACACCTCTCTCTTTTTCCATTTCTCTCTCATTCACTTTGCGTCTGTTTACCTTTGTCTAGCTCTCTCTCTCTCCGTCTTGTCCTCCAATACAGTATATAGAAATTATCATCATTCTAGGTCGTAAAACAATGTCATCTTTCTGATGATTTCTTGTGATGCATCGTTTAGTCTCACTTGACTTTGGACGAGAGCTAAATGTTAAAAAAGCATGCAAACGCTCATCTATTATTCTCGAACATGAAAAATTCATCTTGTCTTATCCCTCTCATACATATGCACGCATGTGTGCATGTATAAATGCATGTGAGTAAAAAAGTTGTGACTATACATATGTACGGTGTGCAAAACAACACGTAGTATACATGTTAAAGTTATGCATAGATCTATGACCTCAATTAAAACAATATCATTCTCTCTCTCTCTCTCTCTCTCTCTCTCTCTCTCTCTCTCTCTCTCTCTCTCTCTCTTCCTCCTTTCTCACTCCCTACCACCTCTCTCCAAACCAGTTATGTATAGATCTATGACCGTCTCAATTAAAACAATACCAGTGTCTCTCTCTCTCTCCCGTCCTCCTCCTCTCTCCCACCCTACCCCCTCTCTCCCAGCCCCACCCTGTCTCCTTTCTTTCTGCGTGAAGCCTGTCTAGTCGCGATCATCGACAGCAGGAAAGTGTGATACTTTGCCAAATGGAAACAGGAGTAAAGGCTTTGGGATCAGGCCTGGGGACTACAGAATGCTGCCAGCATGAGTAAGCGACATTTACTTCCCTTAGTAAATCGATGTTCCGTCTCGTCACTGCCTTTCTTGTTCAAACCAACCGTACATTTTTTCCCCTTAGTCCAAACTTTTTTCCCCCCTAGAGTCAGCCCCCTCCTCTCCCACTCTCTCTGTACTTACTTTCTTTCAGAAGAATATGGCCCCTCCCCTCCCACTCTCCCCAAATATACTTTCCATACGTCCACCTTCTGTATCCTGTCCTCTCTTCTCCTTCCTTTCCTCGAAAAAAAGGGAAACTGTTTCAAAAGACCGGAGAGAGGTGTGAGTCTGTATGTATGTGTCTGCAGGAAACTGGTGGATAGGGTGACGGAATCAAAGGGTTAAGGTTTTGCAGTTGGTGGATAGGGTGCAGGAGTCAAAGGGTTAAACATCCGGGCAACAGGGGTGAACCGATGAGAAGTCGGGAACGCAAACGTTTGGAAGTCATGACTCCAAATAAAGGTCACACGCACACAAAACAGTCATGAAAATCAGCACTTTTTCAGGAACTTCTGATAATGTTTGCATTCTGTTTTTTACCGTTACGACTGTTTACTTCCTTCCTTCCTTCACGTCTTTATTTCATCTGATACTTCTTCAAGATCCTAGTGACCTTGAGAAGTAAGGAATCTGGATTTTTTGAAACAATTTTGAATAAAAAAGGTGGTTTTTAGAATGGCATGACAATCTTGTCTTTTTTTTTATCTGTTGGCTAAAGATTCCCCCACTAACTATCTCCCAAATCTGCCATCGTCTCCTCGTCTCTCTCCAAGCCTGTCATTTTGAGCTTTTGTTGTTGGGTTGTATTATATCAGTCAGACTTCCATACACCCCCCTTCTGTCTGACCCTCTCCCATGTGTGTATATGAAAGAGGAGAGAGAGAGAGAGAGGGAGAGAGATTGTGTGTGCGTGCTGCGTGTGTGTGTGTGTGTGTGTGTGTGCGCGCGAACGCGCGCGCGCGCGCGTGTGTGTGTGTGTGCGTGCGTGCGTGCGTGCGTGCGTGGTGTGTGTGTGTGTGTGTGTGTGTGTTCGTTCGTTTTTTCTTTTACGTCTGTTCACATATGTGCGTTTAGACGGATGTGTGTGTGTGTGTGTGTGTGTGTGTGTGTGTGTGTGTGTGTGTGTGTGTGTGTGTGTGTGTGTGTGTGTGTATGTACGTGTGTGTGAGTGCGCGTGCGTGTGTGTGAGCGCGCGTGCGTGTGTGCGTGTGTCAGTTAAGACTTAAATGGCTTTGATGATTTAGGTCAACACCCTATATCATTAAGTCGGGAAGCGGGAAGAGGTTGGGAAAGGGGAACTGAAGAAAACATAAATCATTTTCTGATAATACATCAAAATGGTAAACAGTCTTATTCATACACACACACGCCGGCGCCCCAGCGCTCATGTACGCAGATGTATCTATATATACATATATTCAGACATGAACACATGACAAAGGGAGATGAGGGGAAAGAAAGCGGGGAGAGAGCTAGAGGGAGGGAGGAAGAGAAGGAAAGAGTGAGAGTTCAAAACTATATGTTATTAACAACACGACCTCATCCTATCCATGCCAATCCAACATGAATATCAGAATCTCCTGTCATGCAAATCTTCCAAAGCTCTCAGATCTCACACAACTTCATCATACCTCCGTCCTCGCTAACAACTTGAGGAAAAAAAATCGTTTTTGGTCCAGCATCTTCAAGACAAAGAGCAATTTCAGAAATATCTCCCCAAAACAAAAATTAATCGCTGTGGCTCTTCTAAATCCAGTGGAACTGCAATGTGTGTGTATATGTGTGTGTGTGTGTGTGTGTGTGTGTGTGTGTGTGTGTGTGTGTTGTGTGGTGTGTGTGTGTGTGCGTGTGTGTGTGTGTGTGTGTGCGTGTGTGTGCGTGTGTGGTGTGTGCGTGTGATTTTTATGTGTGTGATTGTTATTAATAAATTGCAAAATATAATTACTTGCAGGTTTTTTTTTAATGAACCAAGTTTATGTTGCATCGATGTATTAACGTATGGATCCGATTGTTGTACTGCATTAACATATTAACATCGCAATGTTTAAGCTGTTTGCAAAGTGCAGAAGTATTCTGTGGCATGTATATCTGCGCTCTATAAATGGAATCATCATCATTATCATCATCGTCATCATCATCATCATCGTCGTCGTCATCGTCACCATCATCATCACCATCATCACTACTATTATGTTGAAAACAAATTCAGAAGAAAAGCAATATCCCTTTCTCACAAATTTTCACGGTAATTTAAAACAACAAACAAACCAAACAAAAACAATCGTCTCTCTCTCTCTCTCTCTCTCTCTCACACACACACACACACGCACCAACTCCCCTCCCTTCCCCCCACCCCCTCCTCCATCCATACCCACCCCAACGAGTCGCGCAAGGCATGGCGGGCGAAAGAACCAGAACAAGGGCAAAGTCAGGAAGAAGAGGAAGAAGAAAAATGCGGGAGAAAATGCTGTGTTGGGTCGATAACCACGACGGGCGAGAAGGCAAAGACCCCGCCATTTTCTAGTCGATTAGCGCCAGGGAAAAAGACACATGGCACGCAGGGTGTTTGATTTAAACCATACCCTGTCCACATCCCTCCTTTCTTCTTTCTTTCCTCTCGGTTTTTATTTATGTTTTTTTTTGCTGTTGTTCTGAAAGCCGATAGCACGTCTCACACGCTATAAACCGTTCACTGACCAGGACCCCAGGGAAACGGGGACTTTTCACTGCCAGCTCTGACGTAAACAGAAACCAGAAACACACGAAAACAGAATGACAGCAGGTCCTTTTCACACACACACACTCACTAAGACACACACAGACACACACATACAGACACACACAAAACACACACACACACACACGTACACTCACACACACACGTACACACACACCACACACACACACACACACGCACGCGCACACACACACGCGCACACACACCCACTAAGAAAAACACACACACACACGCACGCACACACACTCTATCTCTTTCTCTAACACACACAACACACACACACACACACACACACACACAACACACAACAACGTACGCACACACACACGCACGACACGCACACTCACGTATACACACACACACACGCGCGCACACACACATGCATACACATACAAACACACGCACACACACATACACACAAACATACACACATATACACAGACACACACACACACACACAAAGGTGCAAAATTTCAGCCAACTAACTCTGTCAAGCATACACAAAGAAACACAGCGGTAACATCAGCAACAACAACACTTCCCTGATATCGTGTTAAACAGGAGAACTGTTATTTTTTTTCTCTCCTGCTTGATGGAACATCACGAGTTTGGGGTTTGATCAAGAGGGATTCTTCACACTCGGACAATTCCATATACGCTCCACCCAAATCAGCCAGTAATTCATCTGGCAG
This sequence comes from Monoplex corrugatus, assembly GCA_030674185.1. Taxonomy (NCBI): domain Eukaryota; kingdom Metazoa; phylum Mollusca; class Gastropoda; order Littorinimorpha; family Ranellidae; genus Monoplex; species Monoplex corrugatus. Next base: position 26,908,441 of record JAPXFY010000015.1, read on the forward strand.
ATCCCCTGAACCTGTGCAAGACTACGCGCGGGAAAGGTTTTGAAATAGCGAAGAGGTGGGGGGAGGGACCTCCGGAAACACTAAGCAGACACCTTCAGAATAATGGAAACGTTAAGATGGGCAGCGCACAAGGCAGGTTTTTTTTTCCATTAAATGTGGAAATAGCCAGCAGAATCGGCCAAACCAAAACAGCATTCCAGAAGATGAAAAGTGTTCTTACCAACAAATGCCTATCAATTAACATCAGAAAGAGTTTTTGAATGTTATATAGAACCGATAATGTTGTACGGTTGTGAGAAGTGGACAGTCAAAACAAAACTGAGGCAACTGAAATGTGGTTTCTAAGAAGAATGTTGAGAGTTCCATGGGCAGCAAAAACAACAACAACAACAACACCAACAACAAAACAAACAAACGAAAACAAAAAACGAGACAATCTTAAAGGAAGCAAAAATAAGATCATTAATAAAGAAGATTAGGAAAAGAAAGGCAACATTTATAGGACATTTTATGACGAACGAACAAATTAGAGCACCTGGTCACAATAGGAAAGCTGGAGGGAAAGAGACCACCCAGAGAGAAAATATTGGACGGACTTGTTGGGTGGCTGAGGACAGAGAGGGTGGGAGATGTACCTGCAGCAACAAGGGACAGATTCGTATGGAGGGCCATGATCGCCAACGCCATGCGGCAGGGCACATGATGATGATGATGAGGAGGAGGAGGATGCGAGCTGGAACTGAACTCGAGATACAAGAGAACTTCTGTCATCATTTTCTTCCCAAGTTTTTGTATTTGTTTCTTTGTTGTATTCTGTATACGTCTGACAACTGCTAGCCGAAGACTTGTGCTTGTCTTGTTTTCTGCTTTTTACTTGACAGTTATATACATGGAATCTGTTTCAGCTAGCTTATGTTTAATGCTGTTATAGTTGCTGTTAGTAGTAGTTGGTGAAGGGTTTAATCTCCCGGGTTAACAAGTGTGCAGATCTGTTACGGGTATGCCTAAACTATCTATGTGGGTCTACGCACGCAGGACATCAAATGTGCACGAAACGTTTTCAAATTGTATGACTGTCTGGTGGCTTATGGAAACACGGAAACACACAGCATGCACGCCCACCGAAGGCAGAGTATGCAGACCGCGCAGCAACATACCTCCTGCACAGTGTGGGCAAAACAAAATGCACGCACGCATTCGACAAAAGTCGGCACGCTTAAATTTTTTGTGGAGTTTAATCCATTTCCCTGGTACCCCCTTCTGTTAGGACGCTTATACGACGTTTGTCCCGTGTCTCACTTGGTGGTGTAGTGACCCGAGGCCAACAGATACTGATCTGTATACATTACACATACCAGTCCCATATTTTGTTGGGGACAACAAAGGTGGTGGTCCTCGTCATACTGTTGTTATCGTTGTTGTTATTACTAATATTCTTAATGATATCGCCGTATTGGTTTTGTATGGCTAATTACACCCCACTGGAGGATGTCATCTTTTGTTAACTCTTTGACTCCCGCACCCTGTCCATCAGCATCCGGCATTGCAAACCATGCCAGCAAAGAAAAAAAATAACTCTTTGATTCCCTCAGCCTATCTACCAGCTTCCTGCAGGAAGCTGGTAGATAGGCTGCAGGAAGCTGGTAGATAGGCTGAGGGAATCAAAGGGTGATGTTTTTGCTGTTGGTGGGTAAGGTGCAGGAGTCAAAGGGTTAAGAACATGCCTAGCGTATGCTGAAAGTGGCCTGCAACTGCCAGCAGAACTACCATCGTCACACCACGTGTGGTGATAAAGTGCCTTTGCAAACAAACATGTCTCCGCACTAACCGCAGACAAAACTGTTAAAAAACATGTAAGGTTAGCAGTCTAATACCTTCCAATAACGACCTTGTAATGATAGGCAGCATACACTTCGATCATGAAAGCATACGCACAAACACAGTGACTTAACACAGAGAAAGAAAGAGAGAGAGAGAGAGAGAGAGAGAGAGAGAGAAGACAGACAGACAGACAGAGAGAGGCAGACAGACAGCAGACAGACAGACAGACAGACAGACAGAAAGCATAATTAGGACAAAAAGCGAGAAACTTTAGTTTATTTCAGCCTCGGACAGTAGACAGGCAAAATACAAAGCAAAGACCTTTAAGTTAAGGACAAACAAGACATTGGGTCTGAAACGGTAATGATGGAAAAAAAACGTGAAAATGTTGTGACCCGCTGTCTTCAAGTTGCATAGAGATGAACCCGGGGGGTGGGGGTGGGGGGGGGGTTGAGGGGCAGGGGGGTGCGGGGAGGGGAGGCGTGATAAAATATTTTTTGTTGAGGGACAAAGATATATGTTCGAGACAAAGACGATTCAAGCTGCAAAGACAGCTGCATGACTGATTAGCATTTGCAAAGCCTTCGCGGTTGGGGTCATATTCAGAGAAGAGAAAGCTGCCTTTTAAATAGTAATTAAATCTTAAAATGCCACTTCCAGCAAAACAACACACACACACACACACACACACACACACACACACACACACACCACGCACACGACACACACACACACACGCACACACACACACACACACACACACACACACACACACACACACACACACACACACACACCTGGCAATGAGGTATGGCAAAGAAAATACAAAGACCCAACTGTGAAGTACGGCGAAGAAAATACCAAGACATAACTGAAGTACTGACACTGTGAAGTACTGACAAACTTTAAAAAAAAAAGAGAGCTGCAGAGAGATAAAGATCGGGGTCAGGCTTAGGGATGTGAGAGAAAGTCGTCTAACACCACCCACATAAAACGTCTAGAAGCGACGGACAAGCGGCACAGACAGTAATGATGACGGTGGATGTGGTCGTTATATGATATAATGGCCCTTTGACCTTCTGTTCACTTCTGTCCTTTTCTTTGTCCTGTGTCCTTCTTGCTTTTTCCTCTGTTGGAATTATCACCAGCTTCACCCTTTCATTCTGCAATTAAGCACCAGCTTCCACCAGCTCAACCTTTTCACTACCTAACCCTACCCACCACCTTCCTACACAAAGTTAGCTGAAACCTACGAGACGCTGGTGGATAAAATAAGGTACGAGAAGCTGGTGAACTAAGTGAGGTGTAGGAAGCTGGTGGAACAATGAGGTGTAGGAAGCTGATGGACAGAGTGAGGTGTAGGAGGTGATGGACAGAGTGAGGTGTAGGAAGCTGATGAACAGAGTGAGGTGTAGGAGGCTGATGGACAGAGTGAGGTCAGGAGGCTGATGGACAGAGTGAGGTGTAGGAAGCTGATGGACAGAGTGAGGTGTAGGAAGCTGATGGACAGAGTGAGGTGTAGGAACTGATGGACAGAGTGAGGTGTAGGAAGCTAATGGACAGAGTGAGGTGTAGGAAGCTGATGGACAGAGTGAGGTGTAGGAAGCTGATGGACAGAGTGAGGTGTAGGAAGCTGATGGACAGAGTGAGGTGTAGGAAGCTGATGGACAGGGTGAGGTGTAGGAAGCTGATGGACAGAGTGAGGTACAGGAAGCTGATGGAAAGGGTGAGGTACAGGAAGCTGATGGACAGAGTGAGGTGTAGGAAGCTGATGGACAGAGTGAGGTGTAGGAGGCTGATGGACAGAGTGAGGTGTAGGAAGCTGATGGACAGAGTGAGGTGTAGGAAGCTGATGGACAGAGTGAGGTGTAGGAAGCTGATGGACAGAGTGAGGTGTAGGAAGCTGATGGACAGAGTGAGGTGTAGGAAGCTGATGGACAGAGTGAGGTGTAGGAAGCTGATGGACAGAGTGAGGTGTAGGAAGCTGATGGACAGAGTGAGGTGTAGGAAGCTGATGGACAGAGTGAGGTGTAGGAAGCTGATGGACAGAGTGAGGTACAGGAAGCTGATAGACAGTGTGAGGTGTAGGAAGCTGATGGACACTGAGGTGTAGGAAGCTGATGGACACTGAGGTGTAGGAAGCTGATGGACAGGGTGAGGTGTAGGAGGCTGATGGACAGGGTGAGGTGTAGGAAGCTGATGGACACTGAGGTGTAGGAAGCTGATGGACAGAGTGAGGTGTAGGAAGCTGATGGACAGGGTGAGGTGTAGGAGGCTGATGGACAGGTGAGGTGTAGGAAGCTGATGGACAGAGTGAGGTGAGGAAGCTGATGGACAGGTGAGGTGAGGAAGCTGATGGACAGAGTGAGGTGTAGGAGCTGATGGACAGAGTGAGTGTAGGAGCTGATGGACAGAGTGAGGTGTAGGAAGCTGATGGACAAGAGTGAGGTGAGGAAGTGATGGACAGACGTGAGGTGTAGGAAGTGCTATGGGAGTAGGACAGAGTGAGGTAGATAGGAGTAGGAGCTGATGGACAGAGTGAGGTGTGTAGGAAGCTGATGGACAGAGTGAGGTGTAGGAAGCTGATGGACAGAGTGAGGTGTAGGAAGCTGATGGACAGAGTGAGGTGTAGGAAGCTGATGGACAGAGTGAGGTGTAGGAAGCTGATGGACAGGGGAGTGTAGGAAGCTGATGGACAGTGAGTGTAGGAAGCTGATGGAAGTGAGGAAAGCTAGAATGTGAGGTGTAGGAAGCTGATGGACAGTGAGGTGTAGGAAGCTGATGGACAGAGTGAGGTGTAGGAGCGTGATGGACAGAGTGAGGTGTAGGAAGCTGATGGACAGAGTGAGGTGTAGGAAGCTGATGGACAGAGTGAGGTTAGGAGCTGATGGACAGAGTGAGGTGTAGGAAGCTGATGGACAGAGTGAGTTAGAGTAGGAAGGATGGCGATGGACAGGTGAGGTGTAGGAAGCTGATGGACAGAGTGAGGTGTAGGAAGCTGATGGACAGAGTGAGGTGTAGGAGCTGATGGACAGAGTGAGTGTAGGAAGCTGATGGACAGAGTGAGGTGTAGAAGCTGATGGACAGGTGAGGTTAGGAAGCTGATGGACAAGTGAGTTAGGAAGCTGATGGACAGTGAGGTTAGGAAGCTGATGGACAGAGGTGAGGTGTAGGAGCTGATGGACAGGTGAGGTGTAGAAGCGATGACAGTGAGGTGTAGAAGCTGATGGACAGAGTGAGGTGTAGGAAGCTGATGGACAGGTGAGGTGTAGGAAGCTGATGGACAGAGTGAGGTGTAGGAAGCTGATGGACAGAGTGAGGTGTAGGAAGCTGATGGACAGAGGAGTGAGGAAGCTGATGGACAAGAGTGAGGTGTAGGAAGCTGATGACAGAGTGAGGTGTAGGAAGCTGATGGACAGAGTGAGGTGTAGGAGCTGAGGACAGGTGAGTGTAGGAAGCTGATGACAGAGTGAGTGTAGGAAGCTGATGGACAGGTGAGTGGGTAGGAAGCTGATGGACAGTGAGGTGTAGGAAGCTGATGGACAGGTGAGGTGTAGGAAGCTGATGGACAGGTGAGGTGTAGGAGCTGATGGACAGGGTGAGGTGTAGGAAGCTGATGGACAAGTGAGTGTAGAGCTGATGGACAGAGTGAGTGTAGGAAGCTGATGGACAGAGTGAGGTGTAGGAGCTGATGGACAGAGTGAGGTGTAGGAAGCTGATGGACAGAGTGAGGTGTAGGAGCTGATGGACAGAGTGAGGTACAGGAGGCTGATGGACAGAGTGAGGTGTAGGAAGCTGATGGACAGAGTGAGGTGTAGAAGCTGATGGACGAGTGAGGTGTAGGAAGCTGATGGACAGAGTGAGGTGTAGGCTATGCTCTCTGATGTGACCTATGAGTGAGGTGTAGGAAGCTGATGGACAGAGTGAGTGTTGTATGTGAAGCTGATGGAGCATGAAGTGAGGTGTATGAAGCTGATGGTACAGAGTGAGGTGTAGTGAAGCTGAATGGACAGGAGTGAGGTGAGGAAGCTGATGGACAGAAGTGTAGGAGTACAGAGATTAGGAGCTGATGGAAAGGGTGAGGTATAGGAAGCTGATGGACAGAGTGAGGTGTAGGAAGCTGATGGACAGAGTAGAGGTGTAGGGAGCTGATGGACAGAGTGAGGTGTAGGAAGCTGATGGACAGAGTGAGGTGTAGGAAGCTGATGGACAGAGTGAGGTGTAGGAAGCTGATGGACAGAGTGAGGTGTAGGAAGCTGATGGACAGAGTGAGGTGTAGGAAGCTGATGGACAGAGTGAGGTGTAGGAAGCTGATGGACAGGTGAGGTGTAGGAAGCTGATGGACATGAGTGAGGTGTAGGAAGCTGATGGACAGAGTGAGGTGTAGGAAGCTGATGGACAGAGTGAGGTACAGGAAGCTGATAGACAGGTGAGGTGTAGGAAGCTGATGGACACTGAGGTGTAGGAAGCTGATGGACATGAGTGTAGGAAGCTGATGGACAGGGTGAGGTGTAGGAGGCTGAGGACAGGTGAGGTGTAGGAAGCTGATGGACACTGAGGTGTAGGTAAGCTGATGGACAGAGTGAGGTGTAGGAAGCTGATTGACAGGTGAGGTTAGGAGGCTGATGGACAGAGTGAGGTGTAGGAAGCTGATGGACAGAGTGAGGTGTAGGAAGCTGATGGACAGAGTGAGGTACAGGAAGCTGATGGACAGAGTGAGGTGTAGGAAGCTGATGGACAGAGTGAGTGTAGGATGCTGATGGACAGGGTGAGGTGTAGGAAGCTGATGGACAGGGTGAGTGTAGGATGCTGATGAAAGCTGGTGGATAAGATCAGGGAGTGAAAGGGTTAACTCGCGGGATCCATCCATCTGTCTGTCTGTCGTCTGTCTGTCTGTCTGTCTGTCTGTTTCTCTCTCTCGTGTTTTTTTCCCTCTGCAGTGGTATTTTGATCAAATGTTGGTCAAGTTGTTTTCTGGTCTGGAAAAGGAAGTTGTGACGCACACTGACACTGTTTCTTTTGTTTTATGGGCGTTTTATTTCCAGTCTCTCTTTTCTTTAAAAGTAGAGTATTTCAAATCGACCGGACGCGCGCGCGTATGTCTGTGACAAAAAATGTAGGAACAAGATTTTCTCAGCTCTTTGTAAGTGCACCTTTACCAATGTTTGGTCATAGACGAGTCATGAAAGCACAGATTTGGAAGGAAAAGCCCCAAGGTCAATATCTCACGAACCCAAAAATGCTTAAAATCAGTCCTTTTGAAGAAAGCGCGTGAACGGCATTTTCTCTGAAACCTTTGACAGTTTTTAACAACAACAACAACAGCAGTAGCAAGAACACCACCACCAAAACAATATCAGCATACATGAGTATACTACAAAATAAATCAATCCACTATCATACTGTAGGGGTCAAAAATGAGTCAACTTATGGCCAGCAAAGAAGTGGGTGACGTAATATTTGACATTGTTTTATCATGTGTTTTAATCATGTGTTGTGTCTTGTATTTCTATTTGCTTGTTTTCTCTAAACGATGTCCGTCACGATAAGTTTTGGCCTAATAAAGGTGATTGACTCATATTAGCGTCTTAATTAGCAAAAAGGCTCAAACGGTTTTTGTGTGTGTGACTGTGTGTGGTTGTGAGATAGCAAAAAGAGAGTAAAGAGGAGGATGTGAGAAGAAAGGAGAAGAGAGAGAGAGAGAAAGAGAGAGAGGAGGAGAAAGAGAGAGAGAGAGAGAGAAAGAGAGAGAGAGAGAGAGAAGAAAGAGAGAGAGAGAGAGAGAGAGAGAAGAGAAAAGAGAGAGAGAGAAAGAGGAGAGAGAGAAGAGAGAGAGAGAGAGAGAGAGAGAGAAGAGAGAGAGAGAGAGAGAGAGAGAGGAACTTTATGAGGTAAGCTTCATATGTTTCTTTTTCAACTCGTGTTTATAGTTTCCGCCCTCTGCCAAGGGCCACATCACAGCTTGCACCTCTTGTAACATGCACATTCAGTTTGAAATATAAGTATCTGACCATCTGTCTCTACGCATCCCCCCCTCCCCCAAAGATAAAAGAAAAGCAGAGAAATGTACGAAGAAACATGGAACAGAAAGGGCCCAGTGACGTGACAAATAAGTCTGTCAAGTTTGACTGACGTAGCATAGGAGCCACACACACAGAGGGGGTAAGTCAAAGTGACGTAAACCAGTTCCCTGACCTCCTGTGCCCCATCTCTTATCCACACCCACCCCTCCACCCATTTTTCTCTCAGACTCTTCCAACCACCCATCCATCCCCCACCATCCGAACAGATCTCTCCAAGAAAGCCTGCCCCCAACACCAATCTACTACACATCAAACTCTTGTCAAGTGGAAGTGAAGTTGCAACCAGTGCCCCAAATCAATCACTCCCCAGTCCTTTCTTCCTTAAAAAAAGAAGACTGGTCATGTCGACAGGAGAGAGATGTGTATAGTGTGTGCGTCTGTCTGAGTGTCTGTGACCAAAAAGTGTTGGCAAGGTTTTCTCAGCTCTCTCTGGCTGGATGTATACAAACTTGCATCAAAGATGTAAACCCACAGGACGGCATAAGTCCGTAAACACATGAGTTTGGAAGTCAAGCTACCCCAAGGTCGAAGAACCTAAACTCGGCATTGTTTCAAGGTGTGTGAATAGCATTCTGTCGGGAATTTGGTGTATTTGGAGTTATTTCAAAATGGATTCACCGCGCCCGGACAGCTGCATATGCGCTCCACCCAAACCCGCCAGCAATTATCTGACAGATTTCCTGAGCCTGCACAAAACCCTGTGCGCTGGCAAGGAGTTTTGTAAAACATTTACTTCTGCTTTCATCGTTCTGACATTCTACCTCTGTGCTCACTTCACGTCAAGTTGTATCCCCTCTGATGCCGCTTCTAGGTCACAGTGACCTTGACAAGTACAAAATATGTTTCTGTAATGATTTTTTTTGTACAACAGATTACAATTTGTTTGAACGGCTTGAACATCTTGCGTTTTTTAAGGAGTGGGGTAAAAAAAGGAAGGGAGAAGAGGGTAAAGGTTCGGGACAGATTAAGCTGGATGGGAGTAATAGTGGAGGTGACACAGAACAAACGTGTTAACAGTGTGGGACAACGTGTTGTCTAGTAGGCGGTCAGATCGATGTATCGATGTATGTTTTCCATAATTAGACAGTAGTCAACAGAAAGCAGGACAGACAATACAACACAAAAGTAAACACACCCACCTGACGTTGCGTTCAGCAGAGAAAAATGGCTATTGTCTACTGTTTTGTTTTTCACTAAGTGTTCAACATTCGTTTTTGCTGTTTTATGTATACGCTTGACAAAGGGAAGTTGGCCGAAAGTGTACACTTGTTTTGTATATTACTACGGGTTCTGATTCTATTTCTGGTTCCTATTTACTTGAACACTGGCAGACACGTTGATTTAGTAAATACTGAAAAAGACATTTTCCTCTCGAAAAAAGGGAACACCGAACGAAAAGAACAGTGAAACAAAAAGAGCAAAACCATTGTTATCATAAACAGCGATCAGAACGACAAAGAACAATATGATTGCAGACGGAATTCACACGTTTTTAACGTGACTGAAACTTCCGGTGAAAGTGCTGCAGACATTTCCAAAAAGTGCTGTTAGATTTTCACAAACCTGATAGGTCTGCGTATGACAGCTGACGACCTGGAAGCTGCCAACCAGGACAGAACCTCCATCGCCGAGGAAGAAACGTTCCATCATTGTCAGGTTTCAATCAAGTGAAATTAACTGATAAAGAGTCTGGCGTAGCGGCGAAAGCTACAGGCCAAGAGGGTGTCTGTGAAGGAAGCTCTCACTGAAGCCAATTATGGGCTGTTGTTGGACGTGTTTAAATTAAACACACGACGACACTGCCAACGTGGTCTTTTCAGATGGCAAAACTGCACTTGAAAAATGGTACCAATACAGACAGATGAAATATTCTGGACAGAAAAACTTTCGGGAGGGGATTTAACTGAGTAACGGTCCCTCAGTTGTAATGTACATAGTCTGTTTCATCTGTATTCATTACTATTAGTTTTCTTTTTCGTTTTGAATTCTATGCTTAAAGTGCTAAGCGCTTCCGGTTTTGGACCAGATCCAGATATCTGTCAGTGCATATCCGTTTTCTACAAGGGATATGAAATCAGAAGCTGCAGTCAACGGTAAAGATCTCGTCCGTTTCCAGTTCAGAGAGGAAGACGACAAGGCGATCCACATTTACCGTATAAGGCTCGTGGTTGGACATACCCCATTATTGCCTAGTACTGCCCCACACATCATTCTCAATCAGGACACATATGCACATGGACTCTTGGCCTTTTCTTCACTCCTGCCCTTTTCCTCTGATGGAATTATCACCAGGTTTTGAGTTATTCTTTCATTATAAAATTAAGCACTAGCTATCACCAGCTCACTCTTCTCATCCCCCTACCCTATCCACCACCCTCTTACAGAAAGTTAATGGAAACCTGCAAGAAGACTTAAAAAGTATTGCCAGTTGGAGGACACTGGTGGACAGAGTGAGATGCAGGGAAAGAAACGATGCTCGAGCCATTTCAACAATTCCCTGCTTCCTCCCCCCCCCCCCCCCCCGACTTTCTCCTGAATTCACAACTGAACGACTCAAAAAAGGCAGTTCATTCCACCAAAACGACCCAACCACAGTGCAAAATCTTCTCTGGTGGGTGGCCTCATGAGGGTCTGACATCGCTAAATCTCATGGTCACTGTGACTCTGACTAAGTGAACATGGTGGTGTGCTGAAGAGCTGGAATGAGTGGCGCAAGATGAACGCAACTGAAAAGTTTTTTTCCTGACTGAAATCTGTGCAGTCAGCCTGGAAGACTGGAGGCTTTACCTCTACACCAACCAACATCTGTCTGGTTAGCATTAAGGTCTTATACTGTTAAAGTAAAGTTGTTAGGAGAGCCCTGCTCTCTCTCTCTCTCTCTCTATGAGTGAGAGAGAGAGAGAGCGTGTGTGTGTGTGTGTGTGTGTGTGTGTGTGTGTGAGTGAGAGAGTGAGAGAGAGAGAGAGAGTGAGTGTGTGTGTGTGTGTGCGTGTATGTGTGTGTTTTACTTTTTAAAAATAAAAAAAGCTTAGGAGAGGGTGGACCATGTTGTTGTTTGGTTTGTGCGTGCGTGCGTGCATGCGTGTGTGTGTGAGAAAGAGAGAGAGCAGAGAGAGGGGGAAGAGAAACAGAGAGAGAGAGAGAGGGAGAGAGAGAGAGGGAGAGAGAGAGAGAGAGAGAGAGAGAGAGAGAGAGAGAGAGAGAGAGAGAGAGAGAGTTTGTGTATGTGTTTGCTTGGAGTGAAGAGACAGAGGAGATAACGTAGTGTGTGAAGAAGAGTGTGAGCGAAAGTGGAGATGGGTAAGATCGATGGATGGATTTCATTAATTACAAGGCCAGACAGGCAATAAGCCCTGTTGTCTCCTGTCTCACTCTAGCACCCCCTCTCTCTCCCTCCCTCTCCCCCTCCCTCTCTCTCCAACTCCAACCTCCCTATCTCCTCTCCCGCGCCCTCCTCTCCTTTTTGATACTTTTCTCCTCTTTTGATCTTTTTTGTTTTTCGTTTGTCTTTCTCAAAACATTGATTTAAGTCGATCCCGTAGTATGATTTTATGTAGTGTGTGTGTGTGTGTGTGTGTGTGTGTGTGTGTGTGTGTGTGTGTGTGTGTGTGTGTGGTGTACGTGCGTATGTAAGTGCGTACGTGCGTGCGTGTGAATGTGTGTGTGTATATGTGCGTGTGTATGTGTGTGTGTGTCTGTGTGTGTGTGCGTCTGTGTTTATGTGTGTGTCTATGTGTGTGTGTGTGTGTGTGCGTGTGTGTGTTTATGTATGTGTGTGTGTGTGTCTGTGTCTGTGTGTGTATGTGTGCGTATGTGTGCGTGTGTGTGTCTGTGTGTGCGTGCGCACGCGCGCGTGCGTGTGTGGGTGGCTGTAAACAGCAGGGCTGTAAACGCTGATCAGTACTAATCCAGGCAGATCATCTACATGTACATGGCAGTGTTCGTGGTTAGCAGTGCGGATCACGATGCAGATAGTCATGTAATTGGTCACCATTATAATATTAGTGGCAATAACAGAGGCGTTAATGGTGTAACTGGGATGATGGTGAACTCTGAACTCCTTGGCTTCTACTGTTACTGTTAACGTTCGTCCTGCTGTTGCTGTTGCTGTTGTTTTCTGGTTAGTGGTAATGCCACTGCTGTTGCTGTTGTTTTCTGGTTATTGTTAATGCCACTGCTGTTGCTGTTGTTTTCTGGTTATTGTTAATGCCACTGCTGTTGCTGTTGTTTTCTGGTTATTGTTAATGCCACTGCTGTTGCTGTTGTTTTCTGGTTATTGTTAATGCCACTGCTGTTGCTGTTGTTTTCTGGTTATTGTTAATGCCACTGCTGTTGCTGTTGTTTTCTGGTTATTGTTAATGCCACTGCTGTTGCTGTTGTTTTCTGGTTATTGTTAATGCCACTGCTGTTGCTGTTGTTTTCTGGTTAGTGGTAATGCCACTGCTGTTGCTGTTGTTTTGTTATTGCTCTTGTTAATGCAGTTGCTGATGTTGTTCTTGTTGCTGATGTTATTGTTAGTGCTGTTGTTGCTAACGATAGTCATATTGCTAATGTTTTTGTTGTTGCTGATATTGTTGTTGTTGCTGATATGGTTGCTACTGTTGTTACTAATGATTTCGCTTTGTTGTTGTTGCCGTTGTTGACGTTGTTGCCGTCGTTGTTGTTACTGGTGCTGTTACTCTATTGTGTGCTTTGTTTTGCTGAAGTTATTGCGCTTGCAGCTATTGTTGTCAGGTTGTTGCTCTTATTGCTGTTCATGTTGTTGTTCTTGTTGCTGATGTTGTTCCTACTACTGTTGCTAATGTTGCTGTTGTTGTTGCTACTGCTAATGTTGTTGCTGATGCAGCCACGTTGCTGTTTTTGCTGTTGTTCTTATTTTTGCTACTTGCTGAGGTTATTGCAGTTGTTGATATTGTTTCTGCTGTTGTTGTTTGCGTTGTTGACAATGTTGCTATTCGTGTTATTGTTGTTGTTGTCGATGTTGTTGATATTGTTGACAATGTTGGTGCTACTGGTATTGCTGTTAGTGTTGTTGTCCATACTGTTTCTGATACTATTGCTGTTGTTGCTGCTGCTGACCTTAAACTACTTTACTGCGCCACGTTATGGGTAGCTTACCTTTTTAAACACTTTTCTAAACCATCTTTTGTTTCACAACAAACGGACATCTAACACACAATGCGGCAACGAAAAATGATAACAGAAAATTTTACATATACGAAAAGACAATGTTGACACATGAACTCCACATAGTGTACAGAATATACACAATGATATTTTATACATTGGAAATTCAAAAATCAACATTAAGATTTAAGCACACGTCAACATTTCCCCTGTGGACCCGTTTCACAGACCACATCACTTTGCTGAAGGATAATCAAGCATCAACGAACAATGTGGTAACAGTAATGCTATCAATTTATACATGTAAGACAAATATTGTTCACATAAAAAGGAAGCTTAATTTAGATCCTGCAGCTTCGAAAGATGTAACGTTTATAGTCATCTGCCTGTTGAGACTGCAGAGGTCAGGGTGTCAACAACTGTCTTAACAACCTTCGGAGTCGTCGTTTTATCACCGCCTTCCTTGATGCTGTCACGAGTTACTAGTTTCTGGCCCTGCTGGAGAGTAGGATTTTCATATGCTTGATGGTAAGGCCTCATGAAAGTGTCCTGGAAGAACTTGATACCACCAGAAAACTACTAGTAGGCAGACATCAACAAAAGAAGACTAAAATACATCGGCCGAGTGTCACGCAACAAGAACACAGACCTCATGGCAACCATCTTTCAAGGAAAAACAGTGGCAAAAAGGAAGAAAGACAGACCTCCAATCTTATACATCGAGAACACAACCAACATCAGTGGCCTACATAGTCAAGAAATTGTCCACAAAAGTAAAGACAGAGCCGCCTGGAGGGGGATGGTGGTGTCAAAGAGTGCAGTGGCAAACACTGAATCCGATGACGCCGACAGGTGAGACAGGTGAGGTAATGGTAAGGACAGAAAACGATCTCCACTCTATTATTTTCATTGTATTTGCCTCATACAGACAATGGGTCGTAGGGTATACCTGTCAACTAGCAAACCTTTCGAACTATTAAGTACTGGACACATTCGGCTGACGTGAGATCAAAGTCGTGTTGATCAAAACGTGTGTACGTACATAAACTCTGTTAACCGTTTAAACAGGAATGTGTAATACGATATACACAACACGTATTGTATATATGTGTATCACTCTACAGGCTATACGCTACACGTATAGTGTACATGTGTATCACTCTACAGGCTGTACACACGTATAGTGTATATGTGTATCACTCTACAGGCTATACACTACACGTATAGTGTACATGTGTATCACTCTACAGGCTATACACAACACGTATTGTGTATATGTGTATCACTCTACAGGCTGTACACACGTATAGTGTATATGTGTATCACTCTACAGGCTATACACTACACGTATAGTGTACATGTGTATCACTCTACAGGCTATACACTACACGTATAGTGTACATGTGTATCACTCTACAGGCTATACACAACACGTATTGTGTATATGTGTATCACTCTACAGGCTATACACTACACGTATAGTGTACATGTGTATCACTCTACCAGCTACACACTACACGTATAGTGTACATGTGTATCACTCTACCGGATATACACTACACGTATAGTGTACATGTGTATCACTCTACCGGATATACACTACACGTATAGTGTACATGTGTATCACTCTACCGGATATACACTACACGTATAGTGTACATGTGTATCACTCTACAGGCTGTACACTACACGTATAGTGTACATGTGTATCACTCTACCAGCTACACACTACACGTATAGTGTACATGTGTATCACTCTACCGGATATACACTACACGTATAGTGTACATGTGTATCACTCTACCGGATATACACTACACGTATAATGTACATGTGTATCACTCTACCGGATATACACTACATGTATAGTGTATATGTGTATCACTCTACAGGCTGTACACTACACGTATAGTGTATATATGTGTATCACTCTACCGGCTATACACTACACGTATAGTGTACATGTGTATCACTCTACAGGCTATACACTACACGTATAGTGTATATATGTGTATCACTCTACCGGCTATACACTACACGTATAGTGTACATGTGTATCACTCTACCGGCTTTATACACTACACGTATAGTGTACATGTGTATCACTCTACCGGCTATACACTACACGTATAGTGTATATATGTGTATCACTCTACCGGCTATACACTACACGTATAGTGTATATATGTGTATCACTCTACCGGCTATACACTACACATACAGTGTACATGTGTATCACTCTACCGGCTATACACAACACGTATAGTGTATATATGTGTATCACTCTACCGGCTATACACAACACGTATAGTGTATATATGTGTATCACTCTACCGGCTATACACTACACGTATAGTGTACATGTGTATCACTCTACCGGCTATACACTACACGTATAGTGTATATATGTGTATCACTCTACCGGCTATACACTACACGTATAGTGTACATGTGTATCACTCTACCGGCTATACACTACACGTATAGTGTATATGTGTATCACTCTACCGGCTATACACTACACGTATAGTGTATATATGTGTATCACTCTACCGGCTATACACTACACGTATAGTGTATATATGTGTATCACTCTACCGGCTATACACTACACGTATAGTGTATATATGTGTATCACTCTACCGGCTATACACTACACGTATAGTGTATATATGTGTATCACTCTACAGGCTATACACTACACGTATAGTGTATATATGTGTATCACTCTACCGGCTATACACTACACGTATAGTGTATATATGTGTATCACTCTACCGGCTATACACTACACGTATAGTGTATATATGTGTATCACTCTACCGGCTATACACTACACGTATAGTGTATATATGTGTATCACTCTACCAGTTGTGAGGTCTGGTTGATGTAGAAGTCGACTTCCCGCCTTCCAATTCGATTGCATGAACTCGATTTTGACTTGGGGAATGGGAGAATATGTACGTGGGGCTTCTAGTCCACCCAGCTTTAAATGGGCTCCTAACCCTGTTCCGGACTGGGGAAAGTACTACAGTGAGGAAGAGTAGATAAGCACGGCCCTCATAATGCTGACCTTGAGAAAAGTCGACGCCTTGACCTCTCAAACTCCCAGACCTAAGGGTTAAGGCACAGCTTTGACCTTTTTTATTTACCAACTAACCAATGTATCTATCTATTTACCTACCCTCCTCCCGGTATATTAATTATTCACAACATTCCCCCGTGGGGATAAGTGGGCTCTTTCAGTATCATAAATAGTGTCCCCATCTTCTGGATATTCAGTGCTAGAAATTTCCTCTTTTTCTGGATTATTTTTTCTTTTTTTTTTTTCTTTTCCCCTGAATTGAGACAGCAGAGATGTGGTTTTATCGGAGACTACTACGTATCAAATGGCCAAACAGAAGAACTAATGAAAGTGACCTGGAAGAACTTGATACCACCAGAAAACTACTAGCAGGCAGACATCAACAAGAGAAGATTAAAATACATTGGCCATGTGTCACGCAACAAGAACACGAATCTCATGGCAACCATCTTTCAAGGAAAAACAGTGGCAAAAGGGAAGAAAGGCAAACCTCCAATCTCATACATCGAGAACATAACCAACATCAGTGGTCTAAATATTCAAGAAATTGTCCACAAAAGTCAAGACAGAGCGGCCTGGAGGGAGGTGGTGATGTCAAAGAGTGTAGCTGAACACTGAACCCGGCGACTCAGACAGGTGAAACAGGTGAGTTTATCCCCCTCCTCCTCCTTTCAGTTTGATTGCCTTTGCCTTACCGGTCCATTCACCTGTATAACTTCAAGAAATACTTGCACATTTCCTCCACCCAACCCAAGTCAGAGTGTGCAGTATGTACAGCAACATTACTTTGTCTGAACAGTGTGGACCAGAACAACGTGTACACACATCCCAGCTAAAATAAACATGTTTTAGATGAAGCTCTAGAAGGTGACCATATGACACCTGATCAACCAGCCACAACAAAGAAGAATAATTTATACAACGATGCTTTCCCCTTACCATCTTCCCGCCCCCCTCCTTCCCCTAAACCCCCACATAACGCACTGACGTGTTCGTGCGCACGTTAGCGCGAGCGTGCGCTCGTGATTAAAGCTTTATGTAAGCCTAAAACTATGGCAACTAAACATTCCTGTCACGTGGCGGTAACACGGGCGTCAAGTGATTAGGACCGGTATTAACAGTAGACTGAAATCCCATGAATCTGAACACAAGCACGCAATTTCTGGAACAAACTAATCAGCTGGAATACGGGCATTATTAAAACTACAGTTCAAGCCATCTGCATACTCCGTCTTTGGTTGGCGTGCATGCTCAGAGTTGTCACGTTTTTATATATCCACTGAAAAGATTTACAGAATCTTTCGTGTGCGTGTGTATACACACATTAAGGGGGCTTAGTACTGTGCACGCCTGTTATTGTTGTTTAAAGCCCAGCTGACTGCGTAGAGCCACACCAGGGCTAGCCGGCTATGACCGTATCAAAACATACACAACTTCAACGGGGGGAAAAAAAGAAAATTAAGTGCACATTATCAATGTATTTGCA
>JAPXFY010000015.1:26936042-26946042 GCA_030674185.1 Monoplex corrugatus
ACCCCAATATATTAATAACCCCTCGAGTTAGTACATGATAACTAGAGCAACAAAATGTTGCGATATCTTATGGCGATATCTTGTTTCATATATTACAACGATCCCTTGAATTATAGACAAAACATTTGGTTATAAATCTTAATACTATTCCCTCATCCTATCCACCAGCTTCCTCGCCCTTTCACTCCCTTATCTACCAAGTTCAGTCACCTTCCTGTAACTCTTTCATTACCTCACCCTATCCACCAGCTTCAGCTAGCTTTTTTGTGAAACTCTTAGCATTCCCTCACTCTATCCACTAGCTTCAAGGATCTTGAAACTAGTCTCACTCTCTTACCCTATCTACTAGCTTTAGCAATCTTCTTAAAACTCTCATTCCTCACCCTATCCGCCAGCTGTAGCCATCTTCTTAAACCTACCACTGCCTCACTCTATTCACCAGCTTTAGCAATCTTCTTAAAACTCTCATTCCTCACCCTATCCGCCAGCTGTAGCCATCTTCTTAAATCTCTCACTCCCTCACCCTATCCACCAGCTTTACCATTTTCCTAAATCTCTCACTTCCTCACCCTATCCACCAGCTTTACCATCTTCCTAAAACCCTCACTTCCTCACCCTATCCACCAGCTGCAGGACGCCGATTGGTGGATAGAGCGAGGGAACTCTGAAAGATATAGTTAAATGTTTATTCTCATGTTCACTGATGTACACACAAGAAAGAAAGAAGAAGGAACACAAAGAACAACAGAAAAACATTTTATTAGCTTCACTTCCTGAACGAAGCGTCATATCGCACGGACATACAGCTCTAACATGACACAGCATACTACACAAAAAGGTGTGTACACAATCATCCATTTGTGAAAAAGGCATTAAAAAATTAACAGAAACTGCGCGCGTGAGCGCACATACACCACCACACACACACACACACACACACAAGCTGACAAAGAAGCTGACAAGTTGGATTTCCCATCGTCAATAACACCTGACTTTACAAAACGTGTCTACTATTCCCCCCCCCCACCCTACCCCATCCTCTAAATTCCCCAAATCATTTACAACACAAAACACACACACACACACAACGCCACCACGCGCGCGCGCGCACACACACACACCACACCGCGCCCCACACACACACAACTCTGACACTAACGCACACACACACCACACACACACACAACACACACACCCACACACACACACACACAACACACAACACACACACACACACACACACACACACACACACACACACACACAAGTGACGGGAAAAGAGAGAGACAGGGGAGAGTGGGAACGAATGAGGTGGTAGTGAATAATTGAGGAGAGCAAGGAAAGAGATGAACAGAGCCGTAATCACTTTCATCAGTTACGTCTGTCACTGTCTGCTGTTCTCCACTCTGTCCGTCACCACGCGTACGCTACGCTAGTCTACGCTGATCTATCCATGTTAGTATCAATATAATGACTATAACTTTAAGACACTATGCTGCGTCAGTGATACATCACGCTTTACTGGTCTACGCTACGCAACAGTACACCGCACTAAATCAAATGCTATGTGTAGCACACTACACTACACTGAGCTGTCTGAGCTGTATTCTAGCTAGGTCTTTATATGCCTACATTATTTTTGAATTATTGTTATTTTTGTTTAAAGCCTAAAGGAAAAGAAAATTAAGTACACATATCGATGCATTCGCGCACATAATCTATGGGAATGCCCCTGGCGTTGACCACTCCGTCAAACTTCTCACATAAGAAGTTTAAAAAACATACGTGAATACTAATCTTAATGTAACTAAGGACACTAAAAATCTAAAAACGGGACTAAATCAACTTAAATTGCTTTCGAGTATCTCATTTCCCTAGAATCAACAACTGCACTTAACACACGTACCCAATTATCAATCCTCATATAAAGCACGTAAGACTTTATCGAACACATACAGGTGAATGGACCAGCAAGGCAGCAAATGATAGGAAGAAATGACAGAAAGGAACAAGACAGAAACAAAGAGAGTGACAGAAAAGAGGAAATTTCTGGCACAGAATTTCCAGAAGGTGGGGGCCATTACTTAAACTGAAAGAGCCCCCGGCATCCCCACAGGGGGTATATGTCTACGTATTATGTTTGTTAACACGTAAAGCTACAGAACGTTCTACATACTATACTGTCATCTACCATTTGTGATACGTTACTGCTGTAAAACTACACTACACTACGCTAGTCTACGTTGCGCTACGCACTTGTGTACGCCACACTAACCACTGTATGATACGCTACAGTAGGGTAGCTGCACTGCAGTTAGATAGATATCTACATTTGGCTCAGTCACATGTCTGGTTAAAACTTGAGCAACAGAACATTATCCTACGCTATAGTATCATCATCATCATCATCATCGTCAGGAGCCTTGCCGCATGGCGTTGGCGATCATGGACTTCCATCTGTCTCATCTCTTGTTGCCTCAAGCATCTCTTCCACCCTCTTTGTCCTCAGCCACTCTGCATGACCGTCTAGTATCTTCTCCCTGGGTCTACCTGGTGCTCTCTTCCCCTCCAGCTTTCCCGTCGTGACCAGGTGCTCCAATTCCTCCTCCTCATAAAATGGCCTACAAATGTTGCCTGTCTTTTCCTAATCTTCCTTATGAATGATCTTCTTGTGTCTGCCTCCATCAAGACTGTCTCGTTTTTCTTTGCTGTCCATGGAACTCTCAACATTCTTCTTAGAAACCACATCTCAGCTTCCTCAATCTTGTTTCGGCTTTGCTTGTTGACTGTCCACGCCTCACAACCGTACAACAGTATAACGCTTTGGGAATACAAAGAGGACACCACTGGCAATCTGTTGTTTTGGGAATACAAAGAGGACACCACTGGCAATCTGTTGTTTTGGGAATACAAAGAGGACACTGCTGGCAATGTGTTGTTTTGGGAATACAAAGAGGACACCACTGGCAATGTGTTGTTTTGGGAATACAAAGAGGACACCACTGGCAATCTGTTGTTTTGGGAATACAAAGAGGACACTGCTGGCAATCTGTTGTTTTGGGAATACAAAGAGGACACCACTGGCAATCTGTTGTTTTGGGAATACAAAAGGACACCACTGGCAATCTGTTGTTTTGGGAATACAAAGAGGACACCACTGGCAATCTGTTGTTTTGGGAATACAAAGAGGACACTGCTGGCAATCTGTTGTTTTGGGAATACAAAGAGGACACTGCTGGCAATCTGTTGTTTTGGGAATACAAAAAGGACACCACTGGCAATCTGTTGTTTTGGGAATACAAAGAGGACACTGCTGGCAATGTGTTGTTTTGGAAAACAAAGAGGACACCACTGGCAATCTGTTGTTTTGGGAATACAAAGAGGACACTGCTGGCAATCTGTTGTTTTGGGAATACAAAGAGGACACCACTGGCAATCTGTTGTTTTGGGAATACAAAGAGGACACCATTGGCAATCTGTTGTTTTGGGAATACAAAGTGGACACCACTGGCAATCTGTTATTACAGTTGGGAATACATAGACGACACAATTGGCAATATGTTGTTACAGTTGCGAATACATAGACGACACAATTGGCAATATGTTGTTACAGTTGCGAATACATAGACGACACAATTGGCAATATGTTGTTACAGTTGCGAATACATAGACGACACAATTGGCAATATGTTATTACAGTTGGAATACACAGAGGACACAATTGGCAATATGTTATTACAGTTGGGAATACACAGAGGACACCATTGGCAATCTATTGTTCCAGTTGGGAATACACAGAGGACACCATTGGCAATCTATTGTTCCAGTTGGGAATACACAGAGGACACCATTGGCAATCTATTGTTCCAGGTGGGAATACACAGAGGACACAATTGGCAATCTGTTATTACAGTTGGGAATACACAGAGGACACAATTGGCAATCTGTTATTACAGTTGGGAATACAAAAAGGACACAATTGGCAATCTGTTATTAGAGTTGGGAATACATAGAGGACACCATTGGCAATGTGTTGTTACAGTTGGGAATACACAGAGGAACAATTGGCAATCTGTTATTACAGTTGGGAATACAAAGAGGACACCATTGGCAATGTATTGTTACAGTTGGGAATACAAAAAGGACACCACTGGCAATCTATTGTTACAGTTGGGAATACAACAGGACACAATTGGCAGTATGTTATTACACTGATACAGCCTGTATTATCGTATCTGTACTATGTCTATGTCAAGCCACGGTACACGTCGGGTCCCTGAACCTTTAAAGGCAAAGGTATTTCATTAAATTAAATGTCATTCAAAGACGATGAGTCTAATAGGTCCAGTGGAATTAAGTTGTGTTGTCAATGCATTCCCTCACATAATCTAAGGATATGTCCTTGGCTCTGATCATTCCACCATCTTTATCGCCATAGGTTTAAAAGACCTAAATACAAATGTAAACATAACTAAGTATACTGGACGTCTATATATAAAAACTGGCCCAATAATCTAAAATTGCAACTGTACATCACATTTCCTTAGAGCCAAAAATGTACTTAATGTACAATATGATGTACCCGATCATCAATCCCAAGAGAAGGTATGTAAGGCTTTATAGAACGCATGCAGGTGAATGGACCAGCAAGGCAGAAAATGGTAGGAAGAGATGACAGAAAGCAATAGCCGTTCTAAACAGACAGTGACAAAAAATAAACTCCTAGCACACAATTCCCAGAAGGTGGTGGTACTATTTATACTGAAAAGGCCCCCGGCATACCACGGAAGAGGGGGTGGCAGACAGAGGGAAAGGACAGACAAAGAGAAAGAGAGAGAGAGGAGAGGGGAGAGGGAGAGAGGGAGAGGGGGAGGGGGAGGGGGATTACTGAATCATTCATCACAGACAAAAGAAACTAGGCCGATGTTCTCCAATGTCACCGCCGCTATCTACTTCCTCATTTAGCAACTTACTGTGACATGATCAAAGACCACAGTGTTTTACTTGTGGTCAGTTATATATATATATATTGTGTGTGTGTGTGTGTGTGTGTGTGTGTGTGTGTGTGTGTGTTGTGTGTGTGTTGTGTGTGTGTGTGTGTTTGTACTATTGTACTAGGCACTGAGTGACATCACATACTCCTGAGACAGAATTTTGTCTAATCAATCTAAATGACCAGGGCAATACGTGTTTTCTTTTTCGTAAAGGTGATGTTTTGGATGTGAAGATGTTTCTGAATAAAACCATTTCAACCAATCGGACAGGGGGCGATGAGTCGTCAACACCTAAAAATGACTGATATCATCAGGCCTTATGCTCAACACATACAGAGAGAAAGAGAGAGAGAGAGAGAGAGAGAGAGAGAGAGAGAGAGAGAGAGAGAGAGAGAGAGGACACATACACACACACACGCTTGCGCTTGTCTAAAGGCCCTGATACGAACAGATGTTAAAAGAAACATCGAACACAAGCACACACATACATGTACAAACCAACCAATGTGACTTAACAACAAGAACAAATAAAACCAAACCCGTCTGTTTCTATCACTGTGCACAAAAGTAACAACCCTGGCACATGAAGAGGAAAAAACAAATACAGCAAGTTCTACTTCTGCATCCTCAAAAATTTAAACATTTGAAAATATAACGAAGATAGGAAAGACAAGCACACACACACAAAATCAGTACTGGCATATAGGCTATATAGATATTATCAGTCAAAGCCTACGCACAGCAAAGAGAGAGAGAGAGAGAGAGAGAGAGAGAGAGAGAGGGATGGTGGGTGGTGTGAACCTTCAAATATTTACAAAACAAAAGACAATTGTAGTCTCTTGTATACTGAGGCCTTACCCAGCATGAACATTTTCTGGGATTTGTCCATTTTCGTGAATTCTACTGGAATCCCGATCCTCGATTCCCTATGAATCATCACCAGTCGCTCTACAACAATATTATCGTTTTATAGAATACACGGGATTCAAAAACTGTAATCATCACCACTCGCTCTACAACAGTATTATTATTTTATAGAACGCATGGGATTCAATAACTACCACACGTTCGTATCATCAGGTACTTTGAATTCTGACATCTATCTATCTAGATATATATATATATATATATATATATATATATATATACATATGTATGTATGTATGTATAATACGTTTGGTACACAAATATTTTAATGTCATTTGTCTGGTTCAGACTGTGCTCGGGATGCTAGAGTGTTTCATGTTATAATAGGGTCTACAAAAGTGAAAACTTATCAAAGGACAATCACAAATGGAGTTACCAATATAACAGAACACTTACCGTGCCGCAGGATGACCAAGCCAAGAACTATCGTCACAGACTCTGGTTTCAAGACAGATATCAAGTGGCTGACTACTTTGTGTGTGACTTGAATTACATCCCCGGTACCAACAACCAACCCAACATTCCTGGTACACGTTTAGATTCTGCAAGCCACTGACAGATATTCCGCGATTTCGAACACATTCACTTCCGCGTTCGAAAACAGTGTCCGTTTTCACAGTTTTTTGGTGACTCGCATTTGGTCAACAAAGTTGTTGAGCTAATTGTACACAGCGTGAATGGATGGCAACTCCAGGCGATAGATTCAAATGCCTCCAACTTGCACGTTTACCCCAACAAGACTCCCTCGCTAAAGCATCGATCTTCCGCGGAATACAGTTTGGTGTTTGGCAATCCACGCTGTGTATAAAGTTAACAATCCCACACAGAATCTGCTTAATTAGTCTTTTTTCAAACTTTCCTGAGATTTTCCCTCTAACACAACACAAACCGCGTGCTTTCGTTATGACGATAAACCCTCGCCTACAACAACCACTCCGACTTTCCTGCTTTCGTATTCGTTTCAGTGAGCATAGCACGCATCACATTCTCTCTCCCAGCTTTCTTTGCCGACTCAACACTGTTTCACTGGACAGACATGGCCATTACACACGATCTACGCTGCAGTCCAAAAATCCACAATTCGTTTTTTTGTTGAAAACCGAACACAAAGCCTTTGTTGTTCAGCTGAACTCTCCAGCCGCCCAACAGTTCTGTATTCTTCTCACTGTCTCTCTCTTTGGCTTGTGTGTGTAGTTGTGCGGTGGTGGCGGTGTGGTGGTTCTGTGTGGTTGGCGTCTGTCAGTTCAGCCCCGTTTCACCGTGTCTCCCTTTTCGCCCCGTTGTGTGGTAGGAGTCTGCTGCTGGTCCGACCTAGCGCGTGCTAGTAATGGCCAGCGACACTGCCGCTGTCTGTACTAGTTTTCTGAAAACATTTAGGACTAGGCGACTGCTCAATGTTCTTCATGCACGTCTGTAAATCGTTTTCTAAGAAAACAAAAAGCAACAACAACAACAACAAAATCCACTCAAGCTACTATTCCCCCTCCCACTTCTCGTACGCAGGCAGGCATAAACTTGCACACATACCCACAAGTAAGCATGCACACACACGTATACTGACAAATAGTCTGACTCACAACTATGTTGAAAAACATTGTCTGTCTGTCAGTCTATCACACACAAAAACAAAGTTAATTCGAGTTCTCTCACAATAAAGAACATACGACTCTTCAAAAACTTTGCATCTATGTTCATACAAATCTATTAAAATGTTTAAATATTTCACAAACATCGACATTCCATAACAATTTTTCTTTTGTCGCTCACTTTCAAGATGTTTGTGTTGTGGTTGCTTGCATTCCCCTAAATATTGATATCTGTGAACATTTCCCAAATCTATGTTTCGTTTCTTGTTGGTGTTTTTGTTTTGTTTTGTTTTTGTTTTCATACAGACTTTTGTTTGCAAAATAATGTGGATTCATATTGCCTTATGGCCATTTTCTCTGTTGACCGTGTGTGCGTTTGTATTCTGAACTAGGATCAAATGAAAAAAGATTGAGGACTGTATCTAATTGATGAGACAAGACAAACACCAATTTTCAGCCAAACTGATTGATTTCCTGGTGACTCGTGTCTTTATTGTAAAATGTTTGTGTAAGGGGCAAAGTGCTTAGGAGCTTGTTACCCGGAGTTTGCTCTATTTGTGACCTCCCACCACGAAATCAGTCTTAACTCGCAGTCAGTCGAAGAGCACCAGGAGCTGAAAAGGTGACTGAGGGTCTATCTGGGGTGTTTTGACTTTTTCTCAAAACTGATTTCTATAGACTACAATCTATCCCCCACAGAAATTTTTTTCTTGAAAAAATATTATTAATCAATTTAAATGGTATTTTAATGCACTGATCGCAGCAGAATTTTCCATTGTTTTTATTCTTTCTCCCCATTTATAGCCGTGTGTGTGCGTGCGTGCGTGTGTGTGTTTCAGCGCTTAGATTTGATTTTATCAAGATTCTGCGCTATATAAATATTGTAATTATTATTATTATTAAATCTGCGACTGAGGAAAACAATTGTATTTTAACCTTTTTATATATGTCTATGACATAAATGAAGAAAATCTGAATCTGAATTTCTTTCTCTTTCACACACATAAACACATTTGACCTCCAATCTCATACATCGAGAACATAACCAATATTGTCCACAAAAGTCAAGACAGAGCGGCCCGGAGGAAGATGATGGCATCCAGATGTACAGCGGCCAATACCGAACCCGGTGACGCCGACAGGTGAGACACATTCGCCAGCCCGCTCGCTCTCGCGCTACTCACACACACACACATACATACACACACAGTCTAATATCACTCATAGTGAAAAGACGTTAAATCAAAGAACGAAACACACACACACACACACACACACCACACACACACACACACACACACACACACACACACACACACACACACACACACACACACACACACACACACACACACACAACTTCCTTGAAATACGTGATCCCAATTTTATCCAGTACAATTGTTATTGATCTACTAAACTATTTACGAGACAATCATTCACCACATACACGTGAATCAACATTTTTAACAATTGTGTCTGTTATACGCTGATGACCTAGTGATTCCTTCCATATATACAACACCATTGCAACGTTAATTGGACAAACTCTTGTAGCTATTTGAAAGGATGGGGACTGAAAACTAAGAAACATCAAAATCAATAATCTGTACTAAAACTGACTCCAAAATACCTCCTTTACTTACTTACGGCTCTCATTCTACACAAACCACTAATCAACATAAATACCTTGGATCTATTTTTCAAAAACATTAATTGTATAAGCAAAAGAACAGCTAGCAAAAACAATCAAACAAAGCAATCCATGCTCTGAAAAGGATAAGTGAAAATGATGATGAGCAAGGATGCGTCCCTGTAACTATTCTATTCAGATCATAAACTTGGTGTGGACTGACCAACTCTGAAGTATTATATGAATGCCATCAACATCTGTCAATAGCTGGGAGAACCTTCCTGTAAACTCTGTGTCTGTCTGTCCGTCCGTCTTCTCTCTCTCTGTACATATACATACATACATACACACATACATACATATATATATATATATATATAATATATATATATATATATATATATATATATATATATTTTGACCAGAAGAAACTTCAGAAGGAACGGACCCATGTCTTTATAATATAAACTGGCGCACTTGAATAAAGAGAGAGGCGCAAGGAAAGAGACTCAGAACAGCCAATCCTGGAACCTATGTCTGTACAGTGTGATGTGCCTGCACTTCATTGTTTGGACAGCGGTCACACCAGAGACAACACTAACGTCATCCTCGCTCCGTGAAGTACAACTATACTACTATGTGCATGTCTGTGCGTGCGTCCGGCTGCGCGCTCAAATGATTGTGCATATGTGGATCTCCGTCTTGTGTTGATGTCTCCATATGCAGGAGCACAATTCTTATCTAAATTATTTTTTGTTTATCTTTACTAGCGACTAACAGAATTGATGTTTTTACTGTTTTGCTTACAGGTTATGCACATTTCTCATGGATAATTTGACAATGCCCGTTATGGTCTTCGACAA
>JAPXFY010000015.1:26953542-26966042 GCA_030674185.1 Monoplex corrugatus
GAAAAGAAAAAAAGAAACGACAACAACAACAACAACAACAACAACAAAAACAAAGAAAATTTATGAGACTGAAACAGTAAAACGAGAAAAAAAGGGAGGAGGAAGAGAAAGAAATCGAGAGATAGACAAAAAGACAAAGAGAAGGAGAGAATGTGAAAGAGAGAGAGAGAGAGAGAGAGAGAGAGAGAGACAGAGAGGGACAGAGACAGAGACAGAGAGAGAGACAGAGACAGACAGACAGAGAGGGAAGAGAGTTCAGTGAGTTTGGGAAGAAGTAATATAAAAAACACAAAACAACAAAAACGAATGAAAAACCACAAAAACAAATACACAAAAAGACCCCGGGCCTCCCAAGATGAAACACTCCCACAAAGAAAAAAAAAAAACGAATAGAAAAACCACAAAGACAAAAAAGCAATCCCCGAAAATCGTTCACAACAAGAAAAAATTCAGCAACCAAAACATACACAAACAAAAGCCATAAAAAAACCAGAAGGGAAAAAGAAGAGGGGGGGGGGGGGTAGGGGATACAACATGATAGAACGAAACAAGACAGACAAGATACAAGACGTAAGACAATACAGGAACGAAGGAGACAAACGAAGGGAAAACTTCAACAAGAAAGTCAGGAAGAACCAACGAAAAACCTCAACAGGAAAGTCAGGAAGAACCAACGAAAAACCTCAACAGGAAAGTCAGGAAGAACCAACGAAAAACCTCAACAGGAAAGTCAGGAAGAATCAATTTAGAACTCACCAGGAAAGTCAGTCAGAAAAAACCCAATCAAGAATGTCACCAGGACAGTCAGTCAGGTAGAATCAAACAAGAACCTCAACAGAAAAGTTAGTCAGGAAGAACCAAACAAGAACCTCAACAGAAAAGTTAGTCAGGAAGAACCAAACAAGAACCTCAACAGAAAAATCAGCCAGGAAGAACCAAACAAGAACCTCAACAGGAAAGTCAAAAAGAACCAAACAAGAACCTCAACAAGAAAGTCAGGAAGAACCACAAGAAGAACGAAACAAGAACCTTGACATAATAGTCAGGAAGAACCAAACAAGAACCTTAACAGAATAGTCAGGAAGAACCAAACAAGAACCTCAACAAGAAAGTCAGGAAGAACCAAACAAGAACCTCAACAGAAAAGTCAGTTGGGAAGAACCAAACAAGAACCTTAACAGAAAAGTCAGGAAGAACCAAACACGAACCTCAACAGAATAGTCAGGAATAACCAAACAAGAACCTTAACAGAAAAGTCAGGAAGAACCAAACAAGAACCTTAACAGAAAAGTCAGGAAGAACCAAACACGAATCTCAACAGAAAAGTCAGGAATAACCAAACACGAACATCAACAGAATAGTCAGGAATAACCAAACAAGAACCTTAACAGAAAAGTCAGGAATAACCAAACACGAACCTCAACAGAATAGTCAGGAATAACCAAACAAGAACCTTAACAGAAAAGTCAGGCTCTTAACAGAAAAGTCAGGAATAACCAAACAGGAACCTTAACAGAATAATCAGGAATAACCAAACAAGAACCTTAACAGAAAAGTCAGGAATAACCAAACACGAACCTCAACAGAATAGTCAGGAATAACCAAACAAGAACCTTAACAGAAAAGTCAGGAATAACCAAACAAGAACCTTAACAGAAAAGTCAGGAATAACCAAACAGGAACCTTAACAAAATAGTCAGGAAGAACCAAACAAGAACCTTAACAGAAAAGTCAGGAAGAACCAAACACGAACCTCAACAGAATAGTCAGGAATAACCAAACAAGAACCTTAACAGAAAAGTCAGGAAGAACCAAACACGAACCTCAACAGAAAAGTCAGGAATAACCAAACACGAACCTTAACAGAATAGTCAGGAATAACCAAACAAGAACCTTAACAGAAAAGCCAGGAATAACCAAACACGAACCTCAACAGAATAGTCAGGAATAACCAAACAAGAACCTCAACAGAAAAGTCAGGAAGAACCAAACAAGAACCTCAACAGAAAAGTCAGGAATAACCAAACAAGAACCTTAACAGAATAGTCAGGAATAACCAAACAAGAACCTTAACAGAAAAGTCAGGAATAACCAAACACGAACCTCAACAGAAAAGTCAGGAATAACCAAACAAGAACCTCAACAGAAAAGTCAGGAATAACCAAACAAGAACCTCAACAGAAAAGTCAGTTGGGAATAACCAAACAAGAACCTTAACAGAATAGTCAGGAAGAACCAAACACGAACATCAACAGAATAGTCAGGAAGAACCAAACAAGAACCTCAACAGAAAAGTCAGGAAGAACCAAACACGAACATCAACAGAATAGTCAGGAAGAACCAAACACGAACATCAACAGAATAGTCAGGAAGAACCAAACAAGAACCTCAAAAGAAAAGTCAGGAAGAACCAAACACGAACATCAACAGAATAGTCAGGAAGAACCAAACACGAACATCAACAGAATAGTCAGGAAGAACCAAACACGAACATCAACAGAATAGTCAGGAAGAACCAAACACGAACATCAACAGAATAGTCAGGAATAACCAAACAAGAACCTCAACAGAAAAGTCAGGAAGAACCAAACACGAACATCAACAGAATAGTCAGGAAGAACCAAACACGAACATCAACAGAATAGTCAGGAAGAACCAAACACGAACCTTAACAGAAAAGTCAGGAAGAACCAAACACGAACCTCAACAGAAAAGTCAGTTGGGAATAACCAAACAAGAACCTTAACAGAAAAGTCAGGAAGAACCAAACAAGAACCTCAACAGAAAGTCAGTTGGGAAGAACCAAACACGAACCTCAAAAGAAAAGTCAGGAAGAACCAAATACGAACCTCAAAAGAAAAGTCAGGAAGAACCAAACAAAAACCTCAACAGAACAGTCAGTAAGAACCGAACAAGAACTTCAACAGGAAAGTCAACCAGGAAGGAACACAAACAAGAACCTCAACAGAAAAGTCAGGAAGAACTAAACAAGAACCTCAACAGAAAAGTCAGGAAGAACTAAACAAGAACCTCAACAGAAAAATCAGGAAGAAACAAAGAAGAAACCAAAGCATATGGCAGACTATGGCAGACGTTCATTCAACCACACATCGCTTTTTAGTGCTGATGGTATGCTCGTGTGTCCTTGGGGAGGGATCAATAAAAACACAAACATAGAAAAGGAAACATAATGGTGAAGCCGTTCTGAAATTGCTCTTTTTATACAAAACATTAATGAACACACGCACACACACACACACACACACACACACACACACACACACACACACACACACACACACACACACACACACACACACACACACACACACACACACAAACTACTTAAAAGGAACGGCAAGATGGACGCACGTCATGTCCTGTTAATACGGAGTAATGACCTTTTGTTCAAGTGCATACAAAAGACATCAACAAGTGGATGCCAATCTAAACAGATAATCCTTGTCAGTGCTCTATAATGATGTGTTGCTGCTGTCGTATTGTATCATATTGTATCGTATCGTATTGTATGGTATCGTATCGCATCGTATCATGTCGAGTCACATCGTATCGTATTGCATTGTATTGAATCGCATTGTATCGCACTGTACTTCTTGTACAGTATCGCATTGTATCGTATTGTATTGTGTCGCATGTGTCACATTGTATTGTATTGTACTGTACTGAATTGAATTGAATTGCAACGTATCGTATTAATAGTATTGAACTGTACATCGTATTAATAGTATTGCACTGTATTGCATTGTATTGTATCGTATTATATTGTACTGTGTTGCATTGTATTGTACTGCATCGTATTGTATTGTCCTGTACTGTAGGTTTTTTTTTGGTCACAAATAGACTTATCATGGGAAATTCTGGCTCCGCTGCCCATTATTTTATTTTTCCAGTATGTGTGTATTTCTTGTTTCCTAGGTTGTCCCCTTAGAGTTCAGTGACTTAAGCTTCATCCAAACGCCTGATGGTCAAGCCTTCTTTTCAGTAACGATCTTGACAAGAAGCTTCACCAGAATCCTTGTCAAGTCATGATGACAATGTTCTCTTTTCCTGTGGTTTTAAACCAGTGTAGTGTGACAACGAATTCAGCGAAGGCACTGCCCATAGTCCTGAGTTTTGACTATCTTTCCGAATTACGAGATCTAAATGTACTAAACTTTAAACATAAATGGTTGAAAACTTTTTGACAAACCATTTTTACTATTTTCAGATCATTGTGACTTTATAACTTGGGGCAGTCCTCATTCAAACTTGATACATAAAAGAATCGATGACGACATGACAAAAATATTGTCCCTGGCAAAATTTTGTAACCAAGCAAAACAGAGAAAGAAAGCAAGAAAGAAAGAAAGAAAGAAAGAAACCACTCACCTACAAAAACACTCCCAAGACAGTCATATATCACAATGAAAATCTTCACGAATACATCTTAAGGGTGGAACATCTTTTGATGACATACCCACGTGCACGCACACGTGCACGCACGCACGGACACATACATACATACAGATAGATAGATGGATAGACAGATAGATAGACAGACAGACAGACAAACAGATAGACAGACAGATAGATAGATAGATAGATAGACAGATAGATAGATAGACAGATAGATAGATAGACAGACAGATAGATAGATAGATAGATAGATAGATAGATAGACAGACATACAAACAGATAGGTAGAGAGAGAGAGAGATAAGTAGACAGACAGACAGACAGACAGATATATAGATAGATAGATAGATAGATAGGTAGATAGATAGATAGATAGATAGATAGATAGATAGATAGATAGATAGACAGACATGCACACATACACTGATGTTTTAATAACAGTCCATATATTCTCTTCACATTTTCAAGTAACTCTGAAATTTCAGAAAGTGTAAAATGTACGTGACTAGCTGTGTGCATTTGTATCACAGACTTAAAAAAAAATTCTGATGACCTGACATTCAAACAACGTGTGTGTGCGCTTGTGCGTGCATGTGTTTATGTGTGTGTGTGTGCGTACTGTGTGTGTGTGTGTGCGTGTGTGTGCGTGTGTGTGTGTGTGTGTGTGTGTGTTGCTGTGTGTGTGTGCGAGTGTGTGTGTGTGTGTGTGAATTATTTTCTGCATTCATGCACGTGCTTAATTTTGGAAAAGAAATCTTCGCCATCAAATTGTCATGAACGTTGGTTATACATTAACTTGGGAAGACATATTACAAACAGTGCAGAGCGAAATAGGGAGACAAGAAGCAGACGGGCAGATACAAGGTGGAGGGGAGAGAGAGAGAGAGAGAGAGAGAGAGAGAGAGAGAGAGAGAGAGAGAGAGAGAGAGAGAGAGACAGAGAGACAGAGAGAGACAGAGAGAGAGAGACAGAGACAGAGACAGAGAGAGAGACAGACAGAGACAGAGACAGACAGACAGAGAGACAGACACAGAGAGAGGGAGAGAGACAGAGAGAGAGAGAGAGAGAGAGAGAGACAGAGACAGAGAGAGAGACAAACAGAGACAGAGACAGACAGACAGAGAGACAGACACAGAGAGAGGGAGAGAGACAGAGAGAGGGAGAGAGAGAGGGAGAGAGAGAGAGAGATACAGACACAGACAGACAGACACACAGAGACAGAGAGGGAGAAAGACAGACAGACAGACAGACGGATAGAAAGACAGACACAGAGAAAAAGAGACACTGAAACAGAGACAGACAGACAGACAGACAGACGGATAGACAGACACAGAGAAAATGAGACACTGAAATAGAGAGACAGACAGACAGGCAGACAGACGGATAGAGAGACAGACACAGAGAAAAAGAGACACTAAAATAGAGAGACAGACGGACAGACAGACAGACACAGAGAAAAAGAGACACTAAAATAGAGAGACAGACGGATAGACAGACAGACACAGAGAAAAAGAGACACTAAAATAGAGAGACAGACGGATAGAGAGACAGACACAGAGAAAAAGAGACACTAAAATAGAGAGACAGACGGATAGAGAGACAGACACAGAGAAAAAGAGACACTAAAATAGAGAGACAGACGGACAGACAGAAACAGAAATACACGGAGACAGAGACAGTATGAAGAAACGGAAGGACGTAGGGGACGCTTCAGTGAATAAATGAGAGAAAGAGGTAAGAGGAGAAAAACGAAACAGACAGAGATACTGAAAAAGTGCGAAGAGGGAGGAGGGGAGAAGTGGGGGGGGGGGAGAGAGAGAGAGAGAGAGGGAGAGAGAGAGAGAGAGAGGGGAGGGGAGATAAAGGGAGACAATCAACAGAAATGAAACGAACTTTTATTGTCTAATGGTACAGACAGTAGCACGCAGACAAACTTAGTATCTGCTGCTGCAAATCCATTTAACAAAAGAACCAATGCAGACAGACAGACAGACAGACAGACAAACAGATAGACAGACAGACAGACAGTCAGAAAAGAAAGCAAACACAGAGACAGATAGAGATAGACAGACAGATATATAGATAGATAGACAGATAGATAGATAGAGAGAGAAAGAGAGAGAGACACAGAGAGAGAGAAAGAGAGAGAGATAGACAAATAGATAGATAGATAGACAGACAGATACATAGATAAATACAGACAGACAGATAGATAGATAGATAGACAGACAGACAGATACACAGATAGACAGATACATAGACAGACAGATAGACATATAGATAGATAGATAAATAGATATATAGATAGATAGACAGACAGACAAACAGACAGACATATAGATAAATAGGTAAATAGATAGACAGATAGATAAATTGACAGATAGAGAGATAGATAAATTGACAGATAGATAGATAGATAGACAGAGACAAAAGTAGCTGGAAAGACCGTGATGTGGGAGGTCTGAAATGGAGAAGTGAAAAAGAAAATAGAAAGTGCATGCAGAAAACAGGATTTATTGTCAATGCACTGAACGTGACCCAATGGAGAGGGCCAGTGCAAAAACATCTGCACTAAAGTGTACACTCGTAACGCTTGGACCCGGTCGTGCACTGGACACCACCTCCATCTGACCTCATCCCACTCTCCATAGCCCTTCCCCTACACCACTTTCCGTTTATCCCACTCCATTCCTTATCCCCTCTCCTGTTCTACTGTCCACTCCACCCTCCACCTCCACTCCTACTTTTTTCATCTGCACGAGTTCCAGATCTCTTCCATCCTGTGTTGAGTAAAGATCAATAAAGAACTTGAGAAATAACAGGGTTGGTTTATCTCTTCTTCACGCTAGAGCCCAAAGATCAAAGCCTAACACATTTTTTCATATTTTCATTGAAAACGATAAACAATCAAGAAAATGTTTTCGACCCTTATCAGGTATACATTAAGTGCAAACAGCAACACATGTCAGATCACACAATCAAGAGGTAGCAAAGTAGTTAGCGAAGAAGAAAACAAAGAAGCGTAATCATAAAGCACCTTGAAACGTCTGAAATATTTTGAAACATTAAAATCACAACTGCATGTTTACAAAGGAATGACTATATTACATCATAATCATATTCATTTTTGTGTTTTCGACAAAAAGGAAGAAAACGGAGACAGAAAAACAGTCAGTGCTGGCACGGGTTCATCAATGTGCCAAAGTACCTCTAATCTCACGTGAAATGGTTGATTTCCGCATGGAAAGCACAGCACCACAGTACAGTATCACCCATTTCCAGCATTTGTCTGAATACATATATTTTGCTTTTCATCTCTGAGTGTATTCTCTAAAGAACTGTTCCAGAGACAAATGCTGTGTTTGACACCTCACTTTACCACCTCATCAGAAAGACTGGTAACGCAATCAAGATCTATTGGAAGGGTGTGGCGTGGTGCTTAATATCAAAGTTTAATTTGTGATTCGAACATGGAACTTCTCGTGTCCTATGCAGGTGGTTTTAACGACTAGGTCACTGTTTCACAGTCAGCAGTCAGTACTGGAAATGACTATAGACAGCAAGGAAGACAGTAGCACATTTAGTAATGGAGCCAGGAAGACAGTGGTACAGACAGAATTGGAGTAAGGAAGACAGTAGTACAGACAGAATTGAAGGAAGACAGTAGTACATACAGAATTGGAGTAAGGAAGACAGTAGTACAGACAGTATTGAAGGAAGACAGTAGTACATACAATACTGGAGTAAGAAAGACAGTAGTACAGACAGTATTGGAGTAAGGAAGACTGCAAAACAGTATCAGATCTAAAACCTATTTCGTACAGTAGCACAGTCAGAACTGGAATGTGGAAGACAATAGCATAGTCAGAACTGGAATGTGGAAGACAGTAGCACAGTCAGAACTGGAATGTGGAAGACGGTAGCACAGTCAGAACTGGAATGTGGAAGACAGTAGCACAGTCAGAACTGGAATGTGGAAGACAACAGCACAGTCAGAACTGGAATGTGGAAGACAGTAGCACAGTCAGAACTGGAATGTGGAAGACAGTAGCACAGTCAGAACTGGAATGTGGAAGACAGTAGCACAGTCAGAACTGGAATGTGGAAGACAGCACAGTCAGAACTGGAATGTGGAAGACAGTAGCATAGTCAGAACTGGAATGTGGAAGACAACAGCATAGTCAGAACTGGAATGTGGAAGACAACAGCAGAGTCAGAACTGGAATGTGGAAGACAACAGCATAGTCAGAACTGGAATGTGGAAGACAACAGCATAGTCAGAACTGGAATGTGGAAGACAACAGCATAGTCAGAACTGGAATGTGGAAGACAGTAGCACAGTCAGAACTGGAATGTGGAAGACAGTAGCACAGTCAGAACTGGAATGTGGAAGACAGTAGCACAGTCAGAACTGGAATGTGGAAGACAACAGCATAGTCAGAACTGGAATGTGGAAGACAACAGCATAGTCAGAACTGGAATGTGGAAGACAACAGCATAGTCAGAACTGGAATGTGGAAGACAACAGCATAGTCAGAACTGGAATGTGGAAGACAACAGCATAGTCAGAACTGGAATGTGAAAGACAACAGCATAGTCAGAACTGGAATGTGGAAGACAACAGCATAGTCAGAACTGGAATGTGGAAGACAACAGCACAGTCAGAACTGGAATGTGGAAGACGGTAGCACAGTCAGAACTGGAATGTGGAAGACAGTAGCACAGTCAGAACTGGAATGTGGAAGACAGTAGCACAGTCAGAACTGGAATGTGGAAGACGGTAGCACAGTCAGAACTGGAATGTGGAAGACAGTAGCACAGTCAGAACTGGAATGTGGAAGACAACAGCACAGTCAGAACTGGAATGTGGAAGACAACAGCACAGTCAGAACTGGAATGTGGAAGACAATAGCATAGTCTGAACTGAAGCGTGGCAGACAGTAGCACAGTCAGAACTGCAATGTGGAAGACAACAGCACAGTCAGAACTGGAATGTGGAAGACAACAGCACAGTCAGAACTGGAATGTGGAAGACAACAGCACAGTCAGAACTGGAATGTGGAAGACAATAGCATAGTCTGAACTGAAGCGTGGCAGACAGTAGCACAGTCAGAACTGCAATGTGGAAGACAACAGCACAGTCAGAACTGGAATGTGGAAGACAACAGCACAGTCAGAACTGGAATGTGGAAGACAATAGCATAGTCAGAACTGGAATGTGGAAGACAACAGCACAGTCAGAACTGGAATGTGGAAGACAACAGCACAGTCAGAACTGGAATGTGGAAGACAACAGCACAGTCAGAACTGAAATGTGGAAGACAGTAGCACAGTCACAATTGGAGAAAAAAAAAAAGATTGTACTACAGAAGCACTGGAGTGAAAAAGAACAGGAAGACAGTAGTTAATAATGGAACAAGAAAGAAAGAGTTACATAGTTTTCGAGCAAGGAATAATTACATTGAGTATTGGAGGAAGGAAGACTGTAGTACCTCAGTATTGGAGCAAGTAAGACAAGGCTGACAGTAAGTAGTTCAGTATTGGTGCATGGAAGGCTGTAATATTTCACCCCTGGAGCAAGGAAGACAGTTGTACAGACAGTTCTGGAACAAGGAAGACAGTAGGGCAGACAATACTGGAGCACAAAAGAGAGTGGCAGAGTCAGTATTAAAGTCTATTACTCATTTCATTCTTGCTGTGACTGGTCAGAAATCACGCAAATACCGGAGGGCCTTGGTATGAACTGGGAGTCCCCAATCACTTTGCAA
Organism: Monoplex corrugatus; assembly: GCA_030674185.1. Lineage (NCBI taxonomy): Eukaryota > Metazoa > Mollusca > Gastropoda > Littorinimorpha > Ranellidae > Monoplex > Monoplex corrugatus. The sequence goes on from JAPXFY010000015.1 coordinate 26,963,726, forward strand.
TGTGTCCGCTTTCACAGCCACACGGATCATATGCAAGTGTGATTAAAACGCATACACCCACATCATTCATACGAATAAACACTTTGTATTAGTGTTGAATACGCGTGTATGCGCATGGCTTTACATGTCATCATGGACATGCTGCGTTCGTGTGTATACATACACGCGTTTGTTTGTTTTTGCGAACACTCGAACAGTGTTCTATCAAAAAACATTTTACAACTTGAGGCTACCTAGGCCTGGGGAATGTAATGGTAGAAATCATGTAAGCCCACCATCCAATCAACCCATTTGGCAATGTGCTTCAGTCTTTATACAAACTGTCAAAATCAAACTGGAAATTATTCATTTTTTTAAAACAGTCAACTCATAGATTCCGCACTGAGCCATCTTCTGCATGTCTTTGAGAAATGTCGCACAGGAATATTTCTACAGAAAGTTACCAAGGTTTGTAAATGCAATCGAATGTTAGTTCTGAACCCACGATGGCGAGTGCAAACCACTAGAACTTCTTCTTGCGGTAATCGGTCGGATATCATGCACAGACAGACAATACAGGGAGACTGTTACATATCTGTGTGGGTTTAGTGCTGGTTTTGTGTAGATCATGAATCTACAACAGTAGGCCTACTATTCAACCACTCAGTGAAATTGAAATTTGACTGAAAGACTACTATATTCACAGACACAGACACAGACACACGCACGTCCGCACGCATTGACACAAATTCTCGTGTGCTATAATGTCAAAGAAAACAACAATTAACACACCAGTAAAATGACTGACGAGCCATCCAACCGACTACCCAAATCCAATTAGCCAATACAGATCATTAAACCCCATTCACCACACTTCCACATCCCAACTTACTTACGAATCTATCGATCAAAGACAATAAACCAACCAACCAACCAACCAACCAACCAACCAATCAACCAACCAACCAACCAACCAACCAACCAACCAACCAACCAATGTTTATATACCATCCGCCATTTCACCATCACACCTCATTCCCTTTACATTGCCCACAGAGAGAGTAATGACAACCTACAGCCCAGCCTGCCTCACCCCTTACATCATGTTGAATGCTTGGTACTCTGCCCTTGTACCGCAAAGTCCTTACTATAATATCTACCACATACATATAGTTGAACTATTCCCCCAAGCAGCTATTCATTTTCACTGTCTGGTGCTTGATAAGTCTGTCTGCTTAGTACAAAAGTCAAGTACTGAACTTGATCATGGCGTGTTGGTCACCCACTCCCTCTACAATATCAATAGCAAAAGGAGAAAATAGAAACCAAGAAGCAAAACCACCACCATCACCACCAACAACAACCCAAGATGTTCAAACCGTTCTAACAATCTCTCTTTCGTACACGAATTATAACAGAAATGTTAAATTTTGTACATCTCAGTGTCACCGTGACCTAAAAGAATCATCAGATAAAAGAAATGTTGACACGAAGAGAGGACAATGGTATAATAGTGTAAACAGACAGTAAGTATTGTAGGGAGCTTCCGAGAAAGGGCTATCATGCACCTTGTTCACAAAGAGAGTGGTGAAGAAACAAAAAAGAAAGAACGGATACGAAACCGCTCCCACCAAGGATATGAACAGGAAAATATCAATTAATAGAGCGAAAGACAGAGTTATGTTAATGCTAATGTTGTTGTTTAAAGCCCAGTCGACTGAACACAGCCATACAAGGTTATAATCATCTCAAAGTATACACCACCTCACTGGAGAAATAAAAAGAATATCTGAAAAAGAAAATTAAGTACATGTCAATGCACTCGCGCACACAATCTAAGGAATGCCCCGGGCGTTGACCATTCCGTCCAACTTATCGCCAGGGGCTTTAATAAAATCAAACATAAATACAAATATAAACAACACTAAGGACACTAAAACGTATATAAAAACGGGTTTTAATTACCTACAATTGCTTTTGCACATTTTTTTCCTAGAGCCAAAAATGTACTCAATACATGTACCCAACTATCAATCTAAGAAAAAGTATGCAAGGCTTTATAGAACACATTCAGGTGACTGGACCAGCAAGGCAGTCAAGGAAAGAAAAACAACAAATAATGGCGAAAGTGAAGGAAATCCAAGAAAAAGGAAGGATTGCGTAACAAAGAAGTAAATCTGAAAGAAAAATACAAACTCATTCAGTCACACATAATCCTGTTAATGCTGACGGCATGCTGTTATTTAAAAAATGATGGTGCAATCAGAAAAAGAAATGGAAATGGGAGAGGGAGAGGGAGACGGAGAGAGAAAGAGAGAGGGGGAGGGGGAGATTTAAA
>JAPXFY010000015.1:26971042-26976042 GCA_030674185.1 Monoplex corrugatus
CGGTTTTGTACTTGGTGATGAAGCAGATAATACTGCTTTACCAGATTCTGTTCAGTCTAACCTCTGCTTTCATAATCAATTCTGATGTGTATTTCTGTTGCGCTACTGCCACCTTTTGCCACCACAAATATTTACATTCGAAACTGTCAACCTCTTCCAATTTCTGACCGTTTATGTAGACTTTTGCACGACCGTTGGTTGCGCTGTCAACCACGACTTTTGCTTTTCTTCAGTATTGCTATGTTCCATTCTGTACGGTCATGCTCACTCTGTTGACGTGTCTGTTGGTAAGAGCTTGTAATTCTGTGTTGGTGCTCTTCATGAGGTCGACGTCCGTCAACAAACCGTAGGCTGCTGATTTCCTGCCACCGGTACAGATGGAGGCAGGGTGGTCAGACATTTGTTTTCTTCCTTCCCACCCACCGTCACCCTCACCTATACGATACCTTCTGCAATGGTCTCGATGAAAAACTTACGGTGTTACGAGAGAGTACCACCAAGTTTGCTTTAACATTCCTGATGAAAGGACAGATAAATGACATATGAATAATTCAATAATATCAATATTTCAAGGGGGGCAAAGAGAGAAAGAGAAAGAGAGAGAGAGAGAGAGAGAGAGAACGAGAGAGAGAGAGAGAGAGAGAGAGAGAGAGAGAGAGAGAGAGAGAGAGAGGAAAGAGGTGGGAGCAGGGGTGTGTGTGAAAATGGGAAGCAGAAAAAAGAAAAAAAAAAGCACAAAACAGACTCTGCTGTCAATCCAGTGGACGTGATCCAATGGAGACCGAGATTATAACCCTACATTTATTTTATCCCCTGGTTCGGGTCCTGCACCACAACACCCCCCCCCCCACTACTCCCACAACACACACATCCTTCATATGAACCCTCCTCTCTATCCACAGCCCTTTCTTCTGCACCAGTTTCTGTTTCCCTCTCAATCCCACATACACTTCTTTCTACCTTCCACTTTTATCTCCTCCCGTCTCTTCTCTGCACGAGTTTCAGCTCCTTTCCAGTATGCGTGGTGTGTAAATCAATAGAGAAGTTTAGGAATAACAGGTTTTATCTCCATTTCTCACTTGCACCCAAACATCTGTACAAAGTCAAGCACAAAACACCCGCTTCTATAACCAGAAATACGCGCAGAAATTGTACAAAACTTTTCAGTTACATTTTTCTCAAAACGGATTGCAGTGTTCAGATAATACCATATATCCTAATACCATAAATGCCATGTGATGCAAAGATCCCAATTAATCATGCCATGTACCTGCACATAACCTGTGTGCCGGTGACGCCTTGAAGTTCTACTGAATGAGTTTTGTGTCTGTTTTTTGTTTTGTTTTTTGTTTGTGTGTTCTTAATAACAATACAGTGCTGTTTTTGTCTGTGTGTACCTTGTTTACTTGTGTAAGTGAATTTTTCTGCACTATTGGACCAGGAACGTTTTCGTTGCAATGGGATCTTTTACATGCACTATGCGGATGCTGTTATGGAATTTCAGTTACCATCTCATCTAAAACACCAAAAGCCAGGCTGCTATTCAAGGTCCACTTTGTACAACAATGAACACAATAGTACAATCAATATTGCAGTCCACTTTGTAAAACAATGAACACAATAGTACAATCAATATTGCAGTCCACTTTGCACAACAATGAACACAATAGTACAATCAATATTGCAGTCCACTTTGTACAACAATGAACACAATAGTACAATCGATATTGAAGTCCACTTTGTACAACAATGAACACAATAGTACAATCGATATTGAAGTCCACTTTGTACAACAATGAACACAATAGTACAATCGATATTGAAGTCCACTTTGCACAGCAATGAACACAATAGTACAATCGATATTGAAGTCCACTTTGTACAATAAGGAAAGCCATAACGAAGTCTGAACTGGAGTCCACTTGACTGACTTTTTTCTTGATGTGATCGGTCGACAGGTACTGGCAGACACGTAAGGTTTGGTGTGAACTAGGGAATCCACAATGATTTTACAGATTTTGTACTTACTATCTACATCACTTAGGTCACACAAGACACACACCACACACACACACACACACACACACACACACACACACACACACACACACACACACACACACAACACACAAAAACAAACATATACATACACATATACACACACGAGCGCGCCTGTCCGCAAGCACATACACACACACATATGCACAAGATCTTTAATCTCAGCTGAATATAAACTGAACGGGCGGGAAAAAAAACGACAACAAACAACAAAACCAAAAACGACCTAAACATTTAACCAACCAGCCAACTGGATGAAACCAAGCAACCTACTTAACTTGCCTTCATCCTGATTGAATTCATGAACTACTGCAGAAAGTGGAATCAGAAACCTAGACAGGCACAAAGCAATGATTAACTTCAAAACCTTGGACAGGCACAAAGCAATGGTTAACTTCAAAACCTTGGACAGGCACAAAGCAATGATTAACTTCAAAACCTTGGACAGGCACAAAGCAATGATTAACTTCAAAACCTTGGACAGGCACAAAGCAATGATTAACTTCAAAACCTTGGACAGGCACAAAGCAATGATTAACTTCAAAACCTTGGACAGGCACAAAGCAATGATTAACTTCAAAACCTTGGTCTGGCACAAAGCAATGATTAACTTCAAAACCTTGGACTGGCACAAAGCAATGATTTTAACTTCAAAATCTTACATATGAATCTATTGTCGTGGCCATCCTTGTGAAATGAACGTGCCGACAGACTGGTATGTAATACCACTGCAGCAAGTAATTTGTGTCGTGGAAGACATGAGAAAGTCAAGGACATCACACCATCAGTCGTCCTATACAAACAGGAAAAGTCAGATGAAATGGCTGGAAATCTGTTACTAAGGGAAAAACAAGTGCCATCGTCAGCTGGAAATCTGTTACTAATGGAAAAACAAGTGCCATCGTCAGCTGGAAATCTGTTACTAAGGGAAAAACAAGTGCCATCGTCAGCTGGAAATCTGTTACTAAGGGACAAACAAGTGCCATCGTCAGCTGGAAATCTGTTACTTAGGGAAAAACAAGTGCCATCGTCAGCTGGAAATCTGCTATTAAGGGAAAAACAAGTGCCAGCATCAATCAGAAAAACAACAACATTGGTATTATCTCAAAAATAACATTGCCGTGTACTTGCAGCGTGGATTGAAACGTTTTGGGGCTTTTCCTGAATAAGAGATCACAGTAAGATGAGGAGATGGAAATCACAAGGAGAAGGCAAACCAACCAACCAACCAACCAACCATCCAGTCCCATCAACCCACTCAAACTAATTAACCTTTTCATGAACCCGCCAACAGACAAGACAAACTTGACTCACCCAACACCAACCATCCAACCATAATCATAATATGTTATCCGCCAGTTCGCCATCTCATCAAAGAGACCAGCAAAAAGATCACATCTCACTTCATTTACATTTCCCACACCACAAGCCTGACCAGCCCCCGCCGCCTGCAGAGACAATAATGACAACCTACAGCTTGGCCCTGTCTCTCCACTTAGGGGCCTGGCACTCTGCCCCTGTACCGCAATCTACCTGCTCTATTATACATACTATTTACCCCCTACGGCTCCTCAATCCTATCACCTTGGTACAACTGCCATCTTCATCTGTTTAGTACAAAAGTTAAGCATGAAACATGATCAAACTACTTAGGTCACCCGCAGACTTCATGATAATCAAAAACGAGAACAAAACTGACAGCGAGAAAGAAAAGAAAAAAGAGGGAGAGGGAGTGGGAGGAGATGGAGGGAGGGAGGGAGGGAGGGAGGGAGGGAGGGAGGAGAGAGTAGTAGGTGGGTGGAGTGGGTAGGGAGCAAATAGAATAGACCAAAAAAAACAACAACCTAACAACAACAAAAAAACAAAAACAAAAAACAAAGCAAAAACAAAAACAAAAACAAAACAAACAAACAACAAAAAACAAACAAAAAGAAACGAAAAGGAGCAAGGAAAAATATCAGATGACTACTGATTGACAGAAACAAAGTAAAGAGATAACTGAATTAAAAAGTAAAAGAAAAGAAAGAAGGGGGGGGGGAGGGGGAGGGGGCGGTGAGACAACTTCCAATATAAACCATAAACAAAACAATAACTTAAATAGAACTAAAGACTCGAACAAGAAAGAAAGAAAAGTAGATGCCAACTCAACCGCAAGTAGCCATTTTAATGCTGATGAGATTTCGTTTATTTTCTTGGTAATGGTTCAGTAGAAAAGGAAACGCTGAGGAAAAAGAGAAAAGAAAAAACAGAGAAAGAAGAAAAAGGTAATCAAATAGAAAAAGATAAAGACAAGTTAAAAAACAAAACAAAGAAAGAACAACAGAAACGTAAAGCAGAAAAGAAGGAAGGACAGAGAAATATCTCAAACAACTGACCAAAGTTTGCCGACCTCAGGACCTGGCCAGTTCATGGGTTTATGTGCAGGATTAAGAATATGCCATGATCAATTTACACATGGCACCTGTGACGTTAGTGCATATGGAATTCATTCCGAGGGCGGAGACGTCATCTCGAGAAACAACTGAACTGAAACTGAAACTGCCAACATGTTCTATACCGACAAACGCACGCGCACGCCCATCTCTTTGTGCCAGTCTTAATTAATTCCCATTTTATTTGAACAACTAAACCGATATACAAGCAGACAGAAGATAATCATATCCCTCCGGGCCAGTATGAAATAATTTCCTTGAAAAAGAAGACTGAAAAATCAAGAAGCAGGTGCATCTTTGTCAGTGTTTTCAAGTGACATGATAGTGTTTAACAATTCATCGATTTGTATAGCTTGGAATTCGGAATTTCTTCATGAGGGATTCCTCACACACGGACAATTCCATATACGCTCCACCAAAATTTACCAGCAATTATCTCCCTAAACCTGCGCAGAACCGTATGTGCTGGAACTATCTTAAAACGGGGAAAGAGAGGTAGAGGAGTAGAAG
>JAPXFY010000015.1:26983542-26996042 GCA_030674185.1 Monoplex corrugatus
CCTTCCTTTTCTTTCTCATCTTACCCTTTCAGTCTCGTCAGTTTTTTTTCTTGTTTTTTTTTATGACTACGCGGATAATCGATACGCTATGATCAGCTTTCGTTGTTAACTTTTGTACTCAGCAGACAGATTTGTTAAAAGAAGGCAACAGCTTTGAATAGATCCATAGGGGAATAGTATATACACATATATTGTACACAGATCCATAGGGGAATAATATATATACACATATTTAGTACATATATCCATAGGAAAATATTATATACACATACATAGTACATATAGTGAACATTTGCAGAAGAGTGGCAGAGTGTCAAACCTTCAGCATGATGTAAGGAGGTAGGCAGGCTGGTCTCAAGGTTGTCATTACTGTCTCTGCCGTGTGGCTGTGATGGTCAGGCCTGTGGTGTGGGAAATGTATATGGAATGAAATGTGATGGTGAACTTGTGGATGATATGCAATTATGGGTGGATGGTTTATGTTGGGTGAGTTGAAGTATAGTTAGTTGGTTTTTGGTTTGATTTAACTTAGTTTGGTTGAAATGAAGAGCCTGTGAGTCTGCCAGTGTGTGTGCGTGCGTGCGTGTGTGTATCTCTGTGTGTATGTCTGTGTGTCTGTGTTCGTCTGTCTATCTGTCTATCTGTTTTTCTGTCTCTTTCTGTCTGCATTTCAATCACATGCCCATTTCATTGAAGTGTCCACTGGCTGATTCTTATAACAGTGTCATGGACTTAAAATCTGATATCTCTGGTTTGATCTCAGTCTGCAACAAAAGAATTGGTCTGGTCACTGCCCATCTTAATTCTCCAATCATTCTGGTGGTGTTAGCTTAGTGTTTCATAGGTCCTGTCGCCCCTTCAATGCAGCACTTCAGAGTTCTGCGCAGGATCAAGCATGGGAGATTGCACGTAGCGCATATGGAATTGTCTGAGTGCAAGGAATTCCTTTTCTCACGGTCTTCCTCTCCTAATTTTTGTATCTGTTGTTTGTTTGTTTGTGATCTTACGCTTGACAAAGGCCCTTTGGCCGAAAATTTGCGCCTGTTTTGTCTTGTATTAGATACGCGTTCTTATTCTTTTTTCGTGTTTTTTGTTTGTTTGTTTGTTCCTGTTTGCTTGAACGCGGGCAGTCACACTTGTTTTGGATTTCGTATTAAACATAGTTTACGTTATTTGAAGAGCACGTTTTGTGACTTACAAAGTCAAACATTAGAGGAAAGAGAAACCTTTACATTAAGATACAAAACTATTATTTACACATTTTCTTTACATTTTGTTGTTCAGCTCCAAATGTAACTGCAAAAGATAACCGGACATGTCTATCTATCTATCTATCTATCTATCTGTCTGTCTGTCTATCTATCTATCTATTTGTCTGTCTGTCTGTCTATCTATCTATCTATCTATCTACATGTATCTATCTATCTGTCTATCTGTCTATCTATCTATCTATCTATCTATCTATCTATCTATCTATCTATCTGTCTGTCTATCTATCTATCTGTCTGTCTATCTATCTATCTATCTATCTGTCTATCTATCTATCTATCTATCTGTCTATCTATCTATCTATCTATCTGTCTATCTATCTATCTATCTATCTATCTATCTGTCTATCTATCTATCTATCTGTCTATCTATCTATCTATCTATCTGTCTATCTATCTATCTATCTGTCTATCTGTCTATCTATCTATCTACCTATCTATCTATCTATCTATCGATCTCTATCTATCTATCTATCGATCTATCTATTTGTCTGTCTGTCTGTCTATCTATCTATCTATCTATCTATCGATCGATCTATTTGTCTGTCTGTCTGTCTATCTATCTATCTATCTATCTACATGTATCTATCTCTCTCTCTCTCTCTCTCTCTCTCTCTTAATGTTTGCACTGCTAAACTATTTATGTTCTTGATGCAGAATCTATATGTAGCATAGATCCACTTTGGGCCAGGATTATAGCGAAAAACCATATGTATTGCTTGTTTCATATCCTTGTAAATAAAAAAAATGTTCTCTCTGTCTGTCTGTCTCTCTGTCTGTCTCTTTCTCTCTCTTCTGTCTGTCTGTCTCTCTCTATCTGTCTGCCTGCCTGTCTGTCTCTCTGTCTCTGTCTCTCTCTGTGTCTCTCTCTCTCAACCTTGGCTGATTACAGCAAACACTTGGAAAGCTATCGAATACAGGAGTCAAGAAGAAGAAACTTATGGACGCTAAGCCAGAGAGACTCAAAGTGAGAACCAAACTGAAGCACAAGAAAACTGACTGAACAGTAAAACAGATGACTCTAAGAGCAGAGAAGCAGACTTACATGGACACCTTGCAAGCGGACAGCCCTGTAAGCCAGGTAGAAGACCTAGGCACAGAAGGGAGCAAGGGAGGGTGTACAAGATCACCAAGACAGTCTGCAGGGAGTGTGTCACAGAATCATTGACCCACGAATCACAGGCAAGCAAGGACGACGTCTTATGCCAGAAGCAGAACATGAACATGAATGAAACGCCCTTCCCTCATATATTCGTTATTTGCAGTCTCTGTCCTCTCTTAAAACATACAGATAACATCACTCGGACTGTCAGTGCTGAACACCATAAGGAAGACAAAATCGAAGACCGTGGGACACCTGACGACTAACTGTACATGCTTAAGCACTACATAAGGGCGGCCCAGAAGAGACAAGGGCGGCGGAACTTCGTTGCTGATTTACATGCCAATGGCATGATCGGCAATAAGTAGATTTTGCTATTAAAGCTACAGAGGTGGGAGTTTTATGAAACGATTTCACACTCTGAAATGAAATTAGAAAAAAGAAGAAAGAAAAACGCACGCGCACACACGCACTCATGCACACACGCTCGTGCGCACGCGCGCGCACGCCGTTAACAAGAAACAAGCAACCAGTATACCACAAGAAGCACTGAGGATCAGATTAAGTGCATTATTACTTATTCAGATGCCAGTCGATGCCCAAGATGATACGAGATTCACTAGAGCTATCTGGTTCAGGTTCATATTGATTACAGCCCAGCCAACTATCAGAGCCCTATCAGGGTTAACACAATTTTAAAAACGACATCCTAATTTAAGTAAAAAGACAACAGTAAAAAAAACCGAGCTCACCATAACTCTTTCAAGTCTGAAATGCATTTAAACACTACAGCTATGTGTTATGCCTGCTGCCCTCGCATGTTGTTGTAAAGGCAATGGTTTATTTTAATGACCATCTTCCTTGTGTACTTTTAATCCTCATCCTTGTACCCGAGGTAATTCTGTTTGCTTGAAAAGCCGATGTCAAAGACCTATCTGAACCTAGTGAAATTAATCAAAACACACAATTGGTCACATTAACTCATCTGTGATTTTTTTTCCACTGTACATGCACGTTTCGTATGGCATCAAAAACCAAACCAATCTTTGAGAAAGTTGTATAACTGCGACTTCTTGCTAAAATCTGAAGAAAAGAAATCGACAAATAATGGTGAAATCTTGACTAAAGTCGTTCAGTTATTGTGCTCCAAATAACATGTCATACCTATTTCAATATATGCATCGGCGACTTATTTGATTTTGTGGTCCAAATTTGATAAAGATCCATCCATAATTGACAGATATTTTCTCGCTGGCACATTGTGCCTACATACATACAGAGAGACACGGGGGAAGGAGAAGGGGGGCAGACACCACAAGCTAGTTGTTGGTCTTCTTTCTTCAGTTAATGAAAATGAAACCCCAAGTTGTACACATACTGATGGTATGAATATGATACAGTTGTCAAGAATGAATAGTATGTTGTAGGGTCATGGTTCGCTTTCAAACATGTCTTTAGTGTTTCATGAAAATAAAATGCTTTAAGATTTTATTTACTAGTGCGTTATAACGATCTCTTAAGTTTCAGTTAAATCAATTCACAATGCAACAAACTTGGAGAGTCAGATGAATCGACGCAGATGATCAATAACACATAACAAAACGATAATCCAAGTGACCAGCGCTTTATACACACCTGAGATCACTTTCCGGCCATCCTTCCCCCTTTGTGTTAAACAAGCCATTGGAGAGAGGGACGGGGCGCATGCGTCTACAGGCAGCTCGTCAACCAGGATGACTGAGACTGATTGGTCTCCTTCAATCCTTAAAACAGTAAGGACTTACGCTGCTGATCAAGAGCGGGCCTCAACAGTTCAGTTAGTTGAGCTTCGGATCCACATGCTAATGGTTGTGGGTTCCAATCCCGGGGTGCGCTACCTTAGCCCTTTGACTCCCACATCCTGCATTGCCAACCATGCCACCAAAGCAACAACTTTACCATTTGATTCCCTCACCCTTTCCACCAGCTTCCTGCAGAAAGCTGGTGGAAAGGATGAGGGAATCAGAGGGTTACGTTTTAACCCTTTGACTCCTGCACCCTGTCTACCACAGGGTGCAGGAGTCAAAGGGTTAAAACTGGCCTTTTCACTGTCCCATCTAAACATCATTGTTGTTCTGGTGGTGTCAGTATAGGGTTAGATAACCCCCTTCTTCTTACTTCCCTGGGATGGTTATCCCCGTCGGCCATATCACCTGAGGTTGGCGTCGACGTAAAAACTGAGTCAAATCAATGAATCAGCGGTTGATCAGATGTTTCCGGGGCACACTGGTATCTTGCCTGATATGGAGCGTCTGCTGCTGCCCATGTAGCTGGCTTCCTTTTAGCGACAGCGGCATGAATCAAGGGAAAGGATGAAGCCAATACAGCTTGAAGCTGATCAAAGGATCAATACCGTGGCAACGATTTGTTATCGGTTGGTATTAACAACGATATGCGTGCGGGGTATTTTCGTATTTCCGTAAGCTTACAAACACCGACGTGGCTTTCAGGATTATATTTTTCATGAACATTTTTATCTTTCGTTCGTTATTTCCTTTAACATCTATTCACATATGTGCTTTCAGACGAAAAAAAGTACAAATAATTAATAAATAAGTAGATAGACAAGACAATGCGGTGTCTATGGGGTTGAAGAATTTACAAAGTCATAAAGGCATTTTACCATATTAGTATGTGTGTGTGTGCGTGCGTGTGTTTGTGTTTGTGTGTTGTGTGTGTGTGTGTGTGTGTGTGTGTGTGTGTGTGTGTGTGTGTGTGTGTGTGTGTGTGTGTGTGTGTGTGTGCGCGTGTGTGTGTTTGTGTGTGTGTGTGTGCGCGCCCTACGAGCATGTCCTGTGCTGGCATATGACAAGCCATCTGTTATTATCTATTATATTTTCGCCTCACAATGCACACTGTCACTTATCATATAACACTGAATCAAAGGGAAGAATCAAGTCAGCACAAAAAGGCCTTTCGGGATCTTTAATGCACGTACCAAATATTCATGTTAAAAATAATGTGTCATGTCAGTGGCTGTTTATGGTCACATGAAAATACCCAGTATGCTGGCCCAAAAAAGACGCAGCTGTCAAACAACGTTAATAGAATGCAGTCAGCTCTCCTAACAGGTTGAGTTCTCTGTCAAATGCGCAGCAAGTCCACATGAGGTTGGAGAATAGCGTAATACTAAAGAATCATTCATAATTTATTCATTTGATTCTACACGCACAGTCACACAAAGGAGGGTTCAAATACTGGCAGATCTGCACGTGCGTTCACCAACGTGATAAGAAATATCAAGATCAGCTCTATCAGTCATACATAGTAAGTTGTAGGTTCGAATCCCGGGATGCGCTACATTAAAACTGGACCTCTCACTGTCCCATCTTAACATCATTGTTGTTCTGGTGGTGTCAGTGTAGGATTAGATAATCCCCCCCTTCCCCCACTTCCCTGGGATGGTTATCCCCGTCAGGCCACATCACTTGAAGTGTGGGTGTCGACGTAAAATCTGAACCAAAACAATCAAAACCAAGCTTTATAAACACAACCCTAAGCCTTTTCCTAGCCCTAATATTCTCATCTACTATGCCATCATCATGTCGAGCTTGCTCGGCTATCCATGACACGTTTCTTCCATCCTTCTTTTGTCAGACATTGCAGTAGGTAGTTCATCATACTGACAGCCCGTATCATCCATGAGTTGGTCGATGAAGGTCTTCTTTGGACGTCCTGGTCTTTGTTTGCCATGGCTGGGTCTCCATAGTAGAACATCCCCCCACCAGTTCTTCTTTGCTACGCCAGCAGTATCCAGCGAAGCGCAGTCTTTGCTGACGTATTGATTTACTGATTGGTGGGATCTATTATGCCAGTTACATGTAAATAAAGTAATATTCAACTTATTTACGCTTTAAAAAGCTAATCTGTCTCGGAAGCTGATCCAAACACTATCTCCTCAATCTAATACTTGACTTTAAATTATGTCATTACATGTAAACAAAGTAATATTCAACTTATTTACGCTTTAAAAAGCTAATCTATCTCGGAAGCTGATCCGAAGACTATCTCCCTAATCCTAACACTTGACTTTAAATCGAAGACGTTGATAAAAGTGGTAAAAGTGAGTTCCACTAAAAATGTATATTCTGACACACTTATAATGACGGAGAAATAACAGCCATAAGCTTTAATTTTCAGTAAACTGGTGTACGTCAAGCTGGCTGTCGAGCTGTCAGCAGACGCATGAGGACAGCGTGGCTTGTGTCGTGAGAGATGTAAATGAATTATGCAGCAGGCGGCCATGATGGATGACAAGACAAGGCAAGGGAAATTACCCTCCTAGTTTTTCTCTCTCCTCTTACACTTTACTTCTTCCGCTTCCGCTGTTCTTCTCCCAGTTGTGGTTATTCTTTCCTTCTCTCTTTCTTTCTTTTTTTTTTTTCTTTTCTTCTTCTCGATTTGTTTTTTTCTGAAAATGGGGTAGTATTCTAATCAGGGAATGGTGTGTACGTAAGTGTTTGTGCGCGCGTGTGTGTGCCTGTGTATGCACGCGTACGTGCGCATGTGTGTGTGCGCATGTGTGTGCGCACGTAAGCGTGCGGCATGCAATTGATTTTTCCTGTTTGTGTATCTGAGACAAAGAGAGAGAGAGAGAGAGAGAGAGAGAGAGAGAGGAGAGCGAGAACACACACACACAGACAGAAAGAGAGAGAGAGGGGGGAGAGAAAGAGAGAGACAGAGACAGACAGACAGACACACACACAGACAGACAGAGAGAGAGAGAGAGAGGAAGAGAGAGAGAGAGAGAGAAAGAGAAAGAGAAAGAAAGAAAGAGAAGAGAAGGAGGAGAGAGAGAGAAGAGAGAGAAGAGACAGAGAGAGGAGAGAGGCAGAGAGAGAGAGAAGAGAGAGAGAAAGAAAGGAGAGAGAGAGACAGAAGAGACAGAGAAGAGAGACAGAGACAGGGAGATCAAAAGTGTTAGCAAATGTAAAAGGTGTTCTGTTTCTGGATGGAACTGATCAGTTTTGGATCTGTTTAAGGAGCATTCATTGCACTCCGACACTTTCATATGCGCTCCACCCAACCTGCCACTGATGAACTGGCACACTCTATGCCTGCACAAAACCCTGTGTCGGTAAGGTCTATGGATATCCCAATAGCACGGAAACTGCCCAGTCAAAACCTGCGATGGACACATGTTGTTATTTATATATCAGCAACCTTAACTGTTCAACACTGTGTCAGTCTGGCATTTACAATTGCTCACTGATAGATTTGACCCACATTACATACGTCCATCTTGCCAAACAGATATACGGCTTTGTCTATACATTTAGCCAGTTGTTACTGGCTTGGCCCAAGAAAAAGAAGAGTGTGATTACCTCTTAGTTGTGTAGTTTTCTTTTCTATTTTGTTTTCCTTTCTCTCCCAGTACAGAAGTGACAGAAGTGTAGTTACAAACAACTAATTTGGTGCGAAAGGGTCGTAGGAAAAAGAAGAAATCGAGACGAAGACAAAGTGAGGGAGGGAGGAGGAGAGAGAGAGAGAGAGAGAGAGAGAGAGAGAGAGAGAGAGAGGAGAGAGAGAGAGAAGACAGAAGAGAGAAGAGAGAGAAGAGAGAGACACAGAGAGAGACAGAAGAGAAGAAAGAGAGAGAGAGAGAGAAACAGAGAGAAAGACAGAGACAGTGAAAGAGACAGAGAGAGAGTGAGAGAGTAAGTGAGAGAGAGAGAGACAGACAGTAAAAGAGAAAGAGAGAGAAAGAAAAGACAGAGAGACAGAGAGAGAAGAGAGAAAGAAAGACAGAGGACAGAGAGAGGCATAGTGAGAGAGAGAGAGAGAGAGAGAGAGAGAGAGACAGACAGACAGACAGACAGGACAGAGAACAGAGACAGAGAGAGAATTTGGTACAGGCTGCAGCTTGAAACAAAATCTCTCTGCATCTCTGTGATTGACAGACTAATCTCTCTTTCTCTCTTTTTTATGCATGTCTGTTTTTCTCCTGTGTCTGTCTGTCTCTCTTTTTTTAGAGTTCTCTGTCAGTCCTTCGTGCAAATGTTATTTAATCTGAATTGGTAAGCCAAGCAATAAAGGTAATCTAAAAATACAGGAGGCATATGAACCTTGAAGCCCTGGTGGGCGTAAAAATAGAGATTTTTAATGTGTAGAGTTTATTCAAGGATGACTCATCGCATTCGAACAAGTCCATAGGCGTTTCACCCAGTCTTCATCTGATAGACTCCCGAGCCTGCGGAAAACCCTATGCGCTGGAAAAGTCTTCAAACGGAAAGAAGGATGAAACAGACTTAAAAAACATTCAGCTGATAGCAGAATTTCCTGGAGCAGTAACCCTTTGACTCCTGCACCCTATCCATGAACTGCTAAAACCCATCCCTTTGACTCCCTCGCTCTATCCATCAGCTTTATGCATGAAGCTGGGGATAGGGTGAGGGAGTTGAAGGGTTGCGTTTTTGCTTTGCTAACATGGAGTAGGCATTTAGTTTAGTTTAGTTTAGCAATAGGGACATAACACATTAGCCGTTTGGCTATTTCAAGTCCCATCATTTTTCTTTTTCTTTTCTTACACTCGTAGTCAAGGTTTGTCGTACCCCAGTTTTTTTTTTTGATTTCATTCATCATATTCGTATTTAAGTTCAATGTAATGTTTCCAATGGTCAAGCTGGTTTTTAAACGAGTTTGTGTTTTGTGCTCTTTTAATTTCGTTTGGTAATTTTATTCCATACATGTGCAATTCTATTTGTAAAATAAAACTTTCTAATGTTAGTCTTGCAATATTCTATAAATATTTTATCAGTATTATTTCTAAAAATGATAAACAACATTCGATACCAGACGACACCGTGCTAATTGCAGAAAATGAAAGGGACCGAGAAAACCTTGTGAATATAAAGAAATAAAAAGCAAAGTAAAAGGTTGGAGCTAAATATCAAGAAGCTTAAAGTCATGGTAATCAGTAAAAAAAACGTGAAATCCCCTCATGCAAAATAACAGCAAACGGCACAACCTTGACTAGGTTCATAAGTTAAAATGTCTGGGAACGATCATCTCACAAGACGGCAGATGCACATCAGAAATAGCCAGCAGAATCGGCCAAGCCAAAACAGCATTCAAGAAGATGAAAAGCATTCTTACTAACAAATGCCTATCAATTAACATCAGGAAAAGAGTTCTTGAATGTTATATAGAACCGATAATGTTATACGGTTGTGAGGCGTGGACAGTCAACACGCAAAGCCAGAACAAGATTGAGGCAGCTGAGATGTGATTTCTAAGGAGAATGTTGAGTTCCATGGACAGCAAAGAAAACAAACGAGACAGTCTTGATGGAGGCAGACACAAGAAGATCATTCATAAGGAAGATTAGGAAAAGACAGGCAACATTTACAGGCCATTTTATGAGGAAAGGGGAATTGGAACACTGGTCACAACAGGAAAACTGGAGGGAAAGAGAACACCAGGTACCCCCAGGGAAAATATTGGACGTACTTGCAGAGTGGCTGAGGAAAGAGAGGGTGGAAGATGTGCTTGTGGTAACAAGGGATAGATGCATATGGATGGTCATGATCGCCAACGCCATGTGGCAGGGCACATGATGATGATAAGCATGGTTGACAATGAGGATGCTGGTGGACAGGGTGCGGGAGTCAAAGGTTTAAAACGGGCAGTGACCATGACAGTTATAAAGCGGCGGGCTAGGACTGAACGTCAAGACACTTTGTATATGCAGCTGTATGACAAGGGAAGTCAAGAGGTGTGGTGGTCCTGAGAATCAGTTCACGACCATGGCGTTATGAGCACTGCGTTCTTACCAGTTGAGCTAACTGGGAAACCAACACCTGTGGCCCACTGGACTATAGACCTTGAGCTCCTGTCTTTCATTGTTATGCTCTGGTTCGAGTCTCACTCGGAATAACGTCTGTCACTGTTACTTTATTTTTGTTTAAAGCCTAGCCGACTGTGTAGAGCCATATAAGGGCTATAACCGTTTCAAACCACACTCAATACTTCAACAGAAAAAAAAGTACACATATCAATGCATTCGCACACATAATCTAAGGAGATGCCCTTGGCGTTGACCACTCCGTCCAATTTATCACACAAGGGATTTAAGAAAAAACATACCTGAATACAAATGTAAACATAACTCAGAACACTAAAGCATATATAAAAACAGGCCTAAATTACCTAAAATTGCTTCCGCATATCTGACCTCCCCAGAACCAAAAATGCACTTAAGACATGTACCTAATTATCAATCTTGAGAGAAAGTACGCAAGACTTTTTTTAACGAACACATACTGGTGAATGAATGGACCAGAAGGCAGAAAATGATAGGAAGAAATGACAGAAAGCAAAGGAACAAGGCAAAAACAAAGGGAGTGACAGAAAAGAGGAAATTTCTAGCCCATATTTCCAGAATGTGGGGTACTATTTATACTGAAAAGGCTCCCGGCATCCCCACGGGGGTGGAATATAGTCTGTGTGCGATTTCGAGTCCATTCACCTGTAAATGGATACCGTAAAACTATTCAGAGTTCGGGAAGATAACGGGCAGGGGGAGAGGATACTGAGCACCGTTCACATAATGTTGGTCCTTCTGAGTCAGGAACAACCTTTCCTGTGACTTGTTTCCCCTTGCAAGAAAGGTTCTTTTCATTCCAGCAAATCTTACCATACACTGATAAACAAGTACAAAACCATCAACTTCAATCGTTATATTCTACATATACCAACTGCATAGGATGCAGTAATTAGATAATGTGTAATACAGATTGTCAAGGTATTATTTTTAAACAGACGTATAATCTGAGTCTTTACACTTAACGAAAACGTAATGAAAAACTAAACAGCTACAAAAGTGCACGGCATTCGAGCCGTATGAACAGCACACTCACAGTCAAGATGGCAAATTCAAAGGCTATTTTATCAGGTGGGGAGGAGATTCAGAAGCGGTAATGAAGACTATAGATTTCTTCAGCTTCGTCTCAACACAAGCCATCTTACCAATCAAACAACTACACCACTTACCCAAATGATTTCCTTGTCCATCATCATCATGTGCCCTGCTGCATGGCGTTGGCGATCATGGCCCTCCATACGAATCTATCCCCTGTCGCTGCGAGTACATCTCCCACCCTCTCTGTCCTCAAGCCACTCTGCAAGTCCGTCCAATATTTTCTCCCAGGGTCTACCTGGTGCTCTTTTTTTCCTCCAGCTTTCCTGTTGTGACTAGGTGCTCTAATTTCTCTTGTGTCGTAAAATGTCCTACAAATGTTGCTTGTCTTTTCCTAATCTAATGTTCTTTTTTGTCTGCCCTCTTCAAGACTGTCTCGTTTGTTTTCTTTGCTGTCCATGGAACTCTTAACACTCTTCTTAGAAACCACATTTCAGCTGCTTCAATCTTATTCAGACTTCGCGTGTTGACTGTCCACGTTTCGCATCTGTACAACAGTATGGTTCTATATAACACTGTTAACTGATAGGCATTTGTTGTTAAGAACGCTTTTCATTTTCTTGAATGCTTGTCCTTATTTGCCTAAAACGATAAAATGAATACAATACACTGTGAACCCTTTCTGTGAAATTATCACCTTTGCAATAACAGTGATGTGTTTATACAGATGCCCCCATCTCCAATCAGCCAAACCCGAAGACATGTACAATAACAAAACTCATGTGAATATCACTCACGTACGCATCGTATACTCACGTGTACACAATACACACACACGCACACGCACACACTCACACGCATACGGGAGCGTGCGCGCGAGCACAAACACACACACACACACACACACACACACACACACACACACACACACACATAGACACACAGCATAGACACAAAGATACACAGACACACAGACACACACGCGCACACACACACACACACACACACACACACACACACACACACACACACACACACACACACACACACACACACACGTTTCCAGCAGCAAAGTTTAGAACGGCAAAGTGCTGAGTGTGACACACGGACAGCTAATCAGACCGACAAACACGAAGCTAATCACGTTGTTTCCTGTCCACTAAGCAGCTCTAAATCCACAAATGGCCATGTAAACAGGTATGAAATCTGGTGATTTGGATCCAATTAGTCTCTA
>JAPXFY010000015.1:26998542-27003542 GCA_030674185.1 Monoplex corrugatus
ACTTTGCATTTGTAGACCACAGTGGAAACTATTATATCTCACTAAAATAAACACAAACGAAATATGAAAGAAGATGAAATGAAATACTGCTGCTGGCATGCAAAACTGTTAGTATAAATGGTTGTTCAATAGAACCGAATTGAAATGTCATCAGAATTTAGAATAGCATGCAATGCAATGAAAATGGTAAGAGTTATGTTCGTTAGTACTGATCGTAAATCAGTTTATTCCTAGAATAAGCAACACTTGTTCTGCAATCATATCCCAAATGCATAAACGTTTTCAGGTTTCGCCTTTGACACATGTGGTTTTGGTATAACATGAGAAGGGAGAGTGGGGGGAGGGGGAGATAGCCTCTGCTGCAGTACTATCTACGGGGGTCGGACTTTGTCTCTTGTCTCCTCGCTTCTGTGCTTCCTTTTTTCCTTCTATTCATTTCTCTCTACCTCTGCAATTTTGTGGATTGTACGTTACATGTATGGGTCTTTTGACGACGGTCTGAGATGGGGCTGTGGGGACTGTTGATAGCAGTTATTGGTAATGTTTGTGTGCTATTTCATCTTTCACCTTTTTTCCTTTCTCCTCATTCCCCTCCTCCATCCCGTTCATTTATTTGCTTATGTTTTTATTAACTCTTTAATATTTATTTATTCACACACACACACACACATACACCCCACACACACACACAACACACACCACCACACACAACACACACACACCACCCCACACCACACACGCACACCACACACACCACGGTATTATACTGATATCCCTGCACCTTCGGTTCAAGGTACATCTTGGTTCAATGTACATAGTAATGGTATGAACCTTACAAAATCGCATCGCTCTTTCTGTCCACAAACACAGTTGTTACCTCCCTTTTGCCATGAGCAGTATCTCCCCTCTCATCCCATCTTCTTGTTGTACAACATGTTAACTTCGAACTGTAGCTGTTTTGTATTAATATTTCTACGTGCTGTTTTTGTACCCTGTTTATTTCTGTACCCTATTGAAGACCCAAAGTACTTCGTCTGCGTCTGTGTTAGAGACCGTGAAGAAAAAGATCAGCTTGATGAGCCATGTAACAAGGATTCTATCAATGATAATAATCGTGATGACAAGGAACTGAATCAAAACAGAAACAGCAGATGAACAATGTATATTTGTTAAAGGGAAACGAACTATTAATGCCATATACATCCTAAAAACTCATAGAAAGATCATTTGAGTTAATAAGGATTTGTATTGATTATACCAAGGCTTTTGATCGGGTAAGACACGAAGAATCACCCAACTGGAAAAGTTCAATATTGGATTAAAAGATCTAACAATAATAAAGAATGTGTATTGGGAACAAACAGCAGCAATGAGAGTAGAGAGTGATGTAAGCTCTTTCCAAAATATCAAAAGAGAGTTTAGGCAGGGATGTGTTCTGTCACCAGGTTTGTTTTCCCTTTACAGCGAAACCATCTTGAGAAACCAGGAAGAAGAATGCCCTGGGATAAAGGTTGGAGGAAAATTTTACAATGTTCGTTATGCAGATAGATGACGCTGTGCTTATTGCAGAAAATGAAGAACTACAAACAGAGAGAAAAAAGTAAGCAAAACAAAACAAAAACAAAGCAAAAAAAGAAAAGAAAAAAAGTGATCGCTTTCCAACCGTAAAGCGCCGCACTCTACCACTTTCACTCTGTACTGCGTTTGTACTTCCAAATACTTCATAGCAAGGGTGGTGTAATGTCAAATACTACAGCTCTTTAAGGTCTTTCATGTAAACTCCATAGTCATACTACCGATAGATCAAAGGACTATAACAGTTTCTGTATCTCATACATGTGTCTGGTTACACACTCTTGTGAAGTATGTTCCTTCTCACTCGTTCGGAGGATGGATGGTAAGGGACAGAGATTGATGACCTCTTGACTGGTCAGTCCCCAGACAGTAAACAAAGCGTGGACACGGTGAGGTGATGGCCAGTGGGTGTAGATCCAGGCCCGTTAAACACTTGAATAGGACAACTTCGGTACGCCTGACGGGTATCAGTTTTCTTTTGCATAATTCAGAGTTCAGCTGGTGTTGGGTTGGTCGAAGATTAACGGTTTTCACCCACACCATCTGTTGTAGGACATGGAGTATTCACATTTCCCAAACATCTACAATTAGGGGAGAGAGAGAGAGAGAGAGAGAGAGAGAGAGAGAGAGAGAGAGAGAGAGAGAGAGAGAGAGAGAGAGAGAGAGAGAGAGAGGAGGGGCGGTGGCGGTGGCGGTGTGTGTGTTGTAAATAACGGCCGTGCTTCGTGCTCAAGTGTTAGCCATGAATATTGGTAAGTTATCTTTGAATATTTTGGTTCAGTGTCACCATAAACAACACCTGCCTTTTTTTGTCAGCCTCCATATAATCACAGAAATATTGTTATTCTTATTGCTACAAATCCAGCCGACTGCAACAGAGCCACATCAGGCTACAACCATTTTAAAATGCATACAACCAGCTCCCAAACAAAACAAAACCACACTGCTGACAGTTTGATAGTAAAATAAATCAGAACATGGAGGACCATCAGACTACGATGACATACTTTCAACACCATCATGTCAGAGCACTTGCTGCCCTAAAGCAGCTTGTCCTATTTTCAAAACAAACAAACAAACAAACAGCATAAAATAGCATAAAAATACAAATACAGGTAGAAATTTAAAAAGAAAGAATGAATGAATGAATGAAAGAACGAAAGAAAGAACGACTATAAATGTAAGGCAAGACGGACCAGAGAAAACCAGATGACAAATCTTTGCAGATACTTTTTGTTCACTGACAGACATACACAGATGGACGCACGTCATGTCCTGTTAATACGGAGTAATGACCTTTTGTTCAAGGCATACAAAAGATATCAGCAAGTGGATGCCAATCTGAACAGCTAAATCAAAAACAAAAAACAAAACAAACAAACAAAACAAACAAACAAACCTTAACAAAATTAGGATTTATATAAAAAGGAAATTAGAGAGTGTGGCCTGAGCCCACCCACTGACAGAGATACAAATCACGAAGGAGGAAAGTGCACTAGCATCCCCAGCAGTGTTCACCTGTTTAAGCCATCAATCAAGCCAGCCGTTACTATATCGACAAACCATCTCCATTCTTTCCTGCTTATCTCCCCTCTCTTGAGTTATGGCCCTGCAGGATGGATATGGCCATATTCTCTTTCATTGGAGTCTGGCATCCCCAGTGCACGTCAGACCAGGTACGGGTGGAAAGCCAGCTGAAGAGATTGGTTGGTCTGATATCAAAAGCTCCCTCTTGTGTCTTCTGCAGGTGCAAAGTACACAGGAGATTTGGGTTAACCCTTGCATTCCCTCACCTATCTACCAGGTCCCACCAGCTTCCTGCAGTCTCTGTTTGTTCTGCAACTGCCTTTCACTTTGCTGATTAAATTAAAGTCAGACCGTTGAGTGGTTTTCGTTTAGCATAAGTTGACTAAGTTTGGCTTCAGTCGTTGTAACAAGACAGTGATTGACATTACGTTCTGCTCTGTGCAAATTCACTGGCTTTTCGTTAATTGGTTTCGGAAAAGGGTTATTGGTGCATACAACACCACCAGAATACTTAAAATATAATAAAAGTTGAGAACTTTATTACCGCAATATTTGTTTTCCGTAAATACTGATAAAACTTACAGATATACCCTTTAACTCTTTCACTTCCTTACCGTATGCTGTTTGTCTATTTGAAGAAGTTTCGCCGAGTCAACATAAAACTATTTTATTTTAGTGTTGACTATTGTCTTGAATAGTATGCGTATTTCACTCAAACTACCCCCTCATTCTCTCATGCACACACAGACACAGACAGACACAGACACACATACACGCATGCACACGCACACCATACACTCACACACACACATACACAAAACACACACACACACACACACACACACACACACACACACACACACACACACACACACACGACGACACAGGCACGCACAGATTAAAAGAAAAAAAACAACAACCAACATATAGAACTGTACCTCACAATTCACAAAACCTTCGCAGCTTCAAAACCTCACCAGGAATGGAAACGTTGTTGATTACAGGCAGTACACAGAAGTCCAGGTACTAAGTCAATAACTAAACAAGCCCCTTTGGTGTTTATGAGACGGGCTTTGATGTTTCTCGCTCTTTCTTCTCTCCATGCCTTGAGGGAGTCCTGTGAATTGGGGCACTTGTCTCTGTCAGGTTGTTAATCGTCTCCCTCTTGATTAAATGCTCACCTGCACCGTTGCTAATTTCAAAGAGCGGTAACGGAAACAAAAGCAAAGGCTGTGCGCCATATAACCTTAAGCTCGTAGAGGCTTGAGGTACATACATACCTTACATCGTATTCAGGACCAGCAATAGAAAGGCAGAGTCCGTCTCCTCTCTCTCGCTTCTTTATCTTCTCCACCCTTGAACAGGGGCCAGCTACCCAATCACAACTGGTAGACTGGAGGCGACACGCACAAAGGTTTTCTACAGCCAGACTGAAACCTATGCAGTCCAAATGGAACGAAGAAGCTTTACGTCTACCCAGGTATTGTCGCCTCTCTCATGTGGCACATGTACACACACACCACACACACACACACACACACACACACACACACACACACACACACACACACACACACACACACACACACACACAACAGAGCACTCAGACACAAAGAAAGTTTAGAAAATGCACGCCATACAAACGATATCTTTTCTCCGGTATTGTACATTAAATTTCATGAAAGTGCTATAACAAAAACAGGCAATGCAGAATTAAGAATGGTGGCTTGGAGTTTAAAGTGCCATCATTATGGTGTGTGTGTGTGTGTGTGTGTGTGTGTGGTGTGTGTGTGTGTGTGTGTGTGTAAGTGTGTGTGTGTGTGTGTGTAAGTGTGTGTGTGTGTGTGTGTGTGTGTGTGTGTGTGTGTGTGTGTGTGTGTGTGTGTGTGTGTGTGTGT
>JAPXFY010000015.1:27008542-27033542 GCA_030674185.1 Monoplex corrugatus
CGAAAACAGTATTCAGTTTTTGGTGAGGGGTGTGTGTGTGTGTGTGTGTGTGTGTGTGTGTGTGTGTGGTGTGTGTGTGTGTGTGTGTGTGTGTGTGTGTGTGTGTGTGTGTGTGTGTGTTTGTGTTGTGTGTGTGTGTGTGTGTGTGTGTGGGTGTGTGTGTGTGTGTGTGTACGCAATCATCTGCATTTTGTCCTTCTTTCGCATCTGATTTTCTGTACTTTCAATCTGTCACAATTATTTCCCGGTATGCTTGTATACAGCTGAAACAGGACAATCCGCCAAATAACAAATCCACTAATTTTACCTGTACGGAAGTCAGTTCTCTTCGCGCTGTTTAAATCTACATCAATAGCAGACCAAGAAATAAATCTTTACAAACCTGACTACACTTACTGTCCATAAATCATTGTGATCCATAATGTGAGTCTACTTCTGGATTAATGTATGCACTTATATCCATTTTGCTGGTACACAACAATTCGGTGCTTTCACAAAAACAACTGTATTCTGGATTCCAGGTCCTCCATAGTCAGCGTTTGCTTTTTGTTTTTTTGCTGGTGATTTTTATGTTTATTATCTTTCATCTAAAACAAATCTAAGACATCAGTTTAATCATTCTGTCTGGTATGTTCTGATACAAAATGCAGTAACTATTAAAACGATGAAAACTTCTAGGACGCTTTACCAGAGACATACACACTCTTCCCACCCAAACTTTAAACCAAACCAACGCTTTAAGAAACGCATCTCTTACAATTATTCTCCCTTTAATTTTTCACAAGGAAACTCATACTTGGCCTCAAGTGGTGGGACGTTTCCTACTTGTAAGTAAGAGATTTTATGTTTGTATTTCAGTTCGGTCAATAGAAACGTGTTCACAGAATCCACTTGGCTTTTAAAAGAATCTCTGATTCCACGAAGAAGTCTACATACTCACAGCCACCCAGTAAAGACAGTATAGACAGACAGACGATAGTATAGCTAGAAAGAAGACAGTATAGATAAGGAGAGGACTGTGTAGATAAAGCGAAGACGGTAAAGGCAGACAATCTTACAGGCTCTTCTGCTCACAATCAACACCAACCAAGCAGGAGTATCACAAGAATTCTTTCGAGGGAAATTCTTTGATATCACCTTAGTGCCGCATCCTAGAATTTGTTTAAAGGCAGGTTTATAACATTCAGACAGCTGCACAAATGCGCGTTCCACTGAATCTGCCTGAAATCGTAGCATATAAACGCCCTGAGCCAGTGTAAAATTCTATGCCTGGACAAAGACGAATAAGACGGATCGACTGGAAGATCGTGGGCTCAAATCCCCATCAGCCCAAAACTTGTTGTGGGAATTGTCGGACCTGATCGGCTTGTAGCCTGAGGTGAGCGTGTTACCACCTCATTGGGAACACTGCGACCACGCAGTCTTATTCCTATTAGGGATGCACCATTAAGGGTGTTGTTCGAATTTCTTAACACCGCAGGTATCTGTATCTCTCGGTCTGGCTGACGCCAAGATACATCAAGAAAATGACCACGACTTCTAAGAAAAAAGACGAGTTCTAAGAAAATATAACACGAATTCTAAGAAAGTAGAGATGAGTTCTAAGAAAATACACAAGAGTTCTAAGAAAATAGAGAGAGTTCAAAGAAAATAGAGACGAGATCTAAGAAAATCAACACGAGTTCTAAGAAAGTAAACACGAGTTCTACTGAGAAAATACAAGTTCAACCCTATCATACAATCTCGATCCGAAGCAGAAGTCCACAGCATCCTCAATACCATCGTCATTCTTACCGTCATAGCATTGTAAAGAAAGAAGTGTTCAGGTCGTCACGCCCTGCTGTAATAGTGACTACAGATAGAATGTGCGTGGAGGTGTGGTAGAAACCAGGACTGAGTATTGTAAGAAAAGTAACACAGGAGCCATGAACAAAGTGGGGCAATGGGAAAGGGTGGGGGTGGGAAGCGTGGCGAATTTGATTATCTATTCGTCTATATAATCAAATGGGTTTGTATGTATTCAACTGATTTATGTCCTACGAGTGATCATTTTGTGGTACATCTTGTAAAGGGCATAAAATGAGCTTTGATGAAAACAGTAAAGAATTGCTGGTAACACACACACACACACACACACACACACACACACACACACACACACACACACACACACACACAAATCTCCCACAAAATATTCCTGAATAAGACTGGATGTGAATTCAACGTGATAAACCAAGCTAAGTCTATGGAGTTCATATTGCTTAATACCCAGCCGACTACTAATGCCATATCAGGGATAACACCACATTAAACGAAAAAGACGATAGTCAAAAACCGAATTCACGATTATCATTTCAAATCGAAGGGTCATTCAAAAAATCTTCCCCATATTTATAACCAACTGTAAGGAAATCTACTGGCGGAAGAACATCTCTGAAGTGGCTGTTTAATTAAAGGAGTCTGCCGTATAGTGCTTATGTCTCAGTTTCAGTTTCTGTTTCAGTGTCAGTTTCTCGTGATGACGTCTCCGCGCTCGGAATGAATTCCAAGTGCACTACATGTAACGTCACATGTAACGTGTGGTGGAGAAGATCCAGAATGATCACGGCACAAGCCCCTAAGCCTGCACATAAACTCACGAGTTGGCCAGGTCCTGAGGTCCTTCCGAGATAGTTCCATAGTCCTGGGGTCGTAGGGGAGTGAGGTGGCAGAGACCTCAACTTTTCCCAGGGCCAGCACCACGAGGGTGACGCCCATCCCCTCTTATGTCTCACATCGTGCAAGTTCAAGCATTTAATAAGAAGGTGTGTGATGCTGAGTGGAAGATGTTTGATGCTGAGTGGCTATTAGTGGTACATTAACATTGAGATTAACTCTACATATCAAGCTCTGGAGTCCATAGTTCTAACAACATAGTCAGCAGCAGACTGGTGTAAATCCACACTGTGGGGAACAGTTACGCTAGGAGACGGTCAGGGCCTTACAGATAAGAAGCAGAAGACAGTACAGATAACTGATCTCTGCATTAACGACTTTTGCAAGGATCAGTTTTCAAAGCCAGTCCAAGAAGTTTACAATGTTTCTGTAAATTCTCTCTCTCTCTCTCTCTATCTCTCTCTCTATCTCCCCCTCTCTCTCACTCTGTGTGTGTGTGTGTGTGTGTGTTGTGTGTGTGCGTGCGTGCGTGCGTGCGTGTGTGTAGTGTGTGTGTGTGTGTGTGTGTGTGTGTGTGTGTGTGTGTGTGTGTGTTCTAAGGGTGGATCGGTGTCATATGTGGATCTACAATGTATTCATTTACATCAAACAGGAAACTGTATATACGCTCTGCTATGACTGGTTGCGACCCATTTTCACTGCCAACACAATAATTATCTTAACTCATTTGCAATCCTCTTTTTTCTGATAAAATTTTATTATAATGCTTCTATTAGTGGGCCCTTTCTGCAAAGAAACACTAGAACAAAAGAATATAATAACTAGCATTTCACATTTTCAAGATTGCAACTGAAAACCGCAGTAAAAATCTGTGATAACAAGAAAATGTTCTATCAACCATTCAACAGCTTCTACAGCAGTTTGCACTGAAAGCGTATCACCAAGGCGCCAGTTTGGGATCGTACATCAGACGTTTCAGACGAAAAATGTTTTTATGTTTATCTATCACAGATATTGACATTTTTTCATTGACCGAACTTTAACGGTTGTGCTATTTCTTGCAGTATAAGAAAGCTCATGAGGTTTTTCCAACAAACTTAATGCAACTCGCATAAAATATCACAAACTGACGTTAAGATGAGACAGAGGGGGAGAGAGACAGACAGAGAGAGATAGAGAGAGAGAGAGAGAGAGAGAGGGAGGGAGAGAGAGAGAGAGAGAGAGGGAGGGAGAGAGAGAGATAGAAAGAGAGAGAGAGGTCTTTGTCATGTAGGTTCTAACTACCAAGTGAAGTGCTTCCATCATAACTACAGTACAAAGCAGATGCATTGTTTCCGAGGTCTTCTATTTACGTAAGATAGAGATAAGGGATTCTTTATAACTCATTTTCCACCCTATAAAACTTGGCACATGCAAAGGTTTTCAGTATCTCTGTATAGAAGAAAAAATGGAAGGACTGACTTAGACTTATCTATGGTGTCTCCCTATGTCTGCCTATTTCCATCTAATTCTTTCAGTCATTTTATTATCTGGTGGGGTGCTGATTTTAAACCTCAATTTACTAGTGTCTTTATTTTCATCTCCAGCTACCTCTCTTCCCATGCCACCTTTGTTGGGAAAGAAGGAAAAGAACACGTGTTATGGCTGTTGTCCGCTGTTTATAGGTGGATGTATTTCAGATCTCATTCCCTGCTCTGGCCCATCGTGAATTCACGAATTTCAGAGGATATGACTATAATCTGAATAGCAATGACTGAAAATGTGAACATACCCAAACTAGAAAATATATAAACCTAGCTGTGAAAGGATATGTCATGTGCTAGTGGACAGAATTCATAACATAACCAAATGATCATTTAACGTTTCACTGAACAATTGCTGAGAATGAAAGGAACTTGCTTTGAGATTTGTTTTAAAACACCTGTACGATTATCTTGGAGGTATGCAGGAAAGTTTACATTGCAAGAATGTCTTGTTTTTTATAATCAGTGCACCGTTTCTTTTTTTAGTTTAAAGGAAAAAGTATTGCTATGTAAAGTGCAACGATCATGCTTTGTCGTGGACTGTTTGCTATAAACAAATGGAATTTCTATTAACATAATTACTGTAAATGTTTCTCTCTCTCTCTCTCTCTCTCTCTCTCTCTCTCTCTCTCTCTCTCTCTCTCTCTCCCTCCTCTCTTTTCCCCCGATGTATCTCTCGAAGATGTCAAGATGGAGTAAAGAAATCCGCAGCAAAAAAACGGAAGCTTCCTTTTCTCATTAGATGGGAGGGTGCGAAAATAAAACTGGCACACAGAAAAACAGTGAGCCCATCAAAGCTGATGGATCGGGGAAAAAAGGAGAGAGAGAGAGACAGAGACAGAGGAGAGACTGAGGCAGAGAGACAGAGACAGAGGCAGAGAGACAGACAGAGAGAGAGAGAGAGAGAGAGAGAGAGAGAGAAGGGGGGAAGCAGCGGTGTGTGAGAAAAAAGAGAGTTGGAGGTGACTGAGTGGCGGGGTGGATGTGGCCAATCGGTGGTCCACCTTGCAAAACTACTACAAAGGATGAAATGGTTGCGTAATTTTGCATGATTTTGAGTTTTATATCATGATACGATTGCATTTACACTTTGCTGTTTTTGATTTGTACTGTCTTTGTTACTTGTTGACAATTTTCTTTAGTTTGAGAAAAAAAAGAAGAAAAAAAAGGTTTGAGTGATGTTTTTTGCACTGGCTCTATTAACTTGGAAACAATAGAGTTCTGTGGGTTGCACCTCTCTCTTTCTCTCTCTCTTCTCTGTTTCCTTCTCTCTGTCTCTCCTTCTGTCTCTCTATATCTGCCTCTCTCTCTGTCGCTGTCTCTCTCTGTCTCTGTCTCTCTCTCTCCCCCCTCTCTCTCTGTCTGTCTGTCTCTCTCTGTGCGCGCGCATGTATGTATCTGTGTCTGTGTGAATTCGTGTGTGCGCGTACGCGTGTCTGTGTGCGTGTATGCATGTGTGTCTGTGTTTAAAGGCGTTGTGTGTGTTTGCACGCGTGTATATCTATCTTATCTTATCCATCATCCATCCATCCATCCATCCATCCATCTACCATCTATCTATCTATCTATCTATCTATCTATCTATCTATCTATCTATATCTATCTATCTATCTATCTGTCTATCTACTATTACACACACACACACACTACACACACACACACACACACACAATACATATATATATATGTATATGTGTATATATATATATATATATATGTATATATATACATGTATGGAGAGAGAGAGAGAGAGAGAGAAGAGAGAGAGAAGAGAGAGAGAGAGAGAGAGAGAGAGAGAGAGAGAGAGAGGAGAGAGAGAGAGAGAGAGAGAGAGAGAGAGAGAGAAAGATACGCAGAGGAAGAATAATTTAGTATACCTGCATTCTTCTTTTCTTTTACGTAGATCTGTATGGTTCAGTGTGTTCATTTTATCTTTTCTTCTTCGTCTACATAGTCACTCCATATCTAGCGATAAATATGGCCGTCCGTCTCCAAGCCAGCGCTATTCTCATCTGATACAGAGGACCATGTAAACATTTGCGTTATGGTGCATGCTGCCACTATTTGTTTAATGACGCCTGCAGGCCTGGTACATCTGACTTCTTCCCTTTTAAGTATGTTGAATTTTATTATAGTTTCATATTCATATTTTTTTTCTGGTGCAGCTAAAGCATCAAAGGTATTTGGCTATTAAGCGTGTTTCATTATATCTAAATATAACGCTTTAAAGTCAAACAGTTAAATAAGAAATGAAATTCTTTACCAGGAACACATTTAAAGCAAAATATGTCAATTTACATTCACAGACAATGAATATAATTTCATTTTCACGAAAATCGGTTCGTTGCACATTGTAGAATCTACAAAACTTGTAGAAATACCAAAAACCAGAAATACATCGTTCGAACCTAATTTAAATTATTTTTCGTAAATTTTTCTGATCGATAACACTCCAACAGTGTATGTATGGACATAATGCAGGCGTGCATTTTTCATTTAAACGTTCCTAACTACAATCTGATAGTGCATAACAATTTTCGTGCTTTTACAAAAGCTTTTAATTTAAGCGTTCCTATTTTTCTATATTCGGACTTGATTTTTTTTGTCATTTTGATTTTTTCTAAGTTTTCAACCCAAACTAATATTTTCGTGTGTTTCTACAATTTATGATTTAAAAGCAAGGTCTATAAATACACTGCCTTTCGAAGAATTCATGACATTAAACAACCGCTTTTCCTTCTGGAGGTGAACACATCTTTTTCATCCAAAACGTAAATGATTTTATTTGTTTTCAGCAACATCTCCTATATTCATTTTCCATGTAAAGGTAGAAACCAGAATAAAATTGAGGCAACTGAAATGTGGTTTCTAAGAAGACTGTTGAGAGTTCCACGGACAGCAAACAAAACAAACGAGACAGTTCTGATGGATGCTGACACAAGAAGATCATTCATAAGGAAGGTTAGGAAAAGACAGGCAACATTTATACACCATTGTATGAGGAAAGGGGAATTAGAGCACTTGGTCACAAAGGGAAAGGTGGAGGGAAGAGAACACCAGGTAGACCCAGGAGAAAATAATGAACGGACTTGCAAGGTGGCTGAGGACGGAGAGGGTGGAAGATGTACTTGCGGCAGCAAGGGACAGATACATATGGAGGGCCATGATCGCCAACGCCATGCGGCAGGGCACTTGATGATGATGATGATGATGTAAAGGATTAAAGGAAACATTTCCTCACACTCCAAGGGGACGGGGCCATTTGATGTTATTGTGATTTACATATTTCAAAGTTTGCATTTGACCTATAATTTGGTCACAGCTGAAATATGACCAAAAGCCAACTTGACGTCTTGTGTTGTAATAAAAAGATCTCTGATCCTCCCAAAAAGACCTCACACTCAGGTCTTTCCGTCAAGACCCTATAAATAAAAGGCATTATAGATATTAAAAAAGTAGTTTGCATTTTCGGTGTTATGCACGCTGGATGTTAACGTTTCCATAAGCCATGCGACACTCACATGTCTTAAAGGATCTTAAACGTGAATATTTGAATTCTGCATGCGTACACACAAACGGGTTTAGGCATTGGCAGGCTGCATACATACTGACCTTGAAGGTATAGACAGAGAAAGGACAGTACAGATAGAAGGCAGACACCTGTCTATTCTGCTCTCAAAGAGAGAGAGTTTCTTTCACATGAAAGCAGTGTGGTACCAGAATATTTGTTTTTTTTCCCAAAGACGGATTTGTCACACTCAAGATCAGACATTTCCAACCAAATCCGTCAGAACTCATCTGGAAGTGCCTTGAGCCAGCTTAAAGTTGTGCATTGGTAAAAAGGCTCGCAGTACCTTGGATACGGATCTAGCATGTAGTAATCTGACTCTAGCAGTGTGACTACTACGTTAAAAATGGGTCCGGTAGTCAAGATGGTAAACGTCTAACTTTCAATCGGAAGGTCCTGTGTTCGATCCGCTTGGACACCTCTGGTAGGTAAAGAGTGGAGATTTTTCCAATCTCCTAGGTCAACACATGTGCAGACCTGCCGGTGCCTAAACCCTCTTCTCATGTATCTGCACGTAGAATATAAACTGTGCACGTTAAAGAACCTGTAAGTGATGACAGAGGCTGGCTCGTTGAAACATGAAGACACCCAGCATGCATACTCACTGAAGACGGGAGCATGCAGACTGTGCAATAACATACCACCTACACAATGTGGGTAAAATAACGTGCAAACACGCATCCGTAAATAATCTTTACACTTGGATATGGATTCAAAATTAAAGTTATTAAGGGAAACGCTTCCCTTAAAAAAAAGAAGAGAGAGAGAGAAAGAAAGAAAGAAAGAAAGAAAGAGAGAGAGAAAGAGAGAGACAGAGACAGAAGAGACAGACAGAGACAGAGACAGAGAGACAGAGAACGAGAGACAGACAGACAGACAGAGAGGGAGAGAGTGTGAGAGAGAGGAGAGAGGGGGGGAGAGAGAGAATGAGAGACAGAGACAGAGAGAGAGAGGGAGAGAGAGAGAGAGAGAGAGAGAGAGAAGAGAATGAGAGACAGACAGACAGACAGATAGACAGACAGACAGGCAGAGACAGAGAGACAGAGAGACAGAGACAGACAGACAGACGGGACAGGACAGTCACGACAGACAGACGGACAGAGCGAGCAGAAAATGGGGACTGAACTCGAGACAACAGATCTGGAGTCCATAGATCTCCCAGTTAAGCCAGGCAGCAAACTGCATCAACCCACACAATGCTATTCTGCAGACCAGACGCAGGAGACAGTAAAAGACATAATTACATGTGCTTAGTAAAGACATACTTAGGTTTTAGTCTCTGCATATGACACGGGACCACGCCGTGAGAAGTTGGGGAGAGTCTTTGGTATCAGGGCAGTATCTAGAACAAAATTGCTGAAGAGGAAATGCACACAGACATACAGAAACACAGGCACAGGCACAAACAGACACACACGCAGGCACAGACAGACAAACACACAGAAAGACACACACACAAAAACACACACACACACACACACACACACACACACACACACACACACACACACACACACACACACACAAATGTTATCATACACACACGTACACAGATAATAGTGACAAGCAATTTTCTCCAATACAATGTGAGTCAATCTCGAATTTTGAGTCACTAGTTCGAGTCTTGGGTAACACCAATGTTGTTATAAAAATATAACATCTTTATGTAACACACACACACACACATGCGCGCGCGCGCGCATGCACGCGCGCACACCACACAACAAACATAACTGCTTTAAGGAAACACACACACACACACACACCACACACACACACACACACACACACACACACACACACACACACACACACACACCGTTACAAAAATGAAACGTCTTTGGGTAATACACACACACACATACACACACAAACAAACAGACAACAGACACACACACACCGTTATAAAAATATAACGTCTTTGGGTAACACACACACACACACGCGCGCGCGCGCGCACACACACACACACACCACGCACGCACGCACGCACGCACACACACACACACAATTTCATTTTTGGTTTGTTTGCTTTATTTCAGGCAGCCATGTCCTTAGAGAAAAACAAAGTATTCACAATAGTGAGTCATCAGCATAGAAATGGTAAAGTGACACTGTTGTCTAACAGCAGACCTAAGTTGGAAGTACACAATGAAGGGAACAGAACTCAGTGGGATACATTTTTCACTAAAGATAGAGCTCATCTAATGTAGTTTGTAGTAAAAGGGTGTTTTGGATACATGTGGCCCCATTGATACCATTTGCTCCAGCAACAATATAAAATAAAGGAATCCGATAGGACGGTGTACGAGGTTGCACGGTGCACTGTACCGGGAAGAAGCGCCTCCTTCATAACGTTTGTGGAAGAATTACACATTG
Organism: Monoplex corrugatus; assembly: GCA_030674185.1. Lineage (NCBI taxonomy): Eukaryota > Metazoa > Mollusca > Gastropoda > Littorinimorpha > Ranellidae > Monoplex > Monoplex corrugatus. The sequence continues at coordinate 27,018,668 of JAPXFY010000015.1, forward strand.
CTCATATAATCATCACCTCTCTCTTCCTCTATTGCCAGTCCCTGAAATAGCCCTGTTATCTATCAACTTAACTCTCTCAAAAAAAAAAAAAGTAAACTACATGACATTCCACTGAATTTAACCTTTTGCTGATACAACTTTATCAATTACATTGACTTGTTTTTTCTATCAACATTATTATTTTTATCTTGATTATTGTTTAGTATTTCTTAATCTTGAAATACCAAGAAGATGTGAACGAAACTAAAAACAATCATACCTTCACCCCACTTTAAATCATGCATTATTTAATGACACTTAAGAGACAAAGAACTATCAGCAATTTTCGGTTTTGCTCCAGCAGTCAATCGGATGCTTACTGCAACGACAAATCACCTCCACTGTTTTTGTCTTTATGTCTCTTAAGTAGAGTTATGATTCTTGGGTGGGTGAGGATGAATAAGTTCATGGTTTGAGAGGTTAGATGACTCATTTCCCTCTGTGCGCGCGCGCGCGCACGTGTGTGTGCAACATAGAATAAATATACTGTAAATGGTGACTCAGGAATAAATATGGTGTAAAAAGTGACACAGGAATAAATATGCTATAAAAGGTGACATACACAGGAATAAATATGCTGTAAGAGGTGACAATGACAGAAATAAATATGCTGTAAAAGGTGACCAACTGATCGATGATACGGGCTGTCAGTATGATGAACTACCTACTGCAATGTCTGACAGAGAAGGATGGAAGAAACGTGTCATGGATAGCCGAGCAAGCTCGACATGATGATGATGATGATGATGAAAAGGTGACAATGACAGGAATAAATATGCTGTAAAAGGTGACACACACAGGAATGAATATGCTATAAAAGGTGACACACACAGGAATGAGTATGCTGTAAAAGGTGACACACACAGGAATGAGTATGCTGTAAAAGGTGACACACACAGGAATGAGTATGCTGTAAAAGGTGACACACACAGGAATGAGTATGCTGTAAAAATTGACACAGGAATAAACATGCTGTAAAAGGTGACTCAAACAGGAATAAATACACTGTAAACCTGTAAAACGTGAGACATGAAAATGCATACACCATTTGTATGGCTATAGGTAATGTGTAATTATGATTTAATTTTGAGATATTTACAGTATTTCTAAAACAAATCGTCGTTCAGGCGCCACTCTGAAAGATTTATGGGCGGCATTTCAGACGAGAGACGCGTCATGTTGCATTTTATTTGACGTGGATGTTATCACAAAGTACACCGAACGTTATGGGCTGCGTTTCAACAGCTGGCCAATTTCTTGCAGTTTACGAATGCTGATTAGCTTATTCCACTCTTTATGAAACCAACATAATACCAACGTAAACTAACGCTTAGGCTCTGTTTGGGGGATAGGGGGTGGGGGGAGGGAGACAGGGGAAGAGGGAGAGAGACAGACGGGGGAGAGAGAGAGAGAGAGAGAGAGAGAGAGAGTGTGTGTACATGTGTGTGTGTGTGCGTGCGTGCAGTGTGTGTGTGTATCTGTGTATGCGTGTGTGTGTGTGTGTGTGTGTGTGTGTGTGTGTGTGTGTGTGTGTGTGTGTGTGTGTGTGTGGTGTGGAGAGCGAGAGAGAGAGAGTGAGAGAGTGAGAGACAGACAGACAGAGACAGAGTGAGAGATAGACAGACAGACTGTTTCGTTCTTTCTTCAGCCAACTCGGAAGACAGGGCAATGCTTCTTCGTCTTTACTCGTCGCTCTCTGATTCTCAACTGACTACAGTATATATACATATCACAGTGAACAGCAATCAGGTATCACTTAAACGAATATCATGCCATGCTGCTATCCGCACGCTGTTTACTGTCAACACACGTCACATCTCCCTTTCTTTAAGGAAACAAAATCAATAAATCATTTTTCCTATCTTTCAGTCCATACGAAATAAATGTGTTTCCCACCTTTATCACACCATTAACTTAACACTCATTCTTTCTCTCACGCACAGGGCCCAATCATTCATTCACCTCATTTTATCTCTGATCATTATACTATCCATCATCATCATGTCCATATTTCGCAATGCTTTCAGTTTATCTGATTGTGCTAGAGTCTTCAGTTTCATTCATATTTCAGGAAAGCTGGCCTTTTGCTTTGTCTTCCAGATCTTGTTCTGTAAGGAGAACTAACTGGTTCGGGTTGTCCTGAGCTTGTTTGTTTGATAACTTCATCTGGCTCCTTGATGATGGTTGTCTCAGACATTTTGATGACTGGTGACTGATCAGATGAGTTCTCACGGACAGACGATGCTGGCGTCCTGACATCTGTTCCAGTTCCAGTTTATTTGTTATCTTCCAGCATCTGTTTTGATGGAATGATGATTTGCTGTTGCTTGCCCGATGTGTCGCTTTCCTGATGTCTTCCAGAAATCATCCTTCTCTGGACAAGTCGTTGAGAGTTGATTGTCTGTTGAAGCTCCGTTTCTGTTGTGTCTCGTAGCTGACGACGATTCCTTCTGTACTGACGTCCGTCCTCTGTGCGAATGTTGTATGACCGGATGTTCACCTGTTGGTCTACTTTGGCGCTGATCCACTTTTTGTATCCTGGAGGTTGGAATTTCACAATCTGTCCCGGACTCAGTTCTGTCAGCTCTACTGCGCTTCTGTTGTAGTAGTGCGCTTGCTTCAGCTTCCTTTTCTCAAGTTCTTTCTTGATGAGTTTGATTCCAGTCTCTCGGCATCGTTGTAGCAAACGGTTCAGGTTGGTATCATGAACTTGTGCTCCTGCTTCGTCGGTTGGTCCGCCGCCAAAAACAAAGATGTCATCATGAACCGCCACCACACCTGGCAGTCCTGCCAGAACGATGTCAATCCTCCTCTGGAATTCTTCTGGGGCTGGTGGAATTCCAAAGGGCATTCGTTTCCATCGGTATTTTCCAAAAGGCGTCTCAAATGTTGTCAGGTAGCTGCTGTCTTCGTCCAGTTCAACGTGTCAAAACCCGTTTTTCGCGTCCAGGTGTGTGAAGTATTTTGCATCTTGGAGGAGAGGCAGTACGTCATCAATGGTTGGCATGGGGTACTCGTTTCTCCTGAGGGCTTTGTTCAGTGGCTTAGGGTCGATGCACAGTCTGACTTTCCCATTGCTCTTTGTTGTTACGACCAAACTGCTTATCCACTCCGTTGGCGTGTCTACTTTAGTGACCACGTCCAGTTTTTTCAACCTCTTCAGCTCGTCCTTCACTTTCTCTTGCACTGCTATCGGCCACTTTCTGCAAGGCATCTTCACTGGAGCATTACTGGGGTCTGTTTCTAGGTGTAATTTCCCTTCTAGTTTTCCTTCTCCTTCAAAGACATCGTTGTACTTTGTAAGCATATCTTTTGCATTTTCCTCCTCTTTCTGATTCGCCGCTATCGTTGCAATGTTCTCTTCATTGATCGTCATCAATTGCATGTGCTGTACAGCTTTCAGTCCCAGTACTGGCTTACAGTCCGTTTTGGTGATCGCGAAGTTGACTTTGTATTTCCTTCTATTCTTGGGGTTTTTCACTCGCAGCACTATCTCCCCCACAGGCTTCATTTCTGTTCCGTTGAACATCACCAGCTTCTTCTTAGTCTCTTGCAGGTCAGACTTTCTTTCATCTCCTGTGACTTCTCTGTACAGGCTCTCAGACATCACGTTTGTTGTTGCACCTGTGTCAAGAAGAAATGTTACCGGCATCTCATTTATCAGCATTTTTGCTCGTATGTTTCTCTCCTTTTTTCTGGTTTTGTCTTCGATCCCGAGGATTTCAGTATCGCTTTCAGTGTCAGTCTCTTCTTCTTCGAAGTGCCGAACTCTTGTTTTCTTTTGATTTTTCTTGGGTGGTCTGCAGCATGAAGCAAAGTGATTATTTCCTCCACAAGCTTTGCATTTTCTTCCAAATGCTGGACATTTCTCTTTTGTCCTTGGGTGCTTTCCACCACAATATCCGCATTTCTCTCTGTACTCTGGTTTGTTTCCTTTGCTATACTGCTTTGCTGTCTTCTTTTCTTTGAAAGCTTGGACTTCCTGCGTGTCCTGCGTTTTTCTCATCATTTGGACGGTTTGACGTTGACTTGATTCATGCGCTCTGCACATATCAATACATGCAGTCAATGTCAGCTGTCGCACTTCCAGTAATTTTGATCGCAGAGTCTCGTCATGTACACCCAGTACGATTTGATCTCTCAACAGTCTGTCTTCCAGTGTACCATAGTTACAGGTCTTGATCAGTCTCCGCAGTTCTGCTACAAACTGTTCGGTAGATTCTCCTGCTGCTTGATGTCTGCAGTTGAATCTGAATGCTTCGTAAGTTTCATTGGTTGAACCCACACAGTATTCTTCGAATTTCTGGAGAACAGTGTCAATGTCATTTCTTTCAGCTTCATTAGCAAATGCCAATCCTTCATAGATGTCCATAGCATCCAGCCCGATGCAAGAAAGAAAAACTGCTGTTCTGTATGTTGAGTCTTCTTCTGTCTGTGTTGTCACAATTTCATAGCTGCCCCAAAGCCTCTTGAATTTCCTCCAGCTGCTCTGCAGGTTTCCTCCATTCACATCAAGTTTAGGAGGCAAGGGAATCTTGGCATGTCGTCGACTGGCTCTTCTCTCTTCTTGTTCATCTTCCATGGTTGAACTTTAGTCTTCAATATTCTGGATTTTTGTTGGAGTTCGTAATCACGATTCTGACACCATGTTTCGTTCTTTCTTCAGCCAACTCGGAAGACAGGGCAATGCTTCTTCGTCTTTACTCGTCGCTCTCTGATTCTCAACTGACTACAGTATATATACATATCACAGTGAACAGCAATCAGGTATCACTTAAACGAATATCATGCCGTGCTGCTATCCGCACGCTGTTTACTGTCAACACACGTCACACAGACAGAGACAGAGAGAGACAGAGAGAGAGAGACAGAGTGTGTGTGTGTGAGAGAGAGAGAGAGAGAGAGAGAGAGAGAGACAGAGAGAGATAGATAGAGAGAGAGAGAGAGAGAGAGAGAGAGAGAGAGAGAGAGAGAGAGAGAGAGAGAGAGAGAGAGGAGAGAGAGAGTTCTTCATTAAGCAAGTACAAACTATAACTGAAGTTTTCTATCATCACTGCAGTGAAAGACAGCACAAGGCAAGTCTGTTTTGTTTCCGAGATGTGCGAGAATCATGCTCATCTTTCAAATGTTTATTTAAGATGGAGAAAAACGACATTCTTGATAACTCGTTTTCTAGCCAATAACACATTGCATTTTGTTTGTTTATTTGTTACTTTTAGTTTCTCTTTTAAAACGGAATGATTTACTCAAGACCATCTGTATAGCATCCCGGGCCATGCGCCTGTCTGTTCGATTCGTCTGTGTTTCTTTCTCTGTCTTACTCTGTAGATAAAACGTACATGTTTTTGCCCATGTCTGCCAGATATAAATTCCAGTACTGGCTGAAGAATAAACTACAGGTGCAAGATTTCCAGGATGTATTGCCATAACATAACAGAGAATATTTCTATATTAGAACAAACAGATTATGTCCTGTCTTTCTGGACACTTTCAAAAGGTAACGAAATGTTTACCAAACGTTTGGCTTAAAAAAGGAATCATGATTTATATAACTTAAATTGTGAATCGTATATTGTGAAGTCTAACGTTTTTCCATTTTGATGACCTCGTTCGTGAATAAAGGAGTTTATGCACAGCATTATGGCACGTGCCATGATTATTTTGATCTTTTTCCATCTTACAGTGTTAGTGCATGTGGAATTTCACAAGCACGGAGACGCCGTCCAGAAAAAAACAACAACTCTTTTTTTTGGTTTTATTTTGCTGTTGGTTTTTCCCATGGTAAGAAGGAAAACGAAATTGCTTTTACGGGTGTATATCTTTCTGTGGGGCTATTTCTTTATTGTCGGAAGATTATGCAGCCCCCCCCCCTCTCTCTCTCTCGCTCTCTCTCTCTACATTCATCGTGATAATTTAATGTCATACGATCACCACAAGTCATCATCGTAGCGGGTATTTCTTGTTCTTTATATATTTGTTTCACTGCTGCCCCCTCCCCCAAATTCCCTAGGAATGAGCAAAACGGAAACTATGATAGTAAAATATTTTGTACTCTCTCTCTCTCTCTCTCTCTCTCACCACCACACACACACATCACACACACACACACACACACCGCACACACACACACACACACAACACACACACACACACACACACACACACAACACACACCCACAACACTCAAAGCCAGGATATAACGAAGTCTGGTTGTAAAAACGTGAGTTATCCTATTTTTTTTTATTATATTTAAAACTGCCAAAATACAAACTGGCGCACAACGAAAGGGGAAGCCCATCAAAGCTGATGGATTGTGTACTGTGTCTTTGGAAGAGGGACGTGGAGGAAGAAATGAGATTCAAAGGGTGGATAACTGGAAAGATGGGTATTTCACCCCAAAAAGATGTCTCGGCAAAAGACGAAACAATTTCAGCGAGGGTTACCACTATATTACACTGTACTATTGATACGAAAAGTTTTCTTCAGAGGTTGCACGAGAGAGGCAGAGACAGAATTAGCAAAGTCCTTTTTAACCATTTTGCATAACATTGTCATGCTTGAAAAAAATCCTCTTCCATATTTGAAAATCAGTCATATCTTCCATATCGTGAAATCAATCATTTCACGCAAACTTACGTATACCAGTAAGCAACTCGTCAATGGACCAAACATCTGACTAAAAGTTAGTTCCACTGAAGAGCCTAAAACAAGTAAGAATCAATTTAAGATGTTCAAGAACTAGAACAAGAAACAACAACAACAACAACAACAACAACGAAATCTCTAGCTATCACCCATCCATCCAAAAACTCATTTTCTGTTCAGTTCATTTCGTACTGCTTTGGCCTAGATGACTATTACAGCCATATCAGGACGAACATCACTTAAAAACAACTCTTAAGTTTAGTTTAAAAAAACAACAATAGTTAAAAACCAAGCTCACGAATATCCTTTCATGTCTAAAATGCATTCAAAAATATTTCCTATATGTATGATGATATCAGATAATATCTATTGATTCTTCCAAGAACTTGAAAGTTGCATCTGGAAGAACGTCTATAAAGAGGTTCTTTAAGGAGTCTGCTGTATAGCGCTTACGTCTCACTCCACACAAGTCCAAGAATTCACTGAGGTGTTTAATTGCTGAGTGGCTCATTACACTGTATGCACCATGGTGCTTCTTCATATTTTAAAACATACGATGAGTGTAGATTTATGTGTGTGCTCGAGCGTGCGTGTATGCGTTGGTGTGTGTGTGTGTGTGTGTGTGTTGTGTGTGTGTGTTGTGTGTGTGTGTGTTTGTGTGTGTGGTGTGTGTGTGTGTATGCATGTACGTGATCAGAATAGTAAGTAAACTAATTCCAGAAACACTACATTTATAGATGATTTGCACTATTTTTGTATATTAACTGCTACCGTGTTTTTTTTTTATCCTTGGGTCCTCTTCTGAAACAAAAACATTGTAGATGAAAAACGATGAATTCACCATTCCTTATTTTATTTAACTGATGATTTAAAATGAATGAACAAAACCAAAAAAGCAAGCATTAAACAAGAAACAAGGGAAAAGTTAGCAATGAAAAACCTTTCCCAAAGAGTACACTTGAAGCAACATTCACTGTCGTTAATTTGAAAGGAAATTCACATCGACTTTAATTTTGTCACGTGATTTTTTCCTGCATTCCCTAAACGTATTATGACTAGCGTGGAAAAATGACAAAACACCAAACAGCCACCTTGTCGATGGTGATCGCTTTCGCTTTTCATAAACTTGTATGATCCATTATGTCCGTGTAGTCTACTGCTGGATGTAATACATGCTCTCGTTTTCATTTAGACTTTTTCCTCTATGGTTTACTGTTAACTCACAGTTCAGTGCTTTTAACAAAACTTCAATGTTCGGCACAGCAAAGACACCGACGTCCGTTTGGTTATTTGCTCCGTTATTCTCTAGCATGGGGCACAACGTGTGTGAGGAACGATCCTCGTTCAGAGAGAAAATTTGGTATGAACACACACTCTCTCTGTGTCTCCGTCTGTCTGTCTCTCTCTCTGCCTCTCTCTTTATCTCTCTGTCTGTCTGTCTGTCTGTCTCTATCTCTGTCTGTCTCTGTCTCTCTCTGTCTTTCCCCCTCTCTCTCTCCCTCTTTCTCTACCTTCTTTCTCTGAGTGTCACGTAATCATATACACTCACAAACATTCTGATTTCACTTAACCACACACCTGCTGAACAAGTACATTCCCACCCCAAAACAAATACACAAACACTTAAAGGATAGTGGAAGGAGACAGGTGACAGAGGACAGGAGTTGTAGGACATTCTCGAGAATGATAAAGATCTTTTTTAAAACCAGACATTTTGATCATAGTGTCTTTATGTTGGTTTATCCCTGTCATGGGTAAGGAATACCACTGGAAGCGGCCACTCATTTACGAAAGCGACCTTACCAAGCAATCAATCTCCTACACAAAAGAACCCTCGAAGAAACATGCTAATCTTCTAATCCAACACCATTCCAGCCAACAACTTGCACAATGCAGTCAAAAAGATATGGGTGCTAGCATCACGAACAGACACAGGCACGAGTAGGGCAAACAGAACACCGCGCAAGAGTCCAGGGACAAGTTGAACCTCTTACCTTCTCCCTTTGACACCCCGCCCTCCAAAGAAAGAATGGAAGGAATGCAGTCCACATCACAGTTCCTCACATCACAACAAAAGATTACAAGAGTGAAATAACAAAAGAAACACTGTCGCTTGCCATGCTAAAAGAAAGATATCCACAAGAAGCATGGATTCGAGTTTTTACAGACAGTTCAGCAATAGACCCTGTCAAACGCGGAGGAACAGGGGTATGTATCCAATAGCCTAGTGGACAATAGCAGGCAGAGACAATCCCAACACGCTTGCATTGTACCAGATACACAAACACCAGCAGCAGAGTGGATCATAACATCCATGTCGTCTTTTCGAGTTTGTTATTGTTATTGTTATTTAAAGCCCAGCCGACTGCGCACAGCCATATCAGGGCTATAACCGCTTCAAAACATACAAAACTTCAACGGGAAAAAACAAGAATTAAGTGCACATATCAATGCATTAGCGCACATAATCTGAGGACATGCCCCCGGCGCTGACCACTTCGTCCAATTGATCGTACATGGGATTTAAAAATATACCTGAATGTAAATTTAAGCATACCTTAGGACACCAAAACATATATAGAAACGGGCATAAGTTACATAAAATTGCTTCTGTATATCTCACCTCCCTAGATTAACAAACCCTCTATCTGTGCTGTGGGCTTTTACTAACAAGAAGGCAGCCACAACTAGAAAAGACATCGCACAAACTTAAGTGCTTCAGGACAGTGCTGCAGTAAACCTCCTTACACTGTAACATCAAAGGAAATGAAACTGCAGACAAAATGGCAAAACTAGAAGCAGAAGATAAACAACAAAAGGACGAAATCTCCTTCACAGAAATGAATTATACTGTCATCAAATCTCTGTTCAGAATGCCTCAGATGCACGACAGCTACCATCAGCTAACAAGATCAAACAGATCATTGTCTTCTTAGGCATAACAAGCTGAACAAACATCTTTTTCAGAAAAGTAAGAGTTGTGCCGTCCCCTGTGTGCCCTTGGACTGAGCAGAGCAGGACATGAACCACATCGTACAGATCAGCAAGAATCTCCGGATGCTGAGGGAGGAGATGTGCCAACTACCCTTGAGAAACTGTACAAGCCCATGAATGCTTTGCAGACGACAGCCAACTTTTATCTCGAGAGCTGGTCTGCTGGTGTAATGGCAACGAGAAGAAAACGAATCATGAAAAGATGAAGAGATGGATCTGGGCGCAACATCCGAAGAGAGCAGAACAATACACCCTGACTGCCCTCCGCTGGACACCTGAAGGAAGACTTAAGACATGAAGACCCAAGAACATCTGGTGATTGATGACAGAAGAACAACTGAAGGCCCTGAATCACAACTGGGGTACAATACAGAGGCTGGCCGAGGACAGACAAAAGCCTACATGCTAATGACATCAATGCCAATCCTGTCTCTGGCATGTAGAGCAGCAAGTACATAACTGATTATTTATGTATCTGTTTGGCAAGTTACACCTTCTCATCCCCAAACACTAAGTGAAAACTCCGTTTTCGTGAAGGACAGGCTGAAGTGTATGACACCCATTCATTACAGCAGCACTGTAAACTAAGGGAAGCTGATTGGAAGGTATACAAGGTTGCAGGGTGCACTGTATCGGGGAAAAATGGCCTCCTTCAAGGCGCGTGTGGGAAATTACCCATCACTTATTTTATTATAGCACCCACTTCCGCTACTCCCAGTTCTCAAAATAGCTCCCTAATCAACTTAACTCTCTCTGCGTGAGAACAGTGAATTACATTACAACACGCTTAAGTTGCCCATTTGTTAGTATAACTACTTTCTCAGTGTATTTTTCTTTATCAACAATAATTGTCTCATTATCAATCAACACTTAGTGTTCTTACTAATCAAAAATATGAATTAAGAAAAGACGGTCAAAGCCATTCTAATCATCTCCCATACTATAGAAAGTTATTACATAAAGTACAGCTTTTGTACCTTTCAAAGTTACTGTGACTTTGAAGAACTCTCAGTTGAAATAAAACTTCACGTGCATCGAGGGCACTGGTAAAAACAGTTTTAAATACAGTTGAAAGTTCCTGAGACAATGCTGTTCAAACACCGTCCTCGAAAATGCTGATTTTAGGCACTGTTTTGGTCTTTGTGACCTTGACCTTAACACCTATCATCCAAACTTATGCATTCGCGACTCCTAAACCATCCAAAATTTGTACCAAATGTTGATAAAGTTCCATCCACAAATAGCTGAAAACATCTTGCCAGCACATTTTGGTCACACACACACACACAACACACACACAGAGTTCAGGCAATGTACGATAACATCTTTAACCCTTTGACTCCCGCACCCTAACCACAAACTGCAAAACCTTAACCCTTTGACTCCTCACCCTATCCACCAGCTTCCTGTGGAAAGCTGGTGGATAGGGCAGGGGGTTAGAGGGTTACGTTTTTGGTTTGCAAGCATGGTTAACAATGCAGGATGCTGATGGACAGGGTGTGGGAGTCAAAGGGTTAAAAAATCAAGACTTGATCAGCTCCTGTAAGCCATCAATCATGACCAATTGTGAGTTACAACACTGACATATCATTTTACTGTTGATTTTTTTCTTACATCTTTCGTCTCCCAAGTTAATTGCAGTCCTTGGAAGACGGACACGACTTTTTTTTTTTTTTATCGTAATTGGGCACCGTTTGTACAGGTCAGGTCACGTTTTGCCGAAAAACCAGTTACAGAAATTGGTTCGCAGCAAGAGGGACTAACAACAGATCTAACAATACTATTATCGAACTTTTACATACATTGATGCAAGCATCAAAACTTAATACCTGTAGTAGACTTAATGTATTCTCTCAGAAGAAAGCATTACTGCATTGAAAAACATGCCGCTAATTTTCTATAACATAATGCACACTCTCTTTTTCAATGGTTTCCATACTAAACCATCGTGTCCCGAGTAACAGCTATTACAATATACACACATAATATTTAACTGAAACAAAAGATTTTGGTTTCATGTAGCCAGTCTAATAATCGTTTGTTTTCTTGTTTTCTTTGTTGTCCATGGAACTCTCAGCATGCGAGACAGTCTTGATGGAGGCAGACACAAGAAGATCATTAATACAGAAGATTAGGAAAAGACAAGCAATATTTGTAGGACATATTATGAGGAAGGGGGAATTAGAACATCTGGTCACAACAGGAAAGATGGAGGGAAAGAGAACACCGGGTAGGCCCAGGGAGAAAATATTGGACGGACTTGCAGGATGGCTGAAAACAGAGAGGGTGGGAGATGTACTTGCAGCGACAGGGGATAGATTCGTGTGTAAGGCCACGGTCGCCAACGCCATGAGGCAGGGCACCTGATGATGATTAATCTAATAATCAGAATCTATTTAACATGAATATGCATGAATGTGTATATGGGTATACACATATGAATACATATGCATATGTATTGTATATTTGTGAATATTTCTTTTTACTTTGATTGACATGCCTTAGTTTTAGCAATGCTCATTCTCTGTCGTTTTAACCAACAAGTAAGTGTACTTACCATGCTGTATATTATCTGCAACTGTATCTATAACTGTGTGAAAGCGTGTGAAAATGTGTGCATATGTCTAGGAAAATGTATTTAATCTATTTCAGGATAAGGACACAGTGTATAACATGCATATGTTATATTGTCAAGAAAATTTGGATTAAAACAAAATGATAAAAAACCTGCGTGTCTCGTTTTGCAGCTGCTAGGCAAACAGAGTGGTGGGGCTTAAGATGGCGTGTTGATCATGTCTGTCTTTTGCTTCGATGTGTACGTATAGTTTTCGTTTTAAGCGAACAGTGATATTAAGACGATGTCCTTTCATTAAAACTGCTTTTGTTTATGTGCAAATGTTTCTACAAAGGTGTCATTTCAAATCATATTTAAAAAAGCATTTGTACAGAAAGCATCCATTGTACATACAGAAGACAGCAAGGAACAGAACAGCACACTGTGATAGAAGAAAATGGCAGAAAGCCATACATGTGGACGTCTTTCATCAAAGACCGTGATAACTGTGACAAACACCACGTTTTTGTTTATTGTTTTATGGTATTTTTGTTTGGGTGCACCATCTTGCGCACCGCTTCATTTCAACTGTTCAATACAGCACCAAAACCCGAGTACAATCAGTCGAATTCCCAGTGCCAAAAGCTTCATTAACCCTTTGACTCCTGCACCCTGTCCACCATCAACCTGCGTTGTCAACCAAGCTAGCAAAGCAAAAACTTAACCCTTTGACTCCCTGCAGGAAGCTGGTGGATAGGGTGAGGGAGTCAAAAGGTCAAGTTTTTGCAGTTGGTGGATAGGGTGCAGGAGTCAAAGGGTTAAGAGCCAGCTCTGTAGGGCCCCCTACAAGAGGGAGATTTCACTGCTGCAGGGTGACCGTAATTACAAATGTCCTGGGAGACATAACTTGTGGAAACAGTCCATTCTGGAACACTAGCGAGAATTAAAGGCTGCAAGGCGGTAATGAACGGTGACAGGCGAAATGTACACCCCTTCAATCTGTCTCTGGTCATCCACAAACACATGCACACCTCTTATCTTGGCTTGGAATTCCCTTAAAACAAAGCGTTCAAGCCATTTCCCAGTTAGGCTTCAGAAATGACAAGCACTAATTTCAAAACGGGCTGCCTCTTCGTGGGACATCAAATATGTCATTTTCAAAAAGTGTAAACACATGTTTTAAATCCGGGATAGTTTTGAGAAGTGTGGGAACAAACAGTTACATGTAAAACCGTTCAGTTCTTTTTCTGTGTGTTTGTTTAAAAAAGACCTGTACTTGTTCATAAACAGATCAAGCTAAGAACGTGTCACATGCCCTCGAACTTACGATCATTTAGTCTGAGAGATGGGTTACATAGTGCATTTAGAGACAAAGTTTGAAAGAAAAGACGTGTTGTACATACCATGGAATATGTCTGAGATAAGACACGCATTATATCTATTGTTAAGGAAACACAAACAAACAAACAAACAAATAAATAAATAAACAAACAAAACAAACAAACAAACAACACAAAAGAAAAAACAAGCAAACAAACAAACAACACAAAACAAGAAACAAACAAATAAACAAAAAAACAAAACAAAAAAACAACAACAAAAAACAAACAAACAAACAAACAAACAAACAAACAAAAGGTCTGAGAGACGAGACGTCCAATATTCTACATCTGGTGGCAAAGTTTGAAAGAACAGACGCGTAATATTTACATTTAGTATCGAGTTTGAAAGAAGAGACGTACATTTTACGGCAAAGTTTGAAAGAATAAACATGTAATAGTACACCTTTAGCAGAAAAGTTCAAAAGAAGAGACGTATATAGTTGTATATTTAGCGGAAAATTTCGAAACAGACGTATTATAGTGTACACTGAGAGGCAAAGCCCGAAAGAAGAGACATGTTAAAGTGTACGTTTTGCGGAAAAATTGGAAAGAAGAGACGTGTCACTTTGTACATTTAGCGGCTAAGTTGTTCTCATGTAATGCTATTTTATCAAAACTAACATTCTTTTGTCGTATTTTCATTATTATTATCATCATCATCATTATTATTGTTAGTGTTATTATGATTATGATTTTGATTATCATTATCAAGATTATGATGATACTACTACTAGTACTACTACAAGGCAGAAGAAAGCAAAGAAGCAAGGCAGAAACAAACGGTGACAGAAATAAATACATTTCCAGCAAAGACTTTCCAGAAGGTGGGGACACTCTTTACATGGAAAGAACTTCCGGCAACCCCTGAGCATTAGGGGAGGAAAACGATAAAAGAGCTAGCTTTGCTATACTAGACGATAACTATAGTCATCGGGTCTGCTTTATCTTGTGGCTGACATAACAGAGGAGAACATGACTGATCAGAAAGATGCTCAAGCATACTGTTTGATACAGTGTGTAATTTCCTTGTGTCTTGATGGTCAATGTCTGTGGAACCAGAATCAGGCTATTTTTAGATAGGTGTCAGTATCGCCCAACAATAGCAGATAATCAGCTGTGCTGAGCAGGTAATATCAGATTCCAAACAATCAAAAATATCAGTATTATGTAAGGAGACCCTCACGAGGTATACAGACTGCTTCAAGCAAAACGTCTGCTGCATTGCTCTTAGAAAACACCATGCGGCAAAGTTATTAGTATA
>JAPXFY010000015.1:27043542-27083542 GCA_030674185.1 Monoplex corrugatus
CCTCCCACCCCGAGACATATCTATAGGCGCACAGCAATAACATACACAGAAGCACGCTAGCGCGCAGACAGCATAGCTCTTTTAGGTTAATAAATTTCAGAGAGGAAAGAGATGCGTTTTCAAGCCAGATTTAAATGACTGAAGACTTGTTTTGTGCCTCAGCGGGTAGGGAAGTGAATTCCATGAGGAAGGGGCTTGAAAAGAAAAGGATCGCTCACCATATGATTTTGTTCGAAAAGTTGGGATTCGAAATAAGCGGGTATCGGCTGAGGTACGAAGATGACGAGATGGAACGTATAGTTGAAGATATTCAGACAGGTAAGAGGGAATAGAATTGTCGAAGTATCTGAAGCACTGAACAGCAATTTTATGTTGGATCCTTTTCAACACAGGTAACCAATGCAAGTCTTGGAGAAGAGGAGAGACATGCTGAAATTTGGAAGACCGAAATACTAGCCGAGCGGCATGGTTCTGTACTTTCTGAAGTTTGTCAAGGAGCTGTTTTGGGGAACCAGACAGAAGGGAATTACAATAGTCAAGACGAGAAAGAACGAAAGCACAAACTAATATTTTAGTAGCTTCGAGAGTAAGGAGATGACGGATGGAACCTATTCTACGAAGTTCAAGGTAACAGACACGACAGATGTTTGAGACATGCTGCTGAAAGTTAAGAGTGTTGTCGATGGTGACACCTAGATTCTTAACTTTTTGGGAGAGGGTGATGTCTGTCCCATTCAGTGATATGGAAGATGGAATTAAGTCACAGTTGAGAAGTTTTTTAGGAGTAATGAAAATCATTTCAGTTTTGTCTTGGTTTAGTTGTAATTTGTTGCAAGTCATCCAGTCTTTCACGTCGGAAATGCAGGCTTTATGAGACAGGCCTATAACTCTCTTCGACCACCTAACTGGCATCACCAAACTGATTGACATAATATCAATGGCATACCATCAGTGGCATATTATCACTGGCATATTATCACTGGCATATTCTCAGTGGCATTATATCACTGGCATATTATCAGTGGCATTATATCACTGGCATATTATCACTGGCATATTATCACTGGCATATTATCACTGGCATATTATCACTGGCATATTATCACTGGCATTATATCACTGGCATTATATCACTGGCATATTATCACTGGCATATTATCACTGGCATATTATCACTGGCATATTATCACTGGCATATTATCACTGGCATTATATCACTGGCATATTATCACTGGCATTATATCACTGGCATATTATCAGTGGCATATTATCAGTGGCATATTATCAGTGGCATATTATCAGTGGCATATTATCAGTGGCATATTATCAGTGGCATTATATCACTGGCATATTATCAGTGGCATATTATCAGTGGCATATTATCAGTGGCATTATGTAACTGGCATATTATCAGTGGCATATTATCACTGGCATATTATCAGTGGCATATTATCACTGGCATATTATCACTGGCATATTATCACTGGCATATTATCACTGGCATATTATCAGTGGCATATTATCAGTGGCATTATATCACTGGCATATTATCAGTGGCATATTATCAGTGGCATATTATCAGTGGCATTATATCACTGGCATATTATCACTGGCATATTATCACTGGCATATTATCACTGGCATATTATCACTGGCATATTATCACTGGCATATTATCACTGGCATATTATCAGTGGCATATTATCAGTGGCATATTATCAGTGGCATATTATCAGTGGCATATTATCAGTGGCATATTATCAGTGGCATATTATCAGTGGCATACTATCAGTGGCATATTATCACTGGCATATTATCAGTGGCATATTATCAGTGGCATATTATCAGTGGCATATTATCAGTGGCATATTATCAGTGGCATATTATCAGTGGCATATTATCAGTGGCATATTATCAGTGGCATACCATCAGTGGCATATTATCAGTGGCATATTATCAGTGGCATATTATCAGTGGCATACCATCAGTGGCATATTATCAGTGGCATATTATCAGTGGCATATTATCAATGGCATATTATCAGTGGCATATTATCAGTGGCATACCATCAGTGGCATATTATCAGTGGCATATTATCAGTGGCATACCATCAGTGGCATATTATCAGTGGCATATTATCAGTGGCATATTATCAGTGGCATATTATCAGTGGCATACCATCAGTGGCATACCATCAGTGGCATACCATCAGTGGCATACTATCAGTGGCATACTATCAGTGGCATATTATCAGTGGCATATTATCAGTGGCATATTATCAGTGGCATACTATCAGTGGCATATTATCAGTGGCATATTATCAGTGGCATACTATCAGTGGCATATTATCAGTGGCATATTATCAGTGGCATATTATCAGTGGCATATTATCAGTGGCATTATATCAGTGGCATATTATCAGTGGCATATTATCAGTGGCATTATATCAGTGGCATATTATCAGTGGCATATTATCAGTGGCATTATATCAGTGGCATATTATCAGTGGCATATTATCAGTGGCATATTATCAGTGGCATATTATCAGTGGCATATTATCAGTGGCATATTATCAGTGGCATTATATCAGTTTGGACAGCGAACGGATTGTGAGCTGTGATGTAACTCGAGATGCCAGATCTTGAACCTCAGCTCTACCATCTGAGATAGACAGCAGACTCATGGTGAGCACCTGAATAAGGACACACACACACACACACACACACACACACACACACACACACACACACACACACACACACACACACACACACACACATTCACACAACAACAAGAACAACAACAAAACGACACCCCCCCCCCCCAGACACACACACGCACACACACAAACATACACATTCACACGCACACACACACTAAATAAAACACGAGCGCGCGCGCGCGCACACACACACACACAGAGAACAAAACACACACACAAATTCGCACGCGCATACACACATACACACACACATACACACGCATAGACAGACAGACACACACATACACACAAACATTTGCAGATGATAAATAACGTATAAACAGAAAATCAGAGAGGATAGACTGAGTCTGTATTCAAAACCAGTTTCACAGAGTCTCACTGGGATTTTTTTGTTTGACGATCACTTACTTACTTAGTGTGGGTATACACGCGTACATAATTTATTTAGTTGTCATCAGTCTTTTGTCTCCAAAGTTCCTTTCTCCCTAAATCATATGTCAGCACAACAGACTTTGACAAATATATTTTCCCAACAAAAACGAAAACGACAAAGCAAAAACAGAACAGAACAAAACAAAACAAAAAACAAACAAAACAAACCCAATCAAACAAAACAAACAAAAACACATGGCTGTTATTTGGCCTCACTGACACTATGTACAACAGCAACAGTTTGTACAGCAAAAACAACTGACTGAAGCGGCACAAGGTGAATTTTACGGGGCACACAGTATTGGGGGAATCAGCCTCCTCCAGGACGTTTGTGACGACATTACAAATTGTTTCTATTGTTACAACTTCCACTTTTAATACTTTCGGTCCGGATTAGCACTGCACCCTGTCCGTCTGTCTGTTTCTCCCATAAAGAATGATAAGTTCTGTCCATCTGCCTGTCTTTCCTCAAAAGAATTTGGGTTTTGTTTAATTGTGTTGTTGTTTAAAGCCCAGCCGATTGCGTAGAGTCACATTCAGGGCTATAACTGTTTCGAAGCACCTATAAAACTTCAACAGGAAAAAGAGAAAACAAAAAGAAAAGGAAATTAAGTGCATATATCAATGCATTCGCGCACATAACAGAACTATTTTCTTCTTGAAAAAAAAGAATAACTGCTGGTTGATTTTATCAATCTGGTCAGAAGTCAGTTAACAATATGTCCGTCTTCCTTTGTTATCATTCTTTCGGGTTTTTCTTTTATCTTTATTCATTTCCTTTTCCTCAGTGTTGTTTAATGTTGGCTAATTATCGCTACTTATTATAGTTTGATATATTGGTCACTGTACCAAAATAAATTTGTAATCTAGTGAGCTTACCCTATTCTTGCACGCAAAACCGCAAGGTAACTCGATTACCTGTTTATGAATTTATGATCACGTTCTATTTTTAAACATATTTTAAATAATGGGTTTATTTTTGTATTTGAAATGAAGCAAGACAATCATACCTACATGCATACTTGTACACACATCGACACCAGTAACTGTATAACATGCAATGCATAGTCACAAGCAAATAACGTGTACTAAAGCAGAAAACATGAAATAAACCAATAATCGAATATAAATCATACACATTGAACTGATTAATTTAACAACAAACCTAGCAACTAGTTGACATTCACAACTGGGTAGTTGGAAGCCGCATATGTATTTGTCTATTTGTTTCAATAGCTTTTTTAAAATCTGTTCTTAGAAAAAATATTATATATGACCAGAAATGTGTGTGTATCTGTACGCCTGGGAGAAAAATGCATGACCTAGCTTTTTTAACTCTTTATGGGTGACTCTTTTCCAAAGGTTGGTCAAAGGTAATGGCAATATTGAAGACTTATGCAAGCCTAAGTTTTGAAAGAAGGGACTAGGTCAAGGTCACACAGACTGAAAATGTGACTAAAACTAGCACCTTTAAAGGAAGGGGTGGGAAGACCACTCTCTTACAACTTCTGACAAAAACTTGAAATCCGTTTTCACTGTTGTGGCAGTCTTTCATTGTTCTCGATGCTCATCAAGTTTTATTTCAACTGAAGCTTGTCAAGTTCACAGTGACCTTGAAAAGTATCAAATCTAGATTTCCTGTGATGATTTTTGTGTGGAAAGTAAAATTGTTAAATTGGTTTGAGTATGCAGGTTTTTTTAATCATATTATTATTATTATTATCAACAGCAGCAGCGTCTTTATCATTATTATTATCATTATCATTATTATTATTACTGTTGTTGTTGTTGTCGTCGTCATCATCAATATTGTTATCATCTCATCATCATCATCATCATCGTTATTGTTGTTGTCGTCATCGTCATCATTGTTATTATAAGTAGTAGTATTGTTGTTGTTGTTGCTTCTTGTTATTATTATATTTTCGTTGTGTTTTTTTCTTCTGATCGTTACCTGGATGTTTGTTTCTTTGCTTAACTGTTTGCCAAACCACCAACCTGGCTCCACCCATACAAATTGGAAGGGGGTATAAACTTCCACGTCACCTAGACCGGCACGTTCAATGTGCACAGTGTACATGTGGGAAGAGGTCACGGCGTTCACGTTCTACAAACAGGACGCACGTGCAAGATGCATCTCACTGATACTGATCTCATATGGGTTGGTGCAGTCATATTGCAAGGAAAAAAGACAGAAGGGGAGTAGAGAGCGGCGAGAGACAGAAGGCCGGAGAGGAAAAGCAGATGCTCATGCAAAATGTGTCTTCGCCGATAGAAACCTCACATGAAGCGTGGAATCACTGTTTCGATATATATATATATATATATATATATATATATATATATCTGTTCTCTTTCTGTCCCTCTCTCTCTCTTTCTGTCCCTCTCTCTCTCTTTCTGTCTCTCTCTGACTCTGTCTCTGTCCCTGTCTGTCTCTAGCTCTCTCTATCTGTCTCTCTCTGTCTGTCTTTCTCTCTGTCTCTGTCTCTCACTCTCTCGATATATATATTTATGTATATATAAATATTATTATCGAGTGATAGTGTATAATACATACATACATTATTACTATATACATTACATACATATAAACACATAGTGTGAGAGAGAGAAAGCCGAGGTGGAGGGAAGGAGTGAGAGAGAGAAGAAGAGACAGAGACAGAGAGAAGAGAGAGGGGAGAGAGAGAGACAGAGACAGAGACAGAGACAGAGAGAAAGACAGACAAGAGAGAGAGAGAGACAGACAGAGAGGGAGCAGGAGACAGAGTCAAGAGAGAGCAGAAGGAGAGAGAGAGGGAGAGAAGAGAGAGAGAGAGGGGGGAGAGAGAGAGAGGAAGAGAGAGAGAGTAAACAGACGTGCACACTCATGTTTTGTCTAATGCTCTCGCCCTCTACCGATCTTTTTATGTGCGGCGAAGATGAATCCCTACGTGTGCGTGTCAGTGGGTATTTGTCTAATTCATTTGTGACAAATCATCTCAAGAACATTCAGAAACACAGTAGAACGGCACCACCACCATTGAAAACAACGACAAGAAAACATATAGTGATCATCAACGTGCTCTTATAAAAAGAAGCCCAAATAAAATCTCCGAATGGGTACCAGCAATGCCACGATATTGGACCCATCCAAAACTGAACGTGAAAAATGTACTCGTGAAAAATGCCAGCTTAGTCCTCTCCCACGTAATCTGTCTGTGGGAGACAGTGGTATAATCAAGTAGTTCGTCTGTTGGGAGTTATCACTGATCACAATATAACTGGTAAGACTGCACTGATTATGTATGCAAAATTATTTCCTCTTTCTCTCCCATTATGTAACACATCAGTCCCAATTTCTGATTCAGCTAAAAACCTTGGTGTCTGCATTGACTCTACCCTGTCCATGAACAACTTTGTTTCTCAAACTGCCAGATCTTGCTACTATCATCTCCATCGTATAAGCCTGATCAGGAAGTATCTCTCTGTCGGAAACAACTGCAAAACTCGTTCTCTCCTTCATAATGTCTCGCATTGACTATTGCAATTCCTCCTGTCTGGTCTTCCTGCCTCCACCATTCACATCCTACAGCGCATTCAAAACAATGATGTACGCCTTGTACTCAAAAAGAAAAAAGCTGACCACATATCTCCTCTCCTGGCACAACTTCACTGGCTCCCTGTATCAAAGCGCATACAGTACAAACTAGACACCATGTGCTACAAAAGCCTCAATAACGCAGCCCCCGATTACCTGTCAAGCCTACTTGAGATCTATGTTCCCTCACGTACCCTCCGCTCTGCCTCCGATCCTCTGACTTTTCGCTTTCCACGCACTAAGTTCAATACCTATGGTCCACGAGCCTTCTCTGTTTCTGGTCCACTCTCCTGGAACAAACTTCCTCTCTCAGTCCGTCAGCAACCTACTTTTGCCTCCTTCAAGTCCGCTCTCAAAACTCACCTTTTCTCCTCTGCATAAAATCCTAACCTCATTCAACCCCCCTCTGCAGCCTGTCTCCGCTCGGAAGGGAATCACTTTGTTTTAATATATAATTGTATATGATGTGCTCTCTGTGGTTTTCCATTGGTTTTATTCTTGCTTTTATTGCTTTTATTCTTTTCTCCCCATTTGTGGCCATGCATGTGTGTGTGTGTGTGTGTGTGTGTGTGTGTGTGTGTGTGTGTGTGTGTGTGTGTGTGCGTGCGTGTCGTGTGCGTGCGTGCGTGTGTGCGTGTGTGTCTTTTCGGCGCTTGGATTTGATTTTGTCGAGATTTGCGCTATATAAATATTGTAATTATTATGTATGCATGTGCGTCGTACGTAGTATGTATGTATGTATGTATGTATATGTATGTATGTATGTATGTATGTATGTATGTATGTATGTATGTATACGCTTAGATTTATGTATGTATGTATGTATGCATGTATACGCTCAGCTTAGATTTATGTATGTAAGTATGTATGCATGTATGTATGCATGTATACGCTCATATGTATGTAGGTATGTATGCATGTATACGCTCAGCGCTTAGATTTGATTTTATCAAGATTTTGCGCTATATCAATAAAATATATTATTATATTATTATTATTATTATATGCCCTCTATATTAACCCTTTGACTCCCGCACCGTATCTACCAACTGCAAAAACTTAACCCTTGGATTCTCTCACCCTATCTACCAGCTTCCTGCAGGAACCTTGTGGATAGGGTGAGGGAATGAAAGGGTTAAGTTTTTGCTTTGTAGCACAGTTTGTAATGCAGGGTGCTGGTGGACAGGGTGCAGGAGTCAAAGGGTTAACATATTTAACAGACATAAATGCACACCAAACGTAGTTTATTATTCTCTAGCGCGTCCCCAAAGCTTTATAAACACATATTCACTACATTCTTTCAAAAGAAATACTATACTTCACGTCGAAGCAATACTTATCAAGAAATAGCAGTACACTCAACTATTTAATGCATGTTTATATTTAATCCAGCTTCTGTATGTACGTATGCAACTATGAATCTGTGCGAGCATATACATGTATATCCATGCTGTTGCTTTAACCTCACATATGTTTACACATCATCCAGTTTACGTTGAACATAATCCAGTCTATGTGCGTTAAGTTATGTTTATCCAGTATGTATGATACATATACTCCAGTTTATGTGTGTATGTACGTATGAGTCTGTGTGCGCGTATGTATCCATGTTGTTGCTGCTAGTAGTAGTTACCGGATAGCTGTAGTACTAACTGCAATTATTTCTTGAAGAACAGTCTCCGTGTTTTATGCAGTACTGACAAGGTTTTCTTCCAGTTCTATTTTAACTTTGATTCGTTATGGTCCCTTGCTTTACATGTCTCTCTTTATCCAGAATCTGATTTAGTTATACTCGTGTATTCCACTGTTGTGTTGATTCTAATTACTTCATTTATTCATTTTTCAACTAATCATTATTTCCTTAGAATGTCCAGTTTATCTCATCTATTCCTCATCATACTGACATATCTGATAGCATATGTTCATTTATGATTCTTACTGTACGTATGCAACTATGAATCTGTACGTATGTTCATTTATGGTTAGCTTACCTGTTTATCTCGTAAATCGTGTGAACAGTTTATGATAGTGGTGATGGTAAAGCTTCTCTATTTTCTCTCTGTGTCTTTCTTTCTGAAGCTACAGCAAATATTGTTCTTTAATTTCGTTCTGTACTGTGTCTTATATTACTGATTGTTTTGTGTTTGTTTCGTTTTCAATATTTTTCAGTTTTAGCAAGATAACAGGAACAAGCTTGAGAAATGTCATTTAGCTTATAACTACCGCTGGCAAAATAAAGTATCATTGTCAATGTCACTGTTACTGACACACACATATGCACCCACCACTCTAGGAAAAACACACACACACACACACACATACACACACACTCGCACGCACGCACGCACGCACGCACACATAAACACACACACACACACACGCACGCACGCACACATAAACACGCACACACATAACACACACACACACACACATCTCCGCCTCCCCTCCCCTCCACCAACCTGTCCTACCACGATTGCAATGGAAGCAAAGTTGACATGATGCAAGTTTGATAAGGCAGACTGGCGGGACAAGAGCAAGGTGATGCACAAAATATTTGACAAAGAAAGATAAACCAGAGACCAGTCTGACAACAACAACAACGGCAGTAGCGGCAGCAGAAAGAGAGAAAGCCGACACTAAGTGGAAAGTGAACACTGGCCAGTGTCAACCTTTAATCTCCTGTCACCTAGAAACAATGGACAAACAATGGCAAGTTGAGCTGCTGAGCTGCCACAACAGTCACAATCATCCTGGAAAATGGAGCTGATATAGCATTTCATGTGGTGTGCTGTAGTGGTAAGGTTCAAACATTTTCTTTCTGTTTGTACCTCTTTATGTCTATTGCTCGTCCTCTTATCATCATTCATCATCATCATCATCATCATGTGCCATGAAGCACGGCGTTGGCGATCATGGCCCTCCACATGAATATATCAAGTATATCTCCTAGCCTTTCTGTCCCCATCCACTCAGCAAAACTTATAGTTTCTCCCTGAGGCAACCTGGTGCTCTTTTTCCCTCTAGCTTTCCTGTTGTGACTGGGTGCTCAAATTTGTCTTGCCTTATAAAATACCCTATAAATTTTGCTTGTCATTTTCTAATCTTCTTCATTAATACGGGAGTGAGTCAAAAAGTAATGCCTTTTTCTTTAGTACAGGAACAATTATCGACACAGGAACATGTATCATACATCAAAATGAAGCTGATCCTCTGGGGATCACATCCCTACTTCTCAACATAGTCACCGTATCTTTCAATAGCAGTGTTCCACCTTCGAATGAGGGCATGTATCCCTGCCTCGTAATATTCTGTTGACTGTGCTTGGAGCCACGTCTTCACTGGAGTTTTCACTTCCTCGTCAATGGCATAATGTTTGCCTCTCAAACCCTCTTCATGGGGCCGAAGAGATGATAGTCTGAAGGCGCTAAAGTCTGGTGAGTATGGAGGATGCGGTAAAGTTGTCCACCCGAATAAGGCGATTGTCTCCCTTGTCCTGATGCTCGTGTGTGGTCGAGCATTGTCATGCAGAAAGAGGACATTATCGATTTGCAAGTTGGGTCTCACTCGTCGGATTCTTGCTTTGAGCCTCGTCATGGTCTTAATGTATGCCTCAGAGTTTATTGTTTCTCCTCTTGGCAAGAAATCAACCAGAATGACACCTTGAGCATTCCAAAAGACAGTCGCCATGATTTTTCCAGCTGACTTTTCCGTCTTGAACTTTTTCGGTTTAAGGTGACGTTGGGTGACGCCATTCCATGACTGCCTCTTTGATTCCGGTTCATTATGGTGAATCCATGTTTCATCACCGGTAACGAGCCTTCCCAAGAAGGTGTTGTCTCTTTGACTTTGTTCAAGTGTTCTGAGCTTACGGTTTTTGTGCTTTGTATCTGCTTCTATGCTAGCTGAATGGGTAGCGCAAACTATGTTAGATTTGGGAAGTTCCACAACATGGGAGACAATTCCTACGTGACTCTCAAGAGTTATGTCCTTTAGTTGATATTTGTTCAAGAAGTTCAGTGCAGGCGTTGACCCTGTCAGTCTTGCGTTCGGTAGTCAGCTATCTCGGTACCCAACGGGCACACACTTTTGAAAACCCAAGTGATTCAACAACGTTGTAAGCACTTCCATGGCTCACTTCAAGGTTTTCTGTCAATTCCTCAAGAGTTATGCACATATTTTCTCTGATCAGAGCATCTGCTTTTGCTTTAATGGAAGGATTCACAGAAGTGGACGGACGCCAGAACGGGGTTTATCGGCTACGCTCGCAGTTCCCACCTTTTCATCATTCAGACGACAGACCCACCTGCGAACATTTAATCTATTCTCCTTATACACATTCTGTAATCGTCTGTGAATGTTCACAGGGGTTTCCCCCTCAGCAACAAGGAATTCAATCACTGCTCTTTGTTTTTGACGCAGCTCTAATGGGACAGCCATTTTGAATGTTCCTCGCGAGTCTATGAACCGGAAACATACCAAACAAAATATTTTAGTCCGTAACAGTTATAATCATTTGTAACTGAGCAACATTTCAGGTAATTTTATCAAAAACTTCGTCTGATGTAAATAAAAAAGCATTACTTTTTGACTCACCCTCGCATTTTTCTTTGTGTGTTTGCTTCTTTCAAGGTTATCTCGTTTTTTTCTTTGCTGTCCATGGAACTCTTAATTAAACTGTCTTCCATTAAAGCTGCCTCAATCATCTTCTGAGTTTACCTGTTGATTGTCCGGGGTTTGCATCCGTACAGCAGTATTGGTTCTATGTAACACTGAAGAACTCTCTTTCTGACAGTAATTGATAGGCATTTGTTGATAAGAATGCTTTCAATTTTCTTGATTGCTGTTTCAGCTTGGCCAATTCTGGATATTTCTAATGTGCATTTGCCGTCTGATGAAATGACTGTTTTCAGAATGTAACTCACCAGCTTGTCTCAGTATTGTGCCGTTTGCTGTTATTTTACATGAACAGATCTTGTTTTTTATTATATTTTTTTCATTGATTATCATGACTTCACTCTTCTTACCATTTAACTCTAGCCCTTTATTTCTGTTTTCTATATCTATAATATTTAAAGGAATTTTTTGAAGTCTTTTTCATTTTCTGCAATTAGAGCGGCGTCATCTGCGTTACGAAGATTGTTATCATTTCCCCTCCAACATTTATTCCAGGGCACTTTTCTAGGTTTCTCATGATCGTTTCACTGTAATCTTTCTTTATTCTTTTATCTGTCCACTTATACCATCTTATCGTTGGTATAGATGAGACGATGAGTTGATGGTTAGCAGCGAGCTGCAAGGCCTGAAGTGAAGAAAATGCCATGTGATGTCAAGGTCTTTTTCAAGCAATTGATCCAGGTCTTCCTTGGTCTACCTCTCGATTTCAACTCAGATAAATGTTTGTTACATCCTTGTTGAGCCAGCTGATGGGGCTGCATTATGGTCGTATAACCAAATTGTTTAATTTTGTGTTTGTGAATATGATGGTTGACTAAACTTGTCCCCACCATTTCTCTGATCTGTGTCTTTCTGATCTTGGTTTTGAGTCTTCCTGGTGTGTGGACGGCTCTCGTGCTGTTTGCATAAAAAATTTTGACGTTATCTAGAGTCTTATCTTTACCTTGTCCACCTCTATCGCTTCATGTACTTGCCTCTATTTACCTTGTCAAACGCTTCCTCCTTGTCTTCGAAGACAAGGTTAAGTTCTTTGTCATGCCTAACTGTCTTTTCACAGAGTTAACTCGAGCAAAGACAGCGTCTGTGTACCCTTTACCTTTCGAGGATTTTATCTTGCTTCGTTCAAAAAAGTAAAAAAGTTTCACTTTGTATCTAGTTCGCTAGTCCAGGAATCTGGGATGCGTTTTTAGCATCACTGCTCAAGAGTGATAATTTTCACGATATTGTACATCTTTTTGTCGCCTTTCTTTTTCCCACATAAGAGCCGATTCTGCTGGTTGCCAGTTTCTGAAGTGTCTCTTTTTATCCAAGCTTTTAGGAATAATGTCATCAACCATGTCAGCCTGCTCTCATTAATTCTTTTAACATACTATATTCAAATATATATGCAAACAAAAACAACTAAAAACAAACACGCTATTTTGCATCAGTACTTCCAACTTTCCACGCTCCTTCTCTATCAAAAGACATCTAAATTGAAAAAAAGGCATGAAGTAATTTGAAACAGATATGGACAGAGCACTTGGCTGACTTTACACATCAAACTGTTTTATTCTAACGATTGGTTTCAACATGTCGTTTAGGTGTCAAGCTATGGTTGAAGATGCAAAAATCAACCCTGCTAGCAAAGACAATCAGTTGAAGATCAATTGAAGAGTGAAAAAGAGAAAGGATGATAATGACAGAGGTCATCATGAGAAGAAAGAAGAAAGGGAAACAGACATACGCATTATCTCTCTCTTTTTGAGGGGCTGAACAAAAATGAAGTATAGTACAAGTCACAGCAGTACCATCATTTGTAGAAAACAGCCATGGGAAATAGTTTTCCTTGGTGGGAAGAGGAAGAGAGAGAGAGAGAGAGAGAGAGAGAAGAGAGAGAGAGAGAGAGAGAGTGAGGAGAGAGTGAGAGA
This sequence comes from Monoplex corrugatus, assembly GCA_030674185.1. Lineage (NCBI taxonomy): Eukaryota > Metazoa > Mollusca > Gastropoda > Littorinimorpha > Ranellidae > Monoplex > Monoplex corrugatus. The sequence continues at coordinate 27,056,858 of JAPXFY010000015.1, forward strand.
GAGAGAGAGCGAGAGAGAGTGATAGAGAGAGAAAGAGAGAGAGAGAGAGAGAGAGAGAGAGAGAGAGAGAGAGAGAGAGAGAGAGAGAACATATAGACATGAAAAAAGCAGACGCACACGCTGACACACACACATGACCATTACATACTATATTCCTTCATACACCCATATAAACTCATCACCACAGCACCCATCCCCTCTCCATCTCCCCCAGACCCTGTCTTGTTTGAAATCTTATCAAAGCTGACATGATGCAAATCTGATGAGGCAACTAGTGGGACCAGCGCAATGTGGACGTCTAAAGCACAGAGAGGAAGCTGACACAAAGTGGCCAGTGAACACCAGGCAATGTCGGCCTTCAGTCTCCTGTCACCCATAGACAATGGACAAAAAATAGCAGGCTGAGTTGCTTGGCTGCCAAACACAGTCATAATTATCCTGACAAATGGAGCTGACATAGCGTGTCTATGTAGTGTGCCGTTGGGGTAAGTTTCGAACATATGTTGTGCTAGTGTGCTGGGTTTCAAACATCTCTCTCTCTCTCTCGTCTTGTCTGTCTCTCCTCCTCCCTTCTCTCTCCGTGGTGTTAGAATGTTTAAAGTTTGTACACACATCCATAAGCCTTTCTACTAACAACACTATTATACACCTTCTCTCTACGCCTCCTTCTCCCTCGGGAAAACTTAATTTGAGATTAGCACGTATAGAATCGTTTTGAAATCATTAAAAATTGATATTGATGCACACATGATCAAGCCCCCAGCCGGATATAACACAAATATGTGGATGTCGAGGTGAAAGTTTGGCAAAATGATAAAATAAAACTGTGACAGCGTACATTATTCATCGCCATGGACCTTAATCCTTAACACCTCAGGAGCAAGACGTCGACAAAAACCATCCTAAAATCATCTCACACCTTGGGACGTCCTGCTGTTCCAGACTGTACGGGTACACTGTCAACAGGCGGGTAAACATGACGGCCTCACAGTACACACAGCCTTACTCGGCAGGCCACATTTTATGACAAGGTTTTGCCACTGGACGGAAACCGGTGCCTCATTCAGCAAGCGCGGAGACGCTAGTTCGTGGTTTCATGAAGAGGCATGTTAATCGAATAAGACAGATAAGGTTATCCTAAAAAACAGAGATTATAGGGGAGTGAAGTGGTAGAGACCACAACTTTCTTGGGACCAGCATAATGAAGATTGTGGCCAAATCCTCTCCCTCTCTGTTTTTCTTCCCCACTCTTGTAACAGGGAGGTACCACAGGTCAGGTACACGTTCACAGGTGGGTGGATTACCGGCCGCATAAACTGGTTTTTTTTCGAGCACGGTTCAAAATGGTTTGTCAGATTAGAGTTCCTCAAAGTTCAAGCAGAGAACGGAACGACCAAACGTTGCACTGCAGCTAAAATATAGTAAAGGAAATTTATCAAGAAACACTCCAGGGTGATTGATGGGACCCAGACCAACAATGCCTCACCACTGGTTAAACAATCACCGTCCAACTCCTGACCCCACATAGTAGCCATTCCACGAACAAAAAGGAGAGGGAAGGGCTGTCCACCGTTGCATGACCCATTCGGACCCAGTCATCAGTTACCTTGTCCACAAGTCAAATGGCAAGGTGAGGGCATGACAAACCGAAGACATAGCCACACAACACACACTAGCGAGGTTCATCCCAGCTACAGGACCAACAGAGAACGAAAGAACCCTCCTTTGTCTTACTCTGGGCCATCATCACTCTATCGGGCAGCCCGTCCAGCCGCCAACTCGCACAGTTGCAAACTCTTCTGCCCCACACCAGGCAGACTCTAAGCAGAGGACTGAACGACTAAACATTGCACTGCAGCTAAAATATAGCAAATGATACAGTGTGTTATAGTGTTAGGGTTATGATACAATGTCTTATAGTGTTAGGATTATGATACAGTGTGTTACAGTGTAAGGGTTATGATAGTGTATTACAGGGTTAGGATTACTTTCAACAGAGAATAGCAAGAACTAGTTAATCATAAATGATGACAAATCGTTCCTGATAGCGTTATTCTCCAAACTCACTAGAGTCACTGCGCGTTACACATGATCAGACTTCTTTTATTAGTGGAGCACACGTTTTGGCGAGCTGACCATTCTCCACCATGCTGTTATACAGCTTGCGTGCTGTGCGCTTCATGTTTTTTATAAGCCAGTCAGTGGCATGACCTATAGGATATTTAATGTGCATATTTGATACTCTGCACGCATTTATACACAAACAGGGTTTAGACTCTGGTAGGTCTGCACACATAACCTAAGAGATCGGAAAAAATCTCCATCTTTTACCAACCAGGCGGAGGTGTTCAGGCAGAGCGAACCCAGAACCCGTCCAGTCTGTCTACCCACCATGAGACAGATTGCAATGTTTGTTGGTTACATTAGACACACAAAGTACTGAAAAACACATACAAGGGGAGATCATGAAGGAGAAAATCCGACGATAGCATCGGTATCTCACAATGCAACCAAAAATGTTTCAGGCTTCTTTGAGCAACATTCTTATAGTAGTCCTCATATACTCTTGAGTGGTAGGACTTTAAACTCGACAAAACAGAACAGATCATGAAGATCTCTAGGACACGGCGTTTCAGTCAGCAGGCCTTACTGTCCTAATGAGGTGCTTGCTGTCAGCAGACGTCATGACCATGTCCAGGGGAGGTGTACTACAGCCTGTGAAGAACTGAATCACTACACGTGGTACTACAGTACGCTTTGAACAGGGACACTGACGGAGTGAACGTTATGCTGCGGTGTTACAGTAACTCTCTGCAGAACCTCTACACATTATGCCAAAGCCGCTTAAGGCCATGGATACAGGGCAGTGTTGGGATAAGTTGCCACAGGGAATAGCCAGTGATGGCTTTGGCTGTCTGGTTACCTAGAAGGACATGGCAGTGTTGGTATAATAAGACATACAGAGTATCGAGTGTCGGGTCCTCTGCCTGGACACTCACTAATCACTCACATTAATGGAATTTCATGGAGCGGCACACTAATGAAGTAAAGGTCAAGGTTGTCCCAGCAAAGCCTAAAGTCGTGATGGTGTGAAGTGGCAGAAGTATCAGCGTCCCTGTGAGCAAGCCTTATGAGGGCTAATGCAATGATCCCTAAACAGACTTGACAGACAACACCTGACGAACACTCCAGAGAAAAGAGTTTTCACTTTCAATATGCTGTTTTGAATATCCCCCTCTCATAACTGATTAATTTAACAACAAACCTAGCAACTAGTTGACACATTCACAACTGGGTAGTTGGAAGCCGCATATGTATTTGTCTATTTGTTTCAATAGCTTTTTTAAAATCTGTTCTTAGAAAAAATATTATATATGACCAGAAATGTGTGTGTATCTGTACGCCTGGGAGAAAAATGCATGACCTAGCTTTTTTAAACTCTTTATGGGTGACTCTTTTCCAAAGGTTGGTCAAAGGTAGTGGCAATATTGAAGACTTATGCAAGCCTAAGTTTTGAAAGAAGGGACTAGGTCAAGGTCACACAGACTGAAAATGTGACTAAAACTAGCACCTTTAAAGGAAGGGGTGGGAAGACCACTCTCTTACAACTTCTGACAAAAACTTGAAATCCGTTTTCACTGTTGTGGCAGTCTTTCATTGTTCTCGATGCTCATCAAGTTTTATTTCAACTGAAGCTTGTCAAGTTCACAGTGACCTTGAAAAGTATCAAATCTAGATTTCCTGTGATGATTTTTGTGTGGAAAGTAAAATTGTTAAATTGGTTTGAGTATGCAGGTTTTTTTAATCATTATTATTATTATTATCAACAGCAGCAGCGTCTTTATCATTATTATTATCATTATCATTATTATTATTACTGTTGTTGTTGTTGTCGTCGTCATCATCAATATTGTTATCATCATCATCATCATCATCATCGTTATTGTTGTTGTCGTCATCGTCATCATTGTTATTATAAGTAGTAGTATTGTTGTTGTTGTTGCTCTTGTTATTATTATATTTTCGTGTGTTTTTTTTCTTCTGATCGTTACCTGGATGTTTGTTTCTTTGCTTAACTGTTTGCCAAACCACCAACCTGGCTCCACCCATACAAATTGGAAGGGGGTATAAACTTCCACGTCACCTAGACCGGCACGTTCAATGTGCACAGTGTACATGTGGGAAGAGGTCACGGCGTTCACGTTCTACAAACAGGACGCACGTGCAAGATGCATCTCACTGATACTGATCTCATATGGGTTGGTGCAGTCATATTGCAAGGAAAAAAGACAGAAGGGGAGTAGAGAGCGGCGAGAGACAGAAGGCCGGAGAGGAAAAGCAGATGCTCATGCAAAATGTGTCTTCGCCGATAGAAACCTCACATGAAGCGTGGAATCACTGTTTCGATATATATATATATATATATATATATATATATATATATCTGTGTCTCTCTTTCTGTCCCTCTCTCTCTCTTTCTGTCCCTCTCTCTCTCTTTCTGTCTCTCTCTGACTCTGTCTCTGTCCCTGTCTGTCTCTAGCTCTCTCTATCTGTCTCTCTCTGTCTGTCTTTCTCTCTGTCTCTGTCTCTCACTCTCTCGATATATATATTTATGTATATATAAATATTTTATCGAGTGATAGTGTATAATACATACATACATATATTACGTATATACATTACATACATATAAACACATAGTGTGAGAGAGAGAAAGCCGAGGTGGAGGGAAGGAGTGAGAGAGAGACAGATAGACAGAGACAGAGGAGAGAGAGAGAGAGAGAGAGAGAGAGACAGAGACAGAGACAGAGAGAAAGACAGACAGAGAGAGAGAGAGAGACAGACAGACAGGACAGAGACAGAGTCAGAGAGCAGACAGAAGGAGAGAGAGAAGGGAGAGAGAGAGAGAGAGAGAGAGAGAGAGAGAGAGAGAGAGAAGAGAGAGAAAGAGAGAGAGAGTAAACAGACGTGCACACTCATGTTTTGTCTAATGCTCTCGCCCTCTACCGATCTTTTTATGTGCGGCGAAGATGAATCCCTACGTGTGCGTGTCAGTGGGTATTTGTCTAATTCATTTGTGACAAATCATCTCAAGAACATTCAGAAACACAGTAGAACGGCACCACCACCATTGAAAACAACGACAAGAAAACATATAGTGATCATCAACGTGCTCTTATAAAAAGAAGCCCAAATAAAATCTCCGAATGGAGTACCAGCAATGCCACGATATTGGACCCATCCAAAACTGAACGTGAAAAATGTACGCGTGAAAAATGCCAGCTTAGTCCTCTCCCACGTAATCTGTCTGTGGGAGACAGTGGTATAATCAAGTAGTTCGTCTGTTGGGAGTTATCACTGATCACAATATAACTGGTAAGACTGCACTGATTATGTATGCAAAATTATTTCCTCTTTCTCTCCCATTATGTAACACATCAGTCCCAATTTCTGATTCAGCTAAAAACCTTGGTGTCTGCATTGACTCTACCCTGTCCATGAACAACTTTGTTTCTCAAACTGCCAGATCTTGCTACTATCATCTCCATCGTATAAGCCTGATCAGGAAGTATCTCTCTGTGGAAACAACTGCAAAACTCGTTCTCTCCTTCATAATGTCTCGCATTGACTATTGCAATTCCCTCCTGTCTGGTCTTCCTGCCTCCACCATTCACATCCTACAGCGCATTCAAAACAATGCTGTACGCCTTGTACTCAAAAAGAAAAAAGCTGACCACATATCTCCTCTCCTGGCACAACTTCACTGGCTCCCTGTATCAAAGCGCATACAGTACAAACTAGACACCATGTGCTACAAAAGCCTCAATAACGCAGCCCCCGATTACCTGTCAAGCCTACTTGAGATCTATGTTCCCTCACGTACCCTCCGCTCTGCCTCCGATCCTCTGACTTTTCGCCTTTCCACGCACTAAGTTCAATACCTATGTCCACGAGCCTTCTCTGTTTCTGGTCCACTCTCCTGGAACAAACTTCCTCTCTCAGTCCGTCAGCAACCTACTTTTGCCTCCTTCAAGTCCGCTCTCAAAACTCACCTTTTCTCCTCTGCATAAAATCCTAACCTCATTCAACCCCCCTCTGCAGCCTGTCTCCGCTCGGAAGGGAATCACTTTGTTTTAATATATAATTGTATATGATGTGCTCTCTGTGGTTTTCCATTGGTTTTATTCTTGCTTTTATTGCTTTTATTCTTTTCTCCCCATTTGTGGCCATGCATGTGTGTGTGTGTGTGTGTGTGTGTGTGTGTGTGTGTGTGTGTGTGTGTGTGTGTGTGTGTGCGTGTGTGTGCGTGCGTGCGTGTGTGCGTGTGTGTCTTTTCGGCGCTTGGATTTGATTTTGTCGAGATTTGCGCTATATAAATATTGTAATTATTATGTATGCATGTGCGTACGTACGTATGTATGTATGTATGTATGTATGTATGTATGTATGTATGTATGTATGTATGTATGTTATGTATGTATACGCTTAGATTTATGTATGTATGTATGTATGCATGTATACGCTCAGCTTAGATTTATGTATGTAAGTATGTATGCATGTATGTATGCATGTATACGCTCATATGTATGTAGGTATGTATGCATGTATACGCTCAGCGCTTAGATTTGATTTTATCAAGATTTTGCGCTATATAAATAAAATATATTATTATATTATTATTATTATTATATGCCCTCTATATTAACCCTTTGACTCCCGCACCGTATCTACCAACTGCAAAAACTTAACCCTTGGATTCTCTCACCCTATCTACCAGCTTCCTGCAGGAACCTTGTGGATAGGGTGAGGGAATGAAAGGGTTAAGTTTTTGCTTTGCTAGCACAGTTTGTAATGCAGGGTGCTGGTGGACAGGGTGCAGGAGTCAAAGGGTTAACATATTTAACAGACATAAATGCACACCAAACGTAGTTTATTATTCTCTAGCGCGTCCCCAAAGCTTTATAAACACATATTCACTACATTCTTTCAAAAGAAATACTATACTTCACGTCGAAGCAATACTTATCAAGAAATAGCAGTACACTCAACTATTTAATGCATGTTTATATTTAATCCAGCTTCTGTATGTACGTATACAACTATGAATCTGTGCGAGCATATACATGTATATCCATGCTGTTGCTTTAACCTCACATATGTTTACACATCATCCAGTTTACGTTGAACATAATCCAGTCTATGTGCGTTAAGTTATGTTTATCCAGTATGTATGATACATATACTCCAGTTTATGTGTGTATGTACGTATGAGTCTGTGTGCGCGTATGTATCCATGTTGTTGCTGCTAGTAGTAGTTACCGGATAGCTGTAGTACTAACTGCAATTATTTCTTGAAGAACAGTCTCCGTGTTTTATGCAGTACTGACAAGGTTTTCTTCCAGTTCTATTTTAACTTTGATTCGTTATGGTCCCTTGCTTTACATGTCTCTCTTTATCCAGAATCTGATTTAGTTATACTCGTGTATTCCACTGTTGTGTTGATTCTAATTACTTCATTTATTCATTTTTCAACTAATCATTATTTCCTTAGAATGTCCAGTTTATCTCATCTATTCCTCATCATACTGACATATCTGATAGCATATGTTCATTTATGATTCTTACTGTACGTATGCAACTATGAATCTGTACGTATGTTCATTTATGGTTAGCTTACCTGTTTATCTCGTAAATCGTGTGAACAGTTTATGATAGTGGTGATGGTAAAGCTTCTCTATTTTCTCTCTGTGTCTTTCTTTCTGAAGCTACAGCAAATATTGTTCTTTAATTTCGTTCTGTACTGTGTCTTATATTACTGATTGTTTTGTGTTTGTTTCGTTTTCAATATTTTTCAGTTTTAGCAAGATAACAGGAACAAGCTTGAGAAATGTCATTTAGCTTATAACTACCGCTGGCAAAATAAAGTATCATTGTCAATGTCACTGTTACTGACACACACATATGCACCCACCACTCTAGGAAAAACACACACACACACACACACATACACACACACTCGCACGCACGCACGCACGCACGCACACATAAACACACACACACACACACGCACGCACGCACACATAAACACGCACACACATACACACACACACACACACATCTCCGCCTCCCCTCCCCTCCACCAACCTGTCCTACCACGATTGCAATGGAAGCAAAGTTGACATGATGCAAGTTTGATAAGGCAGACTGGCGGGACAAGAGCAAGGTGATGCACAAAATATTTGACAAAGAAAGATAAACCAGAGACCAGTCTGACAACAACAACAACGGCAGTAGCGGCAGCAGAAAGAGAGAAAGCCGACACTAAGTGGAAAGTGAACACTGGCCAGTGTCAACCTTTAATCTCCTGTCACCTAGAAACAATGGACAAACAATGGCAAGTTGAGCTGCTGAGCTGCCACAACAGTCACAATCATCCTGGAAAATGGAGCTGATATAGCATTTCATGTGGTGTGCTGTAGTGGTAAGGTTCAAACATTTTCTTTCTGTTTGTACCTCTTTATGTCTATTGCTCGTCCTCTTATCATCATCATCATCATCATCATCATCATCATGTGCCATGAAGCACGGCGTTGGCGATCATGGCCCTCCACATGAATATATCAAGTATATCTCCTAGCCTTTCTGTCCCCATCCACTCAGCAAAACTTATAGTTTCTCCCTGAGGCAACCTGGTGCTCTTTTTCCCTCTAGCTTTCCTGTTGTGACTGGGTGCTCAAATTTGTCTTGCCTTATAAAATACCCTATAAATTTTGCTTGTCATTTTCTAATCTTCTTCATTAATACGGGAGTGAGTCAAAAAGTAATGCCTTTTTCTTTAGTACAGGAACAATTATCGACACAGGAACATGTATCATACATCAAAATGAAGCTGATCCTCTGGGGATCACATCCCTACTTCTCAACATAGTCACCGTATCTTTCAATAGCAGTGTTCCACCTTCGAATGAGGGCATGTATCCCTGCCTCGTAATATTCTGTTGACTGTGCTTGGAGCCACGTCTTCACTGGAGTTTTCACTTCCTCGTCAATGGCATAATGTTTGCCTCTCAAACCCTCTTTCATGGGGCCGAAGAGATGATAGTCTGAAGGCGCTAAAGTCTGGTGAGTATGGAGGATGCGGTAAAGTTGTCCACCCGAATAAGGCGATTGTCTCCCTTGTCCTGATGCTCGTGTGTGGTCGAGCATTGTCATGCAGAAAGAGGACATTATCGATTTGCAAGTTGGGTCTCACTCGTCGGATCTTGCTTTGAGCCTCGTCATGGTCTTAATGTATGCCTCAGAGTTTATTGTTTCTCCTTTTGGCAAGAAATCAACCAGAATGACACCTTGAGCATTCCAAAAGACAGTCGCCATGATTTTTCCAGCTGACTTTTCCGTCTTGAACTTTTTCGGTTTAAGGTGACGTTGGGTGACGCCATTCCACTGACTGCCTCTTTGATTCCGGTTCATTATGGTGAATCCATGTTTCATCACCGGTAACGAGCCTTCCCAAGAAGGTGTTGTCTCTTTGACTTTGTTCAAGTGTTCTGAGCTTACGGTTTTTGTGCTTTGTATCTGCTTCTATGCTAGCTGAATGGGTAGCGCAAACTATGTTAGATTTGGGAAGTTCCACAACATGGGAGACAATTCCTACGTGACTCTCAAGAGTTATGTCCTTTAGTTGATATTTGTTCAAGAAGTTCAGTGCAGGCGTTGACCCTGTCAGTCTTGCGTTCGGTAGTCAGCTATCTCGGTACCCAACGGGCACACACTTTTGAAAACCCAAGTGATTCAACAACGTTGTAAGCACTTCCATGGCTCACTTCAAGGTTTTCTGTCAATTCCTCAAGAGTTATGCACATATTTTCTCTGATCAGAGCATCTGCTTTTGCTTTAATGGAAGGATTCACAGAAGTGGACGGACGCCAGAACGGGGTTTATCGGCTACGCTCGCAGTTCCCACCTTTTCATCATTCAGACGACAGACCCACCTGCGAACATTTAATCTATTCTCCTTATACACATTCTGTAATCGTCTGTGAATGTTCACAGGGGTTTCCCCCTCAGCAACAAGGAATTCAATCACTGCTCTTTGTTTTTGACGCAGCTCTAATGGGACAGCCATTTTGAATGTTCCTCGCGAGTCTATGAACCGGAAACATACCAAACAAAATATTTTAGTCCGTAACAGTTATAATCATTTGTAACTGAGCAACATTTCAGGTAATTTTATCAAAAACTTCGTCTGATGTAAATAAAAAAGCATTACTTTTTGACTCACCCTCGCATTTTTCTTTGTGTGTTTGCTTCTTTCAAGGTTATCTCGTTTATTTTCTTTGCTGTCCATGGAACTCTTAATTAACTGTCTTCCATTAAGCTGCCTCAATCATCTTCTGAGTTTACCTGTTGATTGTCCGGGGTTTGCATCCGTACAGCAGTATTGGTTCTATGTAACACTGAAGAACTCTCTTTCTGACAGTAATTGATAGGCATTTGTTGATAAGAATGCTTTCAATTTTCTTGATTGCTGTTTCAGCTTGGCCAATTCTGGATATTTCTAATGTGCATTTGCCGTCTGATGAAATGACTGTTTTCAGATATGTAACTCACCAGCTTGTCTCAGTATTGTGCCGTTTGCTGTTATTTTACATGAACAGATCTTGTTTTTTATTATATTTTTTTCATTGATTATCATGACTTCACTCTTCTTACCATTTAACTCTAGCCCTTTATTTCTGTTTTCTATATCTATAATATTTAAAGGAATTTTTGAAGTCTTTTTCATTTTCTGCAATTAGAGCGGCGTCATCTGCGTTACGAAGATTGTTATCATTTCCCCTCCAACATTTATTCCAGGGCACTTTTCTAGGTTTCTCATGATCGTTTCACTGTAATCTTTCTTTATTCTTTTATCTGTCCACTTATACCATCTTATCGTTGGTATAGATGAGACGATGAGTTGATGGTTAGCAGCGAGCTGCAAGGCCTGAAGTGAAGAAAATGCCATGTGATGTCAAGGTCTTTTTCAAGCAATTGATCCAGGTCTTCCTTGGTCTACCTCTCGATTTCAACTCAGATAAATGTTTGTTACATCCTTGTTGAGCCAGCTGATGGGGCTGCATTATGGTCGTATAACCAAATTGTTTAATTTTGTGTTTGTGAATATGATGGTTGACTAAACTTGTCCCCACCATTTCTCTGATCTGTGTCTTTCTGATCTTGGTTTTGAGTCTTCCTGGTGTGTGGACGGCTCTCGTGCTGTTTGCATAGAAATTTTGACGTTATCTAGAGTCTTATCTTTACCTTGTCCACCTCTATCGCTTCATGTACTTGCCTCTATTTACCTTGTCAAACGCTTCCTCCTTGTCTTCGAAGACAAGGTTAAGTTCTTTGTCATGCCTAACTGTCTTTTCACAGAGTTAACTCGAGCAAAGACAGCGTCTGTGTACCCTTTACCTTTCGAGGATTTTATCTTGCTTCGTTCAAAAAAGTAAAAAAGTTTCACTTTGTATCTAGTTCGCTAGTCCAGGAATCTGGGATGCGTTTTTAGCATCACTGCTCAAGAGTGATAATTTTCACGATATTGTACATCTTTTTGTCGCCTTTCTTTTTCCCACATAAGAGCCGATTCTGCTGGTTGCCAGTTTCTGAAGTGTCTCTTTTTATCCAAGCTTTTAGGAATAATGTCATCAACCATGTCAGCCTGCTCTCATTAAATTCTTTTAACATACTATATTCAAATATATATGCAAACAAAAACAACTAAAAACAAACACGCTATTTTGCATCAGTACTTCCAACTTTCCACGCTCCTTCTCTATCAAAAGACATCTAAATTGAAAAAAAGGCATGAAGTAATTTGAAACAGATATGGACAGAGCACTTGGCTGACTTTACACATCAAACTGTTTTATTCTAACGATTGGTTTCAACATGTCGTTTAGGTGTCAAGCTATGGTTGAAGATGCAAAAATCAACCCTGCTAGCAAAGACAATCAGTTGAAGATCAATTGAAGAGTGAAAAAGAGAAAGGATGATAATGACAGAGGTCATCATGAGAAGAAAGAAGAATGAAGAAGGGAAACAGACATACGCATTATCTCTCTCTTTTTGAGGGGCTGAACAAAAATGAAGTATAGTACAAGTCACAGCAGTACCATCATTTGTAGAAAACAGCCATGGGAAATAGTTTTCCTTGGTGGGAAGAGGAAGAGAGAGAGAGAGAGAGAGAGAGAGAGAGAGAGAGAGAGAGAGAGAGAGAGAGAGAGAGGAGAGAGAGAGAGAGCGAGAGAGAGTGATAGAGAGAGAAAGAGAGAGAGAGAGAGAGAGAGAGAGAGAGAGAGAGGAGAGAGAGAGAGAGAGAACATATAGACATGAAAAAAGCAGACGCACACGCTGACACACACACATGACCATAATACTATATTCCTTCATACACCCATATAAACTCATCACCACAGCACCCATCCCCTCTCCATCTCCCCCAGACCCTGTCTTGTTTGAAATCTTATCAAAGCTGACATGATGCAAATCTGATGAGGCAACTAGTGGGACCAGCGCAATGTGGACGTCTAAAGCACAGAGAGGAAGCTGACACAAAGTGGCCAGTGAACACCAGGCAATGTCGGCCTTCAGTCTCCTGTCACCCATAGACAATGGACAAAAAATAGCAGGCTGAGTTGCTTGGCTGCCAAACACAGTCATAATTATCCTGACAAATGGAGCTGACATAGCGTGTCTATGTAGTGTGCCGTTGGGGTAAGTTTCGAACATATGTTGTGCTAGTGTGCTGGGTTTCAAACATCTCTCTCTCTCTCTCGTCTTGTCTGTCTCTCCTCCTCCCTTCTCTCTCCGTGGTGTTAGAATGTTTAAAGTTTGTACACACATCCATAAGCCTTTCTACTAACAACACTATTATACACCTTCTCTCTGCGCCTCCTTCTCCCTCGGGAAAACTTAATTTGAGATTAGCACGTATAGAATCGTTTTGAAATCATTAAAAATTGATATTGATGCACACATGATCAAGCCCCCAGCCGGATATAACACAAATATGTGGATGTCGAGGTGAAAGTTTGGCAAAATGATAAAATAAAACTGTGACAGCGTACATTATTCATCGCCATGGACCTTAATCCTTAACACCTCAAGAGCAAGACGTCGACAAAAACCATCCTAAAATCATCTCACACCTTGGGACGTCCTGCTGTTCCAGACTGTACGGGTACACTGTCAACAGGCGGGTAAACATGACGGCCTCACAGTACACACAGCCTTACTCGGCAGGCCACATTTTATGACAAGGTTTTGCCACTGGACGGAAACCGGTGCCTCATTCAGCAAGCGCGGAGACGCTAGTTCGTGGTTTCATGAAGAGGCATGTTAATCGAATAAGACAGATAAGGTTATCCTAAAAAACAGAGATTATAGGGGAGTGAAGTGGTAGAGACCACAACTTTCTTGGGACCAGCATAATGAAGATTGTGGCCAAATCCTCTCCCTCTCTGTTTTATCTTCCCCACTCTTGTAACAGGGGAGGTACCACAGGTCAGGTACACGTTCACAGGTGGGTGGATTACCGGCCGCATAAACTGGTTTTTTTTCGAGCACGGTTCAAAATGGTATTGTCAGATTAGAGTTCCTCAAAGTTCAAGCAGAGAACGGAACGACCAAACGTTGCACTGCAGCTAAAATATAGTAAAGGAAATTTATCAAGAAACACTCCAGGGTGATTGATGGGACCCAGACCAACAATGCCTCACCACTGGTTAAACAATCACCGTCCAACTCCTGACCCCACATAGTAGCCATTCCACGAACAAAAAGGAGAGGGAAGGGCTGTCCACGCGTTGCATGACCCATTCGGACCCAGTCATCAGTTACCTTGTCCACAAGTCAAATGGCAAGGTGAGGGCATGACAAACCGAAGACATAGCCACACAACACACACTAGCGAGGTTCATCCCAGCTACAGGACCAACAGAGAACGAAAGAACCCTCCTTTGTCTTACTCTGGGCCATCATCACTCTATCGGGCAGCCCGTCCAGCCGCCAACTCGCACAGTTGCAAACTCTTCTGCCCCACACCAGGCAGACTCTAAGCAGAGGACTGAACGACTAAACATTGCACTGCAGCTAAAATATAGCAAATGATACAGTGTGTTATAGTGTTAGGGTTATGATACAATGTCTTATAGTGTTAGGATTATGATACAGTGTGTTACAGTGTAAGGGTTATGATAGTGTATTACAGGGTTAGGATTACTTTCAACAGAGAATAGCAAGAACTAGTTAATCATAAATGATGACAAATCGCTCCTGATAGCGTTATTCTCCAAACTCACTAGAGTCACTGCGCGTTACACATGATCAGACTTCTTTTATTAGTGGAGCACACGTTTTGGCGAGCTGACCATTCTCCACCATGCTGTTATACAGCTTGCGTGCTGTGCGCTTCATGTTTTTTATAAGCCAGTCAGTGGCATGACCTATAGGATATTTAATGTGCATATTTGATATTCTGCACGCATTTATACACAAACAGGGTTTAGACTCTGGTAGGTCTGCACACATAACCTAAGAGATCGGAAAAAATCTCCATCTTTTACCAACCAGGCGGAGGTGTTCAGGCAGAGCGAACCCAGAACCCGTCCAGTCTGTCTACCCACCATGAGACAGATTGCGATGTTTGTTGGTTACATTAGACACACAAAGTACTGAAAAACACATACAAGGGGAGATCATGAAGGAGAAAATCCGACGATAGCATCGGTATCTCACAATGCAACCAAAAATGTTTCAGGCTTCTTTGAGCAACATTCTTATAGTAGTCCTCATATACTCTGAGAGTGGTAGGACTTTAAACTCGACAAAACAGAACAGATCATGAAGATCTCTAGGACACGGCGTTTCAGTCAGCAGGCCTTACTGTCCTAATGAGGTGCTTGCTGTCAGCAGACGTCATGACCATGTCCAGGGGAGGTGTACTACAGCCTGTGAAGAACTGAATCACTACACGTGGTACTACAGTACGCTTTGAACAGGGACACTGACGGAGTGAACGTTATGCTGCGGTGTTACAGTAACTCTCTGCAGAACCTCTACACATTATGCCAAAGCCGCTTAAGGCCATGGATACAGGGCAGTGTTGGGATAAGTTGCCACAGGGAATAGCCAGTGATGGCTTTGGCTGTCTGGTTACCTAGAAGGACATGGCAGTGTTGGTATAATAAGACATACAGAGTATCGAGTGTCGGGTCCTCTGCCTGGACACTCACTAATCACTCACATTAATGGAATTTCATGGAGCGGCACACTAATGAAGTAAAGGTCAAGGTTGTCCCAGCAAAGCCTAAAGTCGTGATGGTGTGAAGTGGCAGAAGTATCAGCGTCCCTGTGAGCAAGCCTTATGAGGGCTAATGCAATGATCCCTAAACAGACTTGACAGACAACACCTGACGAACACTCCAGAGAAAAGAGTTTTCACTTTCAATATGCTGTTTTGAATATCCCCCTCTCATGCCAAACTGTGGTTGAAGATGGAACCATCAGCCAGCTAACAAACAAATTAGTTTGACAAGTCAGAGAACAGAAGGGATGATTAGGAACAGAAGACACATCGAAATTGAGGAGAGAAAAAAATCAATACGAAAATATCCCCACCCCTTTTCTTTTCTGTTTTCAACAGGAAGATTGGAAAGTGAAAACTATGGTACGACGTGTTAACAACAGCAGGTGTACTGGGAAACTCATTGACCAATCTTTTCTTTATCAAGAAGGTTGAGAGAGAAAGAAAGAAAGAAAGAAAGAAAGAGAGAGAAGACAGAGATAAAGAGAGAGAGAGAAAGAAAGAGAGAGAGAGAGGCAGAAAGAGGAAGAGAGAGAGACAGAGAGATAAAGAGAGAATCAGAGACAGATAGATAGATACATAGATACATACATACATACATACATACATAGATACATAGATAACAACACACACACACACACACACACACACACACACACACACACACACACACACACACACACACACACACACACACACACACACACACCACAGATGAAATGAAACCTATTTTAAATAGAAAAAGTAGCATGCTGAAAAACAAACCATAGATACGCAAAACTAGAATCAGAACGCGTATTCAATAAAACGAAATTGGACAGGTGCAACTTTTCGGCCACATGGCTTTTGTCAGGTATGTACAAAAGACAACAAAGAATGAATACACAACACGTAATGATTAGCTATTTTACCGCTAACTTTGTTGTCTTTCGTATACGTTTTACAAAGACCAGTTGGGCGGAAATTTGCGTTTGTCTTGTTTTGTTATATGACGACACATTCTGATCTTATTTCTACGTATTTCTGGTTCCTATTCGTTTGAACGTTAGCAGTCATTTTGACTTAGATGTCATACTTGAAAAGATTTCAAAATAAAACAGAGAGAGAGAGAGTGTGTGTGTAGGAAAGGGGGATATTCTAACTTAGTTTTTATGTTAAATCCACCTTAGATGATATGGCCGACGGAGATAACTATCCCAGGGAAGTAGGAGCGGAGAGCTTATCAGATTCTGCTCTTGTCACCGCCAGAATAACAATACGTTAGGATGGGCAGTAAGAAGGTCACACCGGAATCGAAGTCAAAACGTAAATTCAGCTACTGAGGACTGCTAGACACAGCAAGAGTGAGAGACAATAAGAATCAGACAGATCAACAAACGTTGAAGTACACTGATACACACAACTATCTTTGCTGCGATCTGAAACAATAACATCACAAAAACAAACATAACACAGAAAATGCACACAAAGCAACTAGATCAGTTGAACAAATCAGCAGACACGTTAATGCACTGACATTTCAACGTAGCTCCCCGGATAAAGTGTGTAACGACCGCTAAAATCAATATCCGTCTTCTCTCTCCCGTTTTTTCCCCCTCTTCCATTCCAACACGTGATTTGATCAAATGTAGTCCACATGACAGGCACATCTTCATAAAACATAGCATGATATCCAAATGTCAGTAAGGACGATATAGGGATTACTGTATAGTGGTTACAACGCGAAAAAGTGAACGTTCATGTGCAAAGTGTAAAATTTGCATTGGGGCAGAAACAGATGTGAACTTTGCATCAATTACTGAGGCTCCAGCAAGTTATCCTAAAGCCATCTTACTGAGCTTTTCTCCTGTCATTGTTTCAAAATTTATTTATTCATTCATTTTCTTTTTGGTGGTGGTGATGGTGAATGGATGGGTAGGGGAGACAAATGTAGACAGCGAGAAGGGTGAGAATCTGATCAGTCCAGAAAGAACTGTAGTCTCTTTAGGAGTTTGGAGTTTGTTCCAGAGGGACTCATCGCACTCGCACAATTTCATATGCTCTCTAACAAAAATCTGCCAACAATTATCTGACAGACTCCTTAAGGCTGCACAAAACCCTATGTGGTGGTAAGGTCCTGAAACGGGGATGGGGTGGGGAATAGGATACTATGAAACACTAAGCTGACACCACCAGAATGATGGAAGTATCGAAATAAGCGGTGAACAAGCCAGTTTTTAATACTGCAGGATGTGAGATCTTGAGTTTACGGCTCTATAAAAAGAACCAACCAGCTGACGTCTTAAAGAAAAGCATGCTGATTTCATTCGACCCATGGTGTTAGTGTCTGCATCGTCGTGGAAAGAGAAATCATATAAGATTTTATGGGAGAAACACAACAAAACACAAATTGTGACCTGCTACGTCTTTCCTCAAGTTGGAGTGCCTTTAACTCCTGCACTCTGTCCACCAGCATCCTCCACTGTCAGCCATGCTAGCAAACCAAAAACTTGACCCTTTGAGTCCCTCACCTGTTCCACCAACTTCCTGTCCTATCCACCAGCTTTCTGCACGAATCTGGTGGGTAGGGTTAAGATTTTGCAACTGATTGATAGGGTGTGTGGGGGTTAAAAGGTTAATAAACAGGCATGCAATATTTCAACGTCACAAGCATTACGCGAAATATGCACCCTATCATCTCGGAATAAAAAAAAAGACTGAAAATGTGGCTTTGTTGTCGAATTTTTCTTCTTTTTTTTTTCTTTTTCTTTATAATAATAATAATTACAATATTTATATAGCGCAAAATCTTGATAAAATCAAATCTAAGCGCTGAAGCAGACACACACGCACGCACGCACGCACGCACGCACGCACACACACGCACGCACGCACACACACACACACACACACACACACACACACACACACACACGCATGGCTATAAATGGGGAGAAAGAATAAAAGCAATAAAAGCAAGAATAAAAGCAATGGAAAATTATAGAGAGCATAGCATATACAATTATATATTATAACCATGTGATTCCCCCCACGTCTTATTTTTCGTTCCTTCTTTCCCTTTTCTTTTCACTTTGTTTTTTTGCCTATTTCCTTGGTCCTCTGTTGGCTTCCTTTTTCTTTTTCCTCAGTGTTTGGCATTTTCTTGGCTTGTCTGTCTGTCTGTGTTTAGTCTGTTTGCTAGCTTGTTTGGCTGGCTATTTGTCACGATTCTATGTCCACTCATCGTCGTGATGTAACATTTCGGAGCAGCAAAATGTCCACATTTAATGTCTAACTTATTAGCTTGTCAGACAATGCTGTCGTATTTCTTCACATTTGCACGACAGTGCTGCAGTAATGTGTCAAGTACTCCTATCTATGTCTGTCTATCTGTCCGTCTCTCCCATTTTCAAGGCAATGATGCTGCCTCTCTCCCATTTGCAACAGAATGATGCAACAATACATCCGTGTTTTCGACTCTCTCTCTTTCCCTGCGTGTACGTGCTTGCATATATATATATATATATATATATATATATATATATATATATATATATATATATATATATAAAATATATATAATATATATTGTGTGTGTGTGTGTGTGTGTGTGTGTGTGTGTGTGTGTGTGTGTTTTTGCGTGTGTGTGTGTGTGATTTGTGGTGTGTGTGTGTGTGCGCGCGCGCGGCGAGCGTGCGTGTGTGATTGTATGTATGTGTGTAGGTGTATGTATATGTGCGTGCGTGTGTGTGAGCGTACGTGCCTCTGTGTTTTATATGTAACGCGCCTTGCAAACAGGAAACAAATGAAGAAAAGAAAGAAAACAAAATTAAAGATAAAAAAATTAAATAAAAAGATGAAACGAAAAAAAAAAGAAAGACATAGAGCAGACATAATAGCAACACAGCAAGACAACCAACTATGGCACCATCATGACTACAGCAGACACAACCAAGGCTACATGTATACTATGTCATCACTGACATGCTAACGGAATGACATTTCGCAGACAATTGTGCAGACTCGTTTTTTAGGTCGTGGAGAGAAAACTCGAACTCTAAAGTTCGATTCTGTAAGGACTTGGAAAGAGTAAGTTAGAGATGTAGGCTAAAACTTCTTTTCAGAGTATGAAGGGATTCATTCCGATTTTTTTTATTTTTGTCATTTTTTTCTTTTGCTTTCTGTCTTTGTTTCTTCCCCTCTGACTCTGAGGGTCAATGGTGTAAACACTAAAACTGAACTAGGCGTGTGTGCAAACTTCAGAAAGTGTAGAGAATGGAGGTGATGTTGTTGATGGTTCTTCAGGTGGTGGTATCATTCTTGCTGTTCCAATTGTTGTTGTTCTAGATGTTATTGTTGTTCCTGTTGTTGAATACTGCTGCCACGGTTGTTATTGGTGTGGTTGTTATTTTTTGTTGGTGTCTTTCTTCTTTTTTTCTTTCAGTCTGTGCTTTTCATCTTCCATCTGCTGTTCTCATCCTTACTATATTTCTGTAGTTATTGTTAATGTTTAACATTGTCTATTATCAAAAAAGATTCAGCTCATTTACATTAAACGACATTTCCATTTCAAAAGCAGGAACAACAACAACAATAACGACAACAGTAAGGAAACTAAAAACAAACAAACAAAACAAAACAACAAAACAAGAAAAAAACACAACATAAAATGGTCTAAACACGGGAATAATGTACTGACCAAGTTGTGTACGTGTATGTTGATTGTTGTTCTGCTGTCGATTGTTTTCGCTGCTGCTGCTGCTGCTGCTGCTGCTCTCTCTCTCTCTCTCTGTGTCTCTCTGTGAGTGAGTGTGTGTGTTTGTGTGTGTGTGTGTATGTGTGTGTATGTGTGTGCGCGCGTGTGTGTGTGTGTATTCTGCTGTTGACTGTTGCTGTTATTGCAATCTTCGTCAACGGCGCCACTGTCATCGATATTTTCTGTTGATATGTTTCCTGGTGTCTTCAATTTCTCTCCATGCACAGTCAACAGCCTCTGGCCCCTACCTAAACTCTTCTCTCTTTGAATGAACTGTACCTATTTAACCCTTTCACTCGCAGGCAACCAGCTTCCTGCTGGAAGTTGTAGTGTTGAGAAAGTGAAAGAGTTAAATGCACAACATGATCACAAAGTAATTTTGAACTATGTGTCTTTGTGTACCAGTGTCTGTTGTTCATTACCTCGGCAACTCGCTAGTTGACAGTTTTTTCCCCTCCGGCTTGTCGAGTTGTTGAAGAGAACGCACAGAGAACCCTACACTCGTTAACAACTTCTGAGTTCTGACTTCCTGCACAAAGCAGGCGTGTCACGTCTCATTTCCTCTCTGCTATTGTGTTTCATGTTTATCCTTTTCCCTTGAGTTGACAAGACGCTGATCCCAGGATGAAAAGGCAATAAATTATGTACAGGCTGAACCGTTTGTTGTGCACTGTATTGATGTTGACGGATTTCTTCGGTAAAAAGCTCGTGTATTGGAACGTATGTACTGAGGACTGCTCTCTGTCTCTGTCTGTCTCTCTCTGTCTCTGTCTTTTTCTGTCTCTGTCTCGCTCTGTCTTATCTCTCTGTATATACACAAAGAAGCCCACAAACAAGCTCACAACGCACATGCACGTAAATGTTCAAGCACACGTACGCATATACATACATGCACATATATGCATATACACACATAGGTGCGCGTGCATATACACACACACGTGCACACGTACAAATACACACATTTGCATGCATATATATATATATACATATATATATGTATATATATATATATATCCTCCTGCTCTCTCTCTCTCTCTCTCTCTCTCTCTCTCTCACCACACACATACGCACATCCTTCTCTCCCTGCCTCCCCCCTCTCCCCTCCCCCAATTCATCCTCCTCCCATTCCCAACAGGCTCAGGCGCATGCAATATTGATGCCAACTCATCAAAACGTATCTCACATGACAAGAAATGCAAGAGGTGTCGTTTCAAGGACAGGCTTATTGTGTCAAGACAGAAGCTGCCGACTGAGTGAGCTGACTTAAATGAACGCTGCCGTTAAGTGGACACGTGTCCTGAAAAATAATTGACGCTCCTCACGTGAGAGCTTTCAGTGACGCGAACGTTGTAGCCAAGATCGTTTTCTGTTCCTTTGCAGTGAAGGTTGTTTCTGTTTAAAGCATTACATTACAAATAAAACACTTATCAGAACGGTCATCAGTTCCGAAATATTGTTATCCCATACGGTTTTATTATATTCATACTCATTTCTTTTTGTCACAAGGGTTTTACCATGTAAAACTCGGGCTGCTCTTCCTGCTGAGAGCGCGTCGCTGCAGTGCAGGCCACCGATTTTTTTTTAAACATTTTTGACCAAGACCTCCGAAAGACAAGAAGGATAATTTGCCTTCAAGGGGAGGGACCCGGGAAATGAACCTATCTCTCAAACATATTTAACCAGGTACAGCCAAGCGAATGCCCTCCTCTTCTCGAGTTAAGTTACTGGCAGGTGAACGTTTGAACCCTTCTGCCACTCTTATATGCTAGGTTTTTAACTTTCATCTGATTTTTATTAGACTGAGAGTTGTTTTGATATGGTGCTAGCCCTGATATGACTTCAGTGGTCAGCTGAGCTATAAGTGGTATGAAATGAACCCAGCTATATGACTTTAATTTATTTGGTTTCCATTTCCCCTTCCTACCCTTTCATATGTAAGATATGTCCTACCTCCTCTAAACATACACACACAATTAAGAAATATATCAATAATCAACATTACGTAGCGCACCAGTCCAACACTATATAAGTTTTATTTCTTGTTTTATATGTTTTATTCCTATTTTCTCCACCCATGTCTATGCACACACCTACACATACTAAAGTACATACTCACATCAGTAAGGTCCCACCTGAGTTCTTCCAATGAAATTCATAATGAATGTAGTTTTACACATATCTACTCTCAAAGATTTTAGAAGACCTCCGAAAGACAAGAAGGATAATTTGCCTTCAAATTAAGTATCTCTCTCTCTCTCTCCTCGTTCTCCTGGGTATGTGTTTTTTTAAGTGTGTCTTTCTCCTTAGAACCGCTGTATCATGTAAATTACAGAGATTGACCTTTCTCCTAGCAACACAGCTGATTATGTCTCTACTAACTCTATCTATTCTGCAACCTCTGCATTTCTAATTACTAGAAAAATTAAACCTGTTCTTTAACAATTGCACTTTTCCAATTAACTGTAATTAAGACTGTATTGTTATGAAATAAATGTGCACTTTTCCATATTAACATGTAGATAAGACTGTATTGTTATGCCCACTCTGTCATGATTCACATATAAAACGAAAGTCTTTTGTTGAATGCCACTCTGTAATGATTCTCATGAAACACAAGATTCATTTATCTGAAACTGTTTGTTAATGTCTTTTTGAATGACTATCATGAAATGTTATCGTAACCTGCTTGATACCTATTGTTATCAATTCACTGTGGATAAAAACTTCATATACCTGCATGATATTCTATCTGTCTATATATTCTATCTGTCTATATATTCTATCTGTCTATATATTCTATCTGTCTATATATTCTATCTGTCTATATATTCTATCTGTCTATATATTCTATCTGTCTATATATTCTATCTGTCTTGCTCTCTATCTATCTATCTATCAGCAATAAATTAATGTAAGTTTATCTCCAGTGAAGATATCACTTTATACTGTTCTTATGTTTATTTGCCGGATTTGGGTCTTCCTCTTACTTATATGACTAATTACGTTGGGTGGTCAACTGTTTCTTCAACTTTTTGTTCAACTTTTTAAATTAATGTAAGTTTATCTCCAGTGAAGATATCACTTTATACTGTTCTTATGTTTATTTGCCGGATATGGGTCTTCCTCTTACTTATATGACTAATTACTTTGGGTGGTCAACTGTTTCTTCAACTTTTTGTTCAACTTTTCGTTCAACTTTTTTCCTTCCATGGTAACAAACATGGTTATCGATAACATTTCATTGGGATAAGTCTTCAAAGAAGATCATTCAATACAAGGCATTTCCAGACAAAATGAACTCTTCGTTTTCTTGTGAATCATTACAGAGTGGGCATAACAATACAGTCTTATCTACATGTTCAATTTTTTCTTCATCATTAGAAAAAAAAATTCAAATGGATGTGATGTCAGCCATGATTATATTTATAAATCTTTATTTCGCGAAAACGTCGCCGTAAAATTTAATGACTTTGTTTTATGCTCCTTGCCACAAGGACAAAAATGTCAATGGCAATAAACCATTTTCAGTTTCATTTTCAGTATCTATCTATCTATCTATCTATCTATCTATCTATCTATCTATCTGTGTGTGTGTGTGTGTGTGTGTGTGTGTGTGTGTGTGTGTGTGTGTGTGTGTGTGTGTGTGTGTGTGTGTGTGGTGTGTGTGTGTGGGGGTGTGTGTGGTGTGTGTGTGTGTGTGTGTGTCAGTGTGTAAGTGAGTGGATGTGGATGTGTTTGTGTGTAAGTGTTTTTTATAGGTTTAAAGTTTGAGGCTCTCTCTTTTTCGTGTTAGTGTAGACAATGCATTGAGTGAGTGTTGTTAATAAAAAGCATCGTTTCGCTTATACCTTAAGCTCCTAAACAAGATTGTGTTCTTGTTCTTGTAACACTCAATATAAAGGCAAACCAGTGCCCCATCACTACCTCTTGAATTCGATAAACAGCGAGGTCAACGTCATCCAGCCATATCGACAGAGGGGACGAATCACCGAATGTGATTTTTCTATCGAGATTTTTTGTTTTGTTTTTCTTATCTACAGGTTTTTTTTTCGACTTTAGACGTCTTTAATGTCTGAACACTGTTTGCTGATAAATCTGTACTCGTCGACAAGAACCTTTCGTATCAATGATGTTATTGCCATAAGTCATTACTCACCACTTAAGGCTGGCGAAGCCACTTAATGCCTTAACAAACGCGCTAGTGTCACTTCATTATTCCAGCAGCTAGCTAGCTAAGATCTGTTTCTTTGGTTCTCTCTCTCTCTCTCTCTCTCTCTCTCTCTCTCTCTCTCTCTCTCTCTCTCTCTCTGTGTGTGTGTGTGTGTGTGTGTGTGTGGTTGTGTGTGTTGTGTCTCTCTCTCTGCCGTTCTGTGGTGTGTGGTGTGTGTGTGTGTCCTCTCTCTCTCTGTGTGTGCGAGCGCGCGCGCGTGCATATGTGAACCAGCCAATAAAAACATGGATCAATAGTGGCACCCATGACACACAAAGTGAAACAACATAGCAGAATCGTTTCCTTTTTCATCGATCAGGGGCCCCGCCCTGCTGATGCCTCCTCTCAGACAGCGGACTTTTTATTTAATTATTTAAATGACAGCAGCAGCAGCAGCAGTTTTATGCACAATCATGGTACTTCTACTATCGCTTTGAAAGAATGAGAAAACGAAACAACACAGACAGATTGAATAAAGCTTTATGCACATGGCGGTGCTAACACATGCAAGCATGAGCACGAACACACGGACACGCGCATATACACATCGACACACACATACCAACGAACACTCACGTATCTACACACACACGAACACACAGAGAGAGAGAGAGAGAGAGAGAGAGAGAGAGAGAGAGAGACAAGAGAGAAAGACAAGAGAGAAGAGAGAGAGAGAAGAGAGAGAGAAACAGGCAGACAGACAGACAGACAGACAAACAGAGACAGAGAGAAATAGTGAAGAGAGACAGAGACAGAGAGAGGGGGGAGGGAGAGAGAGAGAGAGAAAGAAAGAAGAGAGAGAGAGAGACAGACAGACAGAGACACACAGAGAGAAATACACACAATCGCATACACGCATGCATCAACACAATTTTTAAAAAAAACTCAGAAACTCTTATCACTTTCTTCTCAGAAAACATGCTTTTGATCCACAACGCCGTTACCTTCATACGTAAATTGGCAAAGTTTGATATTTTACCCTGTCCTTACGAAATGAATGACTACAAATCAACAACAGTTTTGTGTAATTATAGACATCAGCGCTTTCGTGTGAAATCGTTAAACTTTCTCTTGTTTTAAAGAATTTAGCAGATACAAAGCAAACTCATTGTTATGCAAAAGTACAAATAGCTATTTCGTACAGTAATCCCCCCAAACAAGCGAAAGCAGAGTTTTCTCTCTTTTATGATTTGACGTCATTCTTATTAACCCTTTATAAACTCACACCCTCAGGTAAAGAGCAGTTTGATGAAACGTACTGAAAACAGCAGTTATATGCATATAAAACGATAAATAGCAGTTTATGCAAAAACAAAACAAAACAACCCCTCCCCCCAAAAAACAACAACAAACAAACAACAACAACAACAATTAAACAGCAGTTCATAGAAAATTTAAAAAGATAAACAACGATTTAAAACAAGATATAAATCAACAAATTTAAACTAAAACACAAAAAACAAGTTTACAATAAAATACAAATGAAAAACAATCAGACATAAAAACAACTAAACAACCACTTAAAAAACACAAATAGACTAAAGTTTTAAGATAACATGCAAATAAACAATATTTTAAAATATAATGCAAATATACAACAGTCTCAAATACAATGCATATAAGCTGTAGTTTAAAATATAATCCAAATAAACAACAGTTTGCAATAAAATGCAAATAAACAACAGTTTACGATGCAATGCAAATATACAACAGTTAAACATAAAATAAATCAAAAAACGATTTAGAAAAAAATCCAATAAACAACAGAATGAACTAAAATTCAAATGAAGTATAGTTAAAACAGAATACTAATGCACAACCGTTTGAGAAAGAATACAGACAAACAACAGTTAAAAGAAAAATACAGGCAATCATTATCATTATCATTATCATTCTCCTGCCCGTGATGGGCGTAGAGGAGAGATGAGAGACACTCTTGAAGCCAGCCGTCGCCAACCGGTCCTGTCCTCCGCCTGTCGCACCAGCGTGGGGCCATCCAACCTGGTCCATTCTTTGATGTTGTCCATCCAGCATTTGGCTTGTCGTCCCCTTCGTCTGCCGCCTCCCAGTGTACCCTGGAGGACCGTTTTGGGCAGTGAGTTGTGGCGTGTGACATGCCCGAACCACGACAGCTTCCTGTTCTTGACTGTTGCCAGGAGGGGTTCTTGTGGGCCTGCGAGTGTTGTTATTTGGCTCCACACAAAGTCGTTTGTCTTCCGATCTTGCCAAGAGATCCCGAGCAAGCGCCTGAAGCATTTAGTTTCAAACGTCTGGATTCTCTTGGTGGTCTCTGCTGTCATGGTCCAGCTCTCGCATCCATACAGCAGGATGGGGAGCACCAGGGACTTGTACAGATTCATCTTCGATGGAAAGCCGATCTCTCTGTTC
>JAPXFY010000015.1:27091042-27098542 GCA_030674185.1 Monoplex corrugatus
CAACAACTGTTGAATGGGCCAGTAAAAAAGAAAAATAGAGAGAGGATGGTGACAGGGGAAAAAAAAGAAAAGAAAACAACACAAAACACAACTAGCAGATACAGAGCTATAAAACATACAACATTTCTTGAAACAAAACAAAACAAAAGACAGCTACCATATACAAACAGAGCTACAAAACAGACAACATTTCTCAGAACAAACCAAAACAAAATGTAGCTAGCAGATACAAACGACAGCGACAAAATAAACACAATTTCAAGCTCCAAAATTCCCAGAGGCAGGGGATACCATTTATGGCTATACAGAAGGTGTCCCCCAATGTCCCCTTGGGGGACATCACCGTCTATTCCCGTCACCGATATGGTCATCGAGGGAGGAGGAGAGGGGGGAGGGGTTAATGGGAGGCAACAGCAGGCAAGATCCTCCATCGCAGTCTCTAGGGTGTTGCTGCGAGCAGGTCAGGCACGCTGAGGCTGGTCCACCCTTAGCTGTTTGCCACCCAAACCTTCTTCTATCGATTTCGGCGATGGACTCCTACAATGGTACCACAAAACGGCAACATGCAATGGTGGGTGATGTGACCAGTCAAGCAAGTTTGCCTCGTTTTGCTGTTGCTATAAAAGAGTTCCTGTGGCTCCATCAGGATGCTGACCTTGTCCCTTGTGTACGTGCCGGTAGTGTTGAAGGTAGGATACTGGTTACAATTTCCTCATGCATTTCGTCCTCAATTTATTTCGTTTCTTCTTTTTCCTCTACTTTTGTTTTATTTTGATCCAGCAAGTAACATTAATGTTTCACACCAGTAGACGGGGAGACTACTAAGACAACGTTTTACCTGCTGTATTTGGTTTGAAGCTGACAGACCCTGCTTTGTCTGGTCATTGTTTGTTGTTGTGATCGTGATCCTTTACTTGTAGCCCCGTTAGTTTTGAAGATTAACATGAGCGCCAAGTCGATAACACAGGTCGTTGGTTCGACCTAGGGTGAGCCATATTGTTTACTCAGCACGCAGGCTTGTGCACATGTAACAGGGTTTATGTCATGGTCATTTTTGGATATTATCCGTCGCCTGGCACCCGTGGCGTCAGTGCATATGGAATTTATTCTGAGGTAGCAGAGACCTCATCTGAAGAAACTGAGTTTATGCTGACAGTTACCAAGGGCGGCTCCCAAACAGTTGAAACCGTCGACCTCTTCCAGCTTCAGGCCATTCATTCAGATTTAGCACATTTGGTTGTGTTGTGGACCGTGACTTTGCTTTTATCATTGCTGACTTTCATTCCGTGCGCATTTGCCTGTTTTGTTAATAAGATCTTATAGCTGAGTACTGGCGCCCACCATGAAGTCGATGGCACCAGCAAGTCGTTCTTTGTAGATTCACTTGTCCTCAGTGGAGATGGAGGTATGGTGGCTGTGGAAGACTTTTTGATTGTTATTCTCCACGAAAATGTTGAATAAAGTGGGCTGTAGTAGGTGTCCTTGATGTACTTCTATTATAGACTGGAAGAACTCCACTAGTTTACTGTCGGAATGGTACCTTGATGACTAAGTAAGCAGGCAAGCAAGCAAGCAAGCACGCAAGCAAGCACGCAAGCAAGCAAACAAACAAGCAAGCAAGCAAGCAAACAGCAAGCAAGCAAGTAATCAAGTAACTAAGCAAGCAAGCAAGCAGGTAAGTAAGAAAGTACGTAAGTACGTAAGTACGTAAGTACGTAAGTAAGTAAGTAAGTAAGTAAGTAAGTAAGAAGTACATGAGTGCGTAAGCAAGCAAGGAAGCAAGCAAGCAAGTTAGTAAATAAGTAAGTACATGAGTGAGTGAGTGAGTCAGTGAGTGAGCGCGTGAATGAGTGAGTGAGAAAGTAAGCAAGTAAGCAACCAAGTAAGTAAGGTAAGGTAAGGTAAGGTAAGATAAGGTAAAATAAGGTAAAGTAAGGTAAGCCAGTCAGTCAGTCAGTCAGTCAGTCAGTAAATACGTAACTAAGTAAACAAACAAGTGAGACAGCAAGTGATTGTGAGTGTGTGTGTGTGTGTGTGTGTGTGTGTGTGTGTGAGAGAGAGAGAGAGAGAGAGAGAGAGAGAGAGAGAGAGAGAGAGAGAGAGAGAGAGTCTGTGCATCTGTGCACACGCAATCAAAAGCAAAACTAATCACGCTCAAAATCAGTCTTAAATACCACAAAATCACAAATTCAACAACAATAATTGCAAAAACACAACTGAGCATAACACATAAGCTGCAACACATTGTGTTGAGTGATATACCACTTGTTTTGGTGAGTATGATGTGTGTGTGTGTGTTGGTGGGGTTGTGGTGTGTGTGTTGTGTGTGTGTTGTGTGTGTGTTGTGTGTGTGTGTGTGTGTGTGTGGTGTGTGTGTATGTGTGTGTGTGTGGTGTTGTGTGTGTGTTGTGTGTGTGTGTGTGTGTGTGCGCGTGGGTGCATGTATGTCCATGCGTGTGTGCGTATATGCATGTGTGTGTGTGCATGTGTGTGTGCACGTGCGTGTGCGCGTGCGTGCTGTATGTCCATGCGTGCGTGCGTATATGCATGTGTGTGTGTGTGTGTGTGTGTGGTGTGTGTGTGTGTGTGTGTGAGTGTGTGTGGGTGGTGTGGTGAGTGTGATCAGATTGTGAGAAGGTTACCTGCTGTGACGCAGTCTGCCTGTTGTCAGTTTTCCTTTTGAACTGGTGTGATGGTACAGATGTGTATACATGCAGTGTTAGGCAACAGCTTTGTGGGGATGGCTGTTTTCTTCAGAAAGTTTTCTAGTCATGGTGTTGTGGTAACGGCGGTTATATGGAGACTGTTTCATAAGCACTAGAGAGAGAGAGAGAGAGAGAGAGAGAGAGAGAGAGAGAGAGAGAGACAGAGAGAGACAGAGAGAGAGACAGAGACAGAGGCAGAGAGAGACAGAGAGAGAGACAGACACAGAGAGACAGAGAGAGAGAGAGAGAGACAGACAGACAGAGACAGAGAGAGACAGACAGACAGAGAAAGACAGAGACAGAGATAAAAAGAGAGTGACAGACACAGAGAGAGAGAGAGAGAGAAGGAGACAGAGACAGAGACAAAGAGACTGTATGAATGTGAGTGTGTGTGTGTGTGTGTGTGTGTGTGTGTGTGTGTGTGTGTGTGTGTGTGTGTGTGTGTGTGTGTGAAGTTTTGCTTTACTGACAGTAAGAAAATATGGAACATAACAAAAGAATTAAAAGCGAGTTACACTAGATGCTCACTGTCATTTCAGACCTCGACAGTGATATTAAGTGCAAGTTGTGGCATATTATCAAAATAAACTACCATCTTCTGTCCAGACAGCAGCAACTGGTTCTGACGAGGCACCGCAACGGCCGCAAGCGGCTCAACGCACATGTGAATCACCAGTTCAATCTGACGTCGTCACCAACCTGCAAATGCTATCAAGAGGACCAGACAGTTGAACATATATTGTGACGATGTCTCCTCTATCAAGTAGAACAACAGGAGACATGGCAGCCAGCAGGAACTGGGGAAAAACAGCCACAATTATCGCCACATGTGACCTGACTATGTAGACAGCTAACAAAGGAAGATAAAGATATGTGCTGCAAATCAAAGCATCATAGTTTGATGTTGGCATTTAGTGCAAGTTGAAGCATTATGCTTTGATAAATATATTAAGTGTGAATTGTAGCATCACTCTTTGAGAAAGATATTCACCGCATCATACTTTGATATCATAGTTTGATATTTACCGCAAGTCGTTGCATCATCCTTTGATGTTTACCACAAGTCGTATCATCCTTTGATATTTACTGCAAGTCGTAGCATCATCCTTTGATAAAGATATTTACCGTAAATCGTAGCATAGTCCTTTGATAAAGATATTTACCGTAAGTCGTACTATCATCCTTTGATAAAGATGTTTACCGTAAGTCGTGGCATCATGTCGAAAGAACAGCAATGGAGATCGGGCTCCACCTCATCTGTCTGAATCAAGACGCATCAGAAGGTATGAGAAGTCTCAATGGAGATGCGATCAAACAAATTCAAGACTTGGCAGCTACATTGACTCCACAGAACAAGACGTCAACACAAGATTCAGAAATGCCTGGGGCACACTAAATCAACTGGACAAAATCTGGAAATCCAATCTACCAGACAACCTGCAAAGGAACTTCTTCCGAGCAGCAGTGGAGTCCGTTCTTACATATGGCTCAATCTCTTGGACCCTAACAACGACTTTGGAGAAGAAGATTGATGGAACATACACACGAATGCTGCTTGCAGCCCTGAACAAATCCTGGAGAGAACATCCAACTAACAAAGAGTTATACGGTAAGATCCCACCAATCAGTAAATCAATACGTCAACAAAGACTGCGCTTCGCGGGACACTGCTAGCGTAGCAAAGAAGAACTGGTGGGGGAT
Source organism: Monoplex corrugatus (assembly GCA_030674185.1). Classification (NCBI taxonomy): domain Eukaryota; kingdom Metazoa; phylum Mollusca; class Gastropoda; order Littorinimorpha; family Ranellidae; genus Monoplex; species Monoplex corrugatus. The sequence goes on from JAPXFY010000015.1 coordinate 27,095,449, forward strand.
GTTCTACTATGGAGACCCAGCCACGGCAAACAGACCAGGACATGCAAAGAAGACCTTCATCGACCAACTGATCGATGATACGGGCTGTCAGTATAATGAACAACAGAACAACACGCTCCCCCTCCTGTCTAGAGCTCTGCACCAGGTTGCCACAACCAGAAGAGCAGTTCTGCAGTGGATTCCAGCCCACTGCGGAGTCTCCAGGAATGAGCGAGCTGATATCCTTGCTAAGGAGGGAGCCAGAGAAGAACAACCTAACAACAGCGTCAGCTACAGTGAGAAGAGGGGCATCATCAGGGTGCTTTCCATGCCGAGACGACACAGGGATGACTACCACCTGTTGTCTAGAGAACAGCAAGTTGCCCTGGTGAGGTTGCGCATTGGTCACAATAGGCTGAACAGCCACATGTACTACAAACTGAAGCTGGCGCCCTCCCCAACCTGTCCCTGCAGTCAAGAAGACCAAACCACGGAGCATATACTCCAAAGATGTCCCCTTCACCAGGTGGCAAGACAGGACGTGTGGCCGACAGACACTCCGCTGACAACCAAACTCCATGGCTGCAGACAGGGCTGGAAAAGACAGCTGCATTCATCGCCTGGACTCAGATGATTGTGTAGCAGCGTACGCCAAGAAGAAGAAGAAGAAGTATAATGAACTACCTACTGCAATGTCTGACAGAGAAGGATGGAAGAAACGTGTCATGGATTGCCGAGCAAGCTCGACATGATGATGATGATGATAATGATGTAGCATCATCCTTGAATATTTTACGCAAGTCTTAGCATCATCCTTGGATATCTGCCGCAAGTTTTAGCATCATCCTTGGATATTTACCGCTAGTCGTAGCATCATCCTTGGATATCTGCCGCAAGTTTTAGCATCATCCTTGGATATTTGCCGCAAGTCTTAGCATCATCCTATCATCCTTGGATATTTACCGCTAGTCTTAGCATCATCCTCGGATATTTACCGTAAGTTGTAGCATCATCCTTGGATATTTACCGTAAGCCGTAACATTATCCTTGGATATTTACCGTAAGTCGTAACATTATCCTTGGATATTTGCCGTAAGTCGTAGCATCATCCTTTGATATTTACCGCAAGTCTTAGCATCATCCTTGGATATTTACAGCAAGTCTTAGCATCATCCTTGGATATTTACCGTAAGTCTTAGCATCATCCTTGGATATTTACCGCTAGTCGTAGCATCATCCTTGGATATTTACCGTAAGTCGTAGCATCATCCTTGGATATTTACCGTAAGTCGTAGCATCATCCTTGGATATTTACCGCAAGTCGTAGCATCATCCTTGGATATTTACCGCAAGTCTTAGCATCATCCTTGATATTACCGTAAGTCTAGCATCATCCTTGGATATTTACCGCAAGTCTTAGCATCATCCTTGGATATTTACCGTAAGTCGTAGCATCATCCTTTGATATTTACCGCAAGTCGTAGCATCATCCTTTGATATTTACCGCAAGTCGTAGCATCATCCTTGGATATTTACCGTAAGTCGTAGCATCATCCTTGGATATTTACCGCAAGTCGTAGCATCATCCTTGGATATTTACCGCAAGTCGTAGCATCATCCTTGGATATTTACCGCAAGTCGTAGCATCATCCTTGGATATTTACCGCAAGTCGTATCATCATCCTTGGATATTTACCGCAAGTCGTAGCATCATCCCTGGATATTTACCGTAATCGTAACATCATTCTTTGATAAAGACGTTTACCGCAAGTCGAGCATCATTCTTGATAAAGACGTTTACCGCAAGTCGTAGCATCATTCTTTGATAAAGACGTTTACCGCAAGTCGTAGCATCATTCTTTGATAAAGACGTTTACCGCAAGTCGTAGCATCATTCTTTGATAAAGACGTTTACCGAATCGTAACATCATTCTTTGATAAAGACGTTTACGCAAGTCGTAGCATCATTCTTTGATAAAGACGTTTACCGCAAGTCGTAGCATCATTCTTTGATAAAGACGTTTACCGCAAGTCGTAGCATCATCCTTGGATATTTACCGAAAGTCGTAGCATCATCCTTGGATATTTACCGCAAGTCGTAGCATCATTCTTTGATAAAGATATTTACTGCAAGTTGTAGAGTTATACTTTGATAAGCATATTTGCTGGCACGTTGCAGATTTATATGTTGCCGTAGGTATTAGTTGGAGAGTTACTGCCGGAGCACTGCCACGGGTTTTTGCTTTGAGTTGCAACATCGGACTTTAGACAGACATATACTGCATGTTATCAGATCAGATTTTGCTGCGGCACAGAAGTTAACTGCAAGCTTCAGCATCAAAGACTAATGCAAACTATTTCTTGAGGGCTGTGGAATCAAGGTCTAGGGCATTTTTTTTACTGCGAGTTGTAGCGATGAATTCTGAGACAGATTTTGCACTGACCTATAGCGATAAGCTTTGGTACAATTGTTTGCTGCGAGCTGTAGTGTCAACATACAAGTATTTGCTGCAGGTTGCAGCCTCATGTTTTGCAAGAGACTTCTTTGTGCTTTTAAGTTGTAGCATAAGGCCGCGACACCGCTGTGAGTTGCATACACATACGTTGAATATATGAATATACACACCTTTGCTAACAGTTATGATCTCAGATATCTTTTCGGAATTGCAGGACTGACTTTACACTTGCCGGCGTGTGAGACACAGAGACAGGTGTCTGCTGCGTGTTGCAGTATCAGGCCTACAGACTGTCGCCATCCGATTCCTATCTGTCTTTGTCTCTGGAATGTTCTTCCTAAAGACCGCCAATGATGGACTTAGCCACTGGATCAGTAGGACGGTTAGGAGACAGACAGGGAGACAGTAAGACAGGGAAAAGGGAGAGGGAGTGAGCGAGATACAGACGGAGAAAATGTACATTGTTGTATGTGTGTGTGTGTGTGTGTGTGTGTGTGTGTGTGTGCGTGTGAGTGCGTGCGTGCGTGCGTGCGTGCGTGTGTGTGTGTGTGTTTATACAGAGAAAAAGAGAGACAGATAGAGAGAGGAAGGGAGGGAGGAAAGAAACAAACTGTTGTGTGTGTGTGAGAGAGAGAGAGAGAGAGGAGAGAGAGAGGGGG
>JAPXFY010000015.1:27101042-27113542 GCA_030674185.1 Monoplex corrugatus
GGCATAACCGTAGAACCAGCATATGTAAAGTAAACATATATGCACACATGCAAACACACACAGACGCGTATCAGTCTATATAAATCTTTATTCGCCTCCTACACTCTTTAGCGGAATAATGAAAAAAAGGAGAAATAGCTAGTCGTGGATCAGGGTCAGGATGAATTTGCGGTGCACTGCAGCGAAAAATTGCAGGCCAGGCAAGCGTGAAATGCAGTAAGAGGGGAAAATGGCCTACCTACATACTCCTCTCACAAAATGCTGATGGAGGTGTCACCAGAAGCTGAAGTGTCACTCCCACCCTACCTTTCTTGTAAGTTTCCCCCTCCCTCCGCGTTGTCTCCTTGTTAGAAAGACAAGAGGAAATCATGTATAAAACCACAGAGAATGGCAGAGACGTGGGTGAACAGGTGTGGTATTTCTCTCCCCCTCCTTGCCTCCACACAACCCCCCCCCCCTCCGTTTCTCTTTTTGAGTGCTCCTTAAACTATCACAATCCGGAACATTCCAGAAATTTGGCAATGTTTAGAATTATATGCTGAAAGGTTCAACATGATGTAACAATTTCAAAGTTTCTTGGGCCTGTTTATGACACAACGGGTGATGAATCAAAGTACTGTGCAAACTGACAATGTTTACCTCCTGCCCGCACGCACTTGTTTCTGTATGGGTCGATGGCCTTTACAATAAACCATGCGTAAGTGTCAGTATCAGTGTCGATTTCACTGTCAGTGTCTCTCTCTCTTTTTTTCTCCGCAAGAAAAGCTGATTTTGAAGCTTGACAAAATGAAAACATGATGTTAGAGTCTTTACGTCTACAAACAAATAAATAAATCAAATTAAGTTGCCCTACATCCCCGGAATTACATGTACAAAGGAAAGCGTCTTTTGTGTTTTAGTAAGAACGTGACAATGAAAACGCGCAGGCTTGGTTCATGATCAACAGGTTTCTTCCCAAAAGACACTGACCAATCATCAAGCAGTTTACAACAGTGATCTTCACCCATATAGTGACGGAGAACTAAATGGGTTCTTAAGCAGTTTGTCCGGTGTCAGACTATTTATGCTGATCTGTTCCACAGACGACGTTTATGATGATTATGGACACTTTTCTATGATACAGTTCACGTGATCTGTGGTCCCTGTGACACTGATATGTCTGCAATCACTATCTGACACTATAAAAAAAAAACCACTCATGTAGCTCCAGATGATGTGATTCAATTTATGACATTGACTTACCATTTCTTCAACAGCATTTTCTTACATCCTCGTATAAAACATGCAACACATTGATCATTCCACTCCCATTTGTAAAAGGGCTAACAGCCTAGAACACAACAAAACCATTTATCCATCAATCCATCCATCCATTCATTCATTCATTCATTCATTCATTCATTCATTCATTCATTCATTCATTCCTTCCTTCATTCCTTCATTCATTCTCTCTCTCTCTCTCTCTCTCTCTCTCCTCTCTCTCTCTCTCTCTGTGTGTGTGTGTGTGTGTGCAGTGAAGTGTTGGCCACAGGTTTGTGAATTAACACTCAGGTATGCGGTGGTAATCAAGTTGTCAGAACACAGAACACTTGTTTTGATCATCAAAGATTATCGGTTTGACTTCCAGACAGGACATGACAATGTCCTCTCTTTCTAACATAGTTTGAGTCATGATCTTCATACTGTTTGCTTGGATGACAAACTACGGCCGTGTGCTGCACACATTCAATGCGAAAAAAAAGCCCAAACCCCAAACCTATGTCAACAACGATATTGTCACAAGCTGAGCTCAGTAAAGAAACCCACTTGATAGGTGTTGCACACACACACACACACACACACACACACACACACACACACACACACACACACACACACACACACACAAAGACACACACACACACACACACACACACACACACACACACACACACACACACACACACACACACACACACACACACACGAAAGCAAGCGTGCGTAAGTCTATATGCATAAAAATCATGGGAGACACTATAAAATGACATCATGCTTTTATCCGGACAGCAACCCACATTCATATGATACCCTTGTGATGATTCAACGCAATACACTACACTACACTACACTGCACTGCACTACACTACAGTACACTACAGTACACTGCACTACACTACACTACACTGCACTGCACTGCACTACACTACACTACACTACACTATACGATACGATACGATACGATACGATACGACGCGACATGACACGACACGATACGATACGATACGATACGATACGATACAATATTATCTAATAGAATTTTTATGATGTAATGGCTCACAAAAGGATAAAAATCATTCACTCATCATAGCTTTACGGATGAGGAAATGAGTGAGTATGTTTATATGTGCACGTGTGTGAGGGCGTACACGTGCGAGTCCGTGCGCACGCTTGTGTGTAACTAGCAAACCATGTTTGGTTTCAGTTCGTCGAAGAAGGTTGAGTCACATTGTGAGGCTGTCTCCACACCATATATAGTTAATACTGCACTATGGAAACCTAAAATAATCATGGCCGTTGCCGGGCCATAATGAACAGATAAACTGACAAAGGTAAAAATAATGAACAGATAAACTGACAAAGGTAAAAATAATGAACAGATAAACTGACAAAGGTAAAAATAATGAACAGATAAACTGACAAAGGTAAAAATAATGAACAGATAAACTGACAAAGGTAAAATTGCACGTGTCTTCTTTCATCAATTGAATACGCGTTCTCTCTCTCTGTGTCTGTCTCTCTCTCTCTGTCTCTCTCTGTCTCTGTCTCTCTCTCTCGTGTGTTTCTGGCAACTTTATATTGAAAACACGCAGAGTGTCAAATACTAAAATATACAATGGACATAGAACATGCCTTTATGCAGGCCCATTCAAAAGTTCTTAAGTACTATTTTAAGGAGATGTGGATTTTCATAAAATTTGCAGGGAAATAATAATAATAATAATTACAATATTTATATAGCGCAAAATCTTGATAAAATCAAATCTAAGCGCTGAAGCAGACACACACGCAAGCACGCACGCACGCACGCACGCACACACACGCACGCACACACACACACACACATACACACACACACACACGCATGGCTATAAATGGGGAGAAAGAATAAAAGCAATAAAAGCAAGAATAAAAGCAATGGAAAATTATAGAGAGCATAGCATATACAATTATATATTATAACCATGTGATTCCCTCCGAGCGGAGACAGGCTGCAGAGGGGGTTAGGATTTTATGCGGAGGAGAAAAGGTGAGTTTTGAGAGCGGACTTGAAGGAGACAAAAGTAGGTTGCTGACGGACTGAGAGAGGAAGTTTGTTCCAGGAGAGTGGACCAGAAACAGAGAAGGCTCGTGGACCATAGGTATTGAGCTTAGTGCGTGGAAAGCGAAAAGTCAGAGGATCGGAGGCAGAGCGGAGGGTACGTGAGGGAACATAGATCTCAAGTAGGCTTGACAGGTAATCGGGGCTGCGTTATTGAGGCTTTTGTAGCACATGGTGTCTAGTTTGTACTGTATGCGCTTTGATACAGGGAGCCAGTGAAGTTGTGCCAGGAGAGGAGATATGTGGTCAGCTTTTTTCTTTTTGAGTACAAGGCGTACAGCATTGTTTTGAATGCGCTGTAGGATGTGAATGGTGGAGGCAGGAAGACCAGACAGGAGTGAATTGCAATAGTCAATGCGAGACATTATGAAGGAGAGAACGAGTTTTGCAGTTGTTTCCACAGAGAGATACTTCCTGATCAGCCTTATACGATGGAGATGATAGTAGCAGGATCTGGCAGTTTGAGAAACAAAGTTGTTCATGGAGAGGGTAGAGTCAATGCAGACACCAAGGTTTTTAGCTGAATCAGAAATTGGGACTGATGTGTTACATAATGGGAGAGAAAGAGGAGGCAGCTGAGAAAGTTTCTGACGGGTGCCAATGAGGATAGCTTCTGTTTTGTCGTCATTAAGCTGAAGTCTATTGTGTGTCATCCAGTTCTTAATGTCCGAGTAACACTCAGTGGTGCGAGTCAACAGGCGCTGTATATTATCAGGTGAGTCACTGTCTTGAAGTTGGGTGTCATCAGCATAGAAGTGGTGTTTTATAGAATGGGAGTTGATGATGGTGGACAGGGGGGAGGTGTAAAGAGTGAAAAGAACAGGGCCAAGGACAGATCCTTGTGGAACACCACAGGTCAGGTATGCAGGTTGAGAGTAAGTGCCATTGATGAGAACGGTTTGTTTTCTGTTGGATAGGTATGAAATGAACCAAGACAGAGCAATGTCAGAGATGCCAAAAGTATGATGAAGTCTAGAAAGGAGAATACCATGATCAATGGTATCAAAGGCTGCAGACAGATCAAGGAGTGTGAGGAGAGAGACTTTGCCAGTATCAGTTGCAAGGAGGAGATTGTTGAGAATGTGTAGTAGGGCAGTTTCAGTGCTATGGCACTGGCGGTAGGCTGACTGGAAAGGATTGAGGAGATTGTTGGCAGACAGGTGAGAGTTCAGCTGGTTGAGGACGACTTTTTCAAGGAGTTTTGACAAGAAAGAGAGATTAGAGATAGGCCGGTAATTTTTCAGTTCATTTGGATCTAAATTGTGTTTCTTGAGGAGAGGGTGAACAATAGCAGACTTGAAAGAATCAGGGACAGTTCCAGTTTGAAGAGAAGTGTTGATGATGTCAGTGATGAATGGGAGGAGATTAGGGAGACAGTCGGCGTAGAGAGAACCTGGAAGAGGATCTAGTTCGCAGGTTTTGAACGACATGGATCTGATTGTGTTGAGAATTTCTTCTTGTGAGACTGGGGTAAAAGTAGTAAGAGGTGTGCCAGAGAAGGAAGGGTCAGGTGGGCATGGTTGACAGGGTGTCCTGTCAAGCCTGTCACGAAGAGTTTGTATTTTGGTGGTGAAATAGTTGGAGAATACAGATGGGAGTTCTTCATTTGTATGTTTTGTTGGGAGAGGTAAATCTTTTCGTGTGCCAAGGAGATGATTCATGGTTGTAAAGAGTTCTTTTGAAGAAGAGGCATTCAGGATTTTGGTTTGGAAATAGCTTGTTTTTGCTGATGCAATGAGGGTGGATACTTTTGTTTTAGAGGCTTGGAAAAGTTGCCTGTGTACAGTGAGTTTGGATTTGCGCCAGCGGCGCTCTGCTCTGCGGCGGGCACGTTTTGCACAGGCGATCTCATGAGTGAGCCAGGGGTAGGGGGGCGGTCAGGTAAAAGACGGGTTGTGGCTGGAGCATGAGTGTCCAGAAGATGGTGGAGAGTAGTATAGAATTCATCGGCAAGGTTATGTGACTTTTCAGAAAGGAGACGGGAGGCATCAGATGAAAATGTGGAGAGGTCGATAGATTTGAGATTGCGTCGAGTCACTGTGCGCATGGTACGGGAAGGAGGAGAAATGTCGAGAGAACAGAGAATTGCAGAGTGGTCAGATGGAAGGGCTGAAGTTAGACGGGTAGAAAGAACTAAGCAGTTGTCAGTAGCGGAATTTTGGTGATCACGAGAAATGATCCAGTCAAGAATGTGACCTTTTTGATGGGTTGGTTCAGAAATGTGTTGAGTCATATTGTGATTGGACAGAGAGTTGATGATATGTCTTGTGTCATAACGGTGAGTGTTGTCATAGTGGACATTGATGTCACCTAGAATGATGAGATTTCCAGGTAATAGACAGTAGTAATCAAGAAGTTGATCAAAGTCAGAAAGAAACATGGATGTGGTGAGCTTGTTGGCAGAGCTAGGTGGAGGTCGATAGACACAGGAGAAGGTGATGGGGTGAGGGGTGGATTGGAAGGATACTTCAACGTGCTCGAAAGAAGGATGGGAGAAAGGCAGAGACTGCGAGAAAGACAGGCGGGAATGGAGTGAGTCGTTGTAGAGGATGGCGATACCACCACCTCGGGATGAGCGATGGAAAGAAGCAAGCCTGTAACCACTCGGAGTGAGACTCACATGTATAGGTTCATGACCAAATATACTCCTGCCAGATACCAAAGGGAGCAGGACAGCACAATATATATAATATTCTTTTGTGTTTGTGCATGACGGGCATATCAAAGGGTTGGAAGGAAATTTTGTCACATCAATCAAACTGTACTTTCAATTCACATTCCAAATGCATTCCTCGCCATATTACATTTGATATTTTTGTCAGTATCTTCAAAATTTTTTTCAAAATTCCGAGCATTTCAAATTATCAATCGAAAGAAAGGGATTTGTTTCTGTGCTGAATGTGGTCATCCTAATTTTGCCACTTACAACAGATAATGAGAGACAGAGGTTTTCTATTTTATTTATTTGTATATCCAGTCCTGGATATTCAGAGGGGCTCTTATGTCAAACGCAAAAAGGAAAATCAAGAAATTTTAAAGAGAGAGAGAGGATACAGAGAGAGAGAGAGAGAGAGAGAGAGAGAAGAGGAGAAAGAACAGAGAGAGAGACAGAAGAAGACAGAGAGACAGGAGCAGAGAGACCAGAGAGAGACAGAGAGAAACAGAGAGAGACAGAGAATGAGACAGAGAGAGAGAGAAGAGAGCAGACAAGAGACAGAGAGAGACACAGAGACAGAGAGAACAGAGAAGAGAAGAGAGCAGAGAGAGAGAGAAGTAGGCAGACACCAGACAGACAGATCACAGACAGCAGAGACAGAGAGAAACAAGACGCGAGAGAGAGAGAGAGAGAGGAAGAAGACAGACAGACAGACAGACAGACAGACAGAGACAGAGGAAACAAAGAGACAGAGAAAGATAGACAGATATGAAAGGAGGGAGAACCTGACAGTGAAGTAGTGATCAATACACAAGTGCAGGCCACAAGTGTCTCACAAGTGTTTCAGTAAGAAAGGGCAAAGGCGAGAAAGTTGAAAGTGCCCTCAACCTACACGAAATGGCCATGCACGTGCTGCTTAGGGGACAGCAAGTTATGGATAGTTTGATTTTTCACAGCACTGCACAGCGTGTCCAGAAGGACAGACAGACAGGACAGGCAGACGAGGATGAAGAGCCTGACGGTGTGGTACAGATCAATACATGATCCCAAGCCACATGACTCACACACGTGTTTCAGGACAGGGTAGGTTGAAGGAAAACTGAAATTGCCCTGAAGGCACACAACTCAAAATTATTAATATAACAGTATGAAACAAACACAATTTTAACTTTTAAAAAATGTACGCTGGTATTACATACGCAAACAGTATAATTAACATAAAACAGACTCATAAGATTGAGTAAGGGCACTTCATGACAAGGTAACAAGATGGTGGAAATGGATTAGGCACATCATTTGAAGAGAGCAAAAATGACTTCAGCCAGACTGCCCTTCTCTGGACGCTAAAAGAAAGAGGGAAGACAGGAAAACCCAAGAACACCAGGTGACAAACAACAGAAGGAGACCTTACGGCCCTGAAACATCCTTGGGCCATTATACAGAGGCTGGCCAAGGACAGACAGAAGCGGAGAATCTTCGTTGTTGTCCTACATGCCAATAGCATAAATGGTAGTAAATATGTACGTACGTTTCTACGATTATATTTCAAGGCGTCCAATAACTGGACATTTGCTGATCCCTTCGTCATTTTAAGGCTTTACAAGGCCCATACAAAATTTTGTCAATTCTGTTTCAAACATACATAGACTTCAGTAAAGGTTTGTGAGGACCATATTCCTACAGATATCAAAGTCATCAGACCAGCAAGCAAACAGTATTTTGTTGTCATTTTTTCCTGGCATAATGGGCACGTCAAAGAGTTGAAGGATTTTTTTTGCTTCAGTCAGAGTGTACTCATAGATCCCTGATTCCAAGTCTATAGTTGGTCATATTCCATCTAACAGTCTGTCAACATTTTTAAAAATTTTCCTCGATTTTTATGTTATTTACATGGTTCCCAAAACGAAAATGTTACATTGCTGAGTATCTTCATGCTAGTCTTGTCACCTACAAGGGGGAGACAGGGAGGAACAAAGGCACAGAGAGAGGGAGAGATGGGAGAGAGAGAAAGAGAGGGAGAGATGGGACAGATAGAGAGGGGAGAGAGAGACAGAGAGAGAGAGAAAGAGAGAGACAGAGAGAGAGAGAAAGAAACAGAGAGAGAGAGAGAGACAGAGAGAGAGAGAGAGACAGAGAGAGAGAGAGACAGAGACAGACAGAGAGAGAGAATTCGTTACTCACACTCACAAGAAAAAGAAAGAAGGATAGAAAAGCACATACGTTTAACGACATTAAGACAGGCGAGAAGGTTATGAGAAGAACAATTTAAAAAAAAAGACAAGAACACAAGGAGGAGAAGGAGGAGGAAGAAAAGCAGGAGGAGAGGTAAGCGATTGTCAGAGCAGAACAGACAGACAGACATCCAGTAAGGACGGAGGGCCTGATGGTGGAGTAGTGATCAATACACAAGTGCAGACCACAAGTGTCACCCAAGTGTTTCAGGAGGAGAGGGCAAGAGAAGGAAAGTTGACAGCGTCTCAACCCACACGGCACGGCCCATGCATATAGGTGACAACAAGTGGGAGATAATTTCATTTCACAACGCTACATGGCTTATACAGACAGACATACATAGACAGAAGCTGCAGTGGGACAGACGAATCAGAGGCAGAAGGACACTTTAGACTCTGACGACAGACATAAGAATGAGGGAAAGAAGAAGTGTGAAGCAGCAGGAGAGAACGATGCTGCAGCTGATGATGATGATGATGATGATTTTGATGACACGACGATGACGATGATGATAAAGAAAAAGGTGGTGATGACAATAAACATGACGGTGATAGTGGTGATGACAATGATGATGATTGTGAGAAACAAGAAGCGATAGTGGAATTAGAAGAAAATGAAAAAGATCATGGTGAAAAAGAAGACGAACAAAAAAGTAGAAAAAGAACAAAGAAGAGATGATGATTGTAAGGGAAAAATAGAACTAGCAGTAGAAAGAGAAAAAAAAAGAAGAGGAAAATGGAAATGGGGGCGGGGGGGGGGGGGGGGCAGAGAGAAAGACAGAGAATTATAGAGAGAGAAGCACAGAGACAGAAAGACAGAGACAGAGAGAGATCAGGTACTTTTCGTAAAGTGACACTGTGTTCAAATCATATCTAGCAGTGACCCAGTGCATTAGCTTCAAACACCGATGAAAACAGGGAAGATGGGGGTTATGGGAGTGGAAGCCAAATAAGTGGAAGGTGAAACATTATCAACATTCTCCTTTTCAACCTGCGCCGATATATTACTGCAAATAACACTATTCAGGTAAACCTCCTGTACACAGCAACAAAGGAGCTGCTGTTTGTCTTATCTTTAAATGTCTATTTTCCTCCAGCCACAAATCGTGAAGGAATGCGAATCATCCTGACGCAGACAGCTTGGCTCTCTTAGCAGAGCTGTGCTCTCATGATCTGATGTCTCGAGTTCAATGCCTGCCTCACCTCGCTCAGCACAACTGATTTTCAGATAAAACACTGTAATTTGATGTGAAAGTTTTCGTCTTGAAATTGGCAACCATTTTATTCTTTTGTTCTCTCTCTCTCTCTTTCTCTCTTTCTTTCTGTCTTTCTTTCTTTCTTCCTTTCTTTCTTTCTTTCTTTCTGTCTTTCATTCATTCATTCATTCATTCATTCATCTATTCATTCATTGTGTTTAACTTGTCCTTTCACTGTGAGCCACTCCCGCATAACTGTAGTGAGTAACTCTTGCTAGGAAGAAGACTTCCGACAACCATCAGAGAAGCGGACCGTTGTGCATGAAAGAGAGTACAGTGACATAGCTTTTGCACAGTGACAAAATCACTCACTTGACCCAGCGTCTGTCCCCCAGTAGTACGGAACTGCTCACAGACTGAGATGCTAACAGGGCTGCAGTCATCTCATCAATACGATTCTATCTAAATGGTCCTGCCAGAGCAACTTTTCATCTGACATGTAGAACAACATGTCATCTGGCGGATAGATCCCAAACATCTGGAATTCAACTCCAATGTGGCTAGGATCTGCCCAACAACATGACTGTACAACCACAGAAAACACTGTTGAAAAGACCAAAGTCACAAAGTCTCTCACAAGACTGGCATCTATTTGTGGTCCTTTGAGACCGAGGGATCCGTAGTTGGTTGACACTGATTTTACAAAGGGCACTTGTCCAAAAACTTCCCTGTTTTATTTCGTTCATGACATACGCTGTCATAGCCTGTGTTCAGGTTATTCTGGCTCAGGTCTGCAACGGAAAAATTGTAAACTAGTAGGACAGTCAATAATGCCGCTGATGCCACATCCAAGTCCTGAAGTTCATGCCAAGCCTGTAACATAAAAATAGGCCTGTTGGCTTTTCAATGCTAAGCAATGATAAGTACCCAAGAGAACATTTCTTGCCTGTTTTAGAACAGAAGATTACTTTCTCTACAACAACATTCATTGATAATATCCAAACACATTTCAGTATCGAAAAGACACTTGCATCACATTCAAACAGAATGTAATGATCGTGATAACAATATTTATTTATAAAGCATAATCAGAAAGATCCTCAATATGCTGAATTATATGGCTTTGATAAAGACTTGCAAAATGGTTGGTCACTATCAAGAATACACGGATTCAGCACAGTAATAGAATCATACGCCGAAAAATGACTGAAAGAACGAATGAATGAATAAATACACTGTAATCTAATACACCAACACAACGCCATACAATATATGGCAAAAACAGTTAAAAAAACACATCCTTGATTTTATCTTTACACACACATGCAGACATACTGAGAGAGAAGGGGAGAGAGAGAGAGGAAGAGAGGGTGGGAGCGAGGGAGAGGGGGAGAGAGAGTGAGAAAGAGGGAGATGGAGGGAGGGAGGGAGAGGGAAGAGAGAGAGAAAGAGAAAGAGAGACAGACAGAGAGAGTGCAAGCGAGAGAGAGAGAGAGAGAGAGAGAGAGGAGCGAGACAGAGAGAGAGAGAGACAGAGAGAGAGAGAGAGAGAGAGAGAGAGAGAGAGAGAGAAAGAGAGAGACAGAGAGAGAGAGGGTCCATGGATCGATCTAAATCAGCTGCTGCTTTTTTCCCCCTCAAATTTCACGAAAATTTAATCGAAGGCAAGAGAGAATCCTAACTTGAGGCACAGCACGGATTTCATCATGAATATTTTATGTGGGTCAACATGACTGTTTACCTAAGCACAGCATCAAATCAGACACACATGCAACACCGCAAATTTAATTTGAAGACAAGATCACAACACTGTTCCAATCAATATTTTATCATCAATTGGTATACATGAAAAGTGTACAGGTTTCACTGCTAACTGGAATCGGAACAGAATAACAAAAGGCTTTATTTTGAGTGTTTGTTCGTTTGTGATCTTACTTCTACGCTTGACAAAGGCCAGTTGGCCGAAAATTTGCACCTGTCTTGTCTGGTTGTATTAAATACGCGTTCTGAGTCTTTTTTGGTGTTTTTTTTTCTGGTTCCTGTTTGCTTAAACGCGGGCAGTCACACTTGTTTTGGAGTTATTTTAATTGTTACAAATATTTTCCCTTCTAACAAAACCGTATCTTATAAGACGTTGGGCTGGCCTAAAGGTAGAGTTCCCACTTCCTTTGCAAAGCATACGAAAAACTGTGAGCGGCCTTCAGTTCAAGCAGCCGTAAGTGGAAACCTAACCCTGTTATCATTCTTCTTGTTAGAATAATATTAATTGTTGTCGTCGTTGTTTTGTTGTTGTTATCGCTATTATTATATTACCCTATATCAGGACTCCAGTCATTACACAAAATATTTTTTTCATCTCGGGCCTAAAATCTTTTCTTCTTTGTTGTTTTTGTCTTCCATTGTGAGCAAGGTATGGCCTCCAAAAACACAAGAATAGGGAATAAGAAGTATTTAATCGGCGAGACAAGACAGGCAGAAACAGACAAACTCAAATAAAATGGGAAATGCTACACACACATCCACGCACGTAAGAGAGAGAGAGAGCAAGAGCGAGAGCGAGCGAGCGAGCGAGAGAGAGAGAGAGAGAGAGAGAGAGAGAGAAGAGAGAGAGAGTTAAGTTCAAGTTCATATTGGTAATAGCCCAGCCGACTACTACAGCCATATCAGGGCTAACATCACGTCAGAAAAAGAGAAAGAGAGAGAGAGAGAGAGAGAGAGAGAGAGAGAGAGAGAGACAGACAGACAGACAGATAGAGAGAGAGAGAGAGGGGGGGGAGACAGAGAGAGAGAGAGAGAGAGAGAGAGAGAGAGAGAGAGAGAGAGAGAGAGAGAGAGAGATTAAATCTCATCTCTCGCGGAACGCAATTCCATCAAGGAATTGGCAATCTTCGAACAGTTCGATTCGTGAGCAGCGCATGCTTGAGCAGCCAATCAAAAGAGTGGAGAGAAATTGCAGCTAAAGTAATCTCTCCGTTCATTGGCTGACTGTGTGTCCCATTTGAGAATTTGATGCGGAAAACGAGTAGCAGATGATAAAAATCAGACAGGACGACGAGCTA
>JAPXFY010000015.1:27121042-27143542 GCA_030674185.1 Monoplex corrugatus
AATCGCGAAAGTTTCTTGAAAATAGGCTTAAATGCTGTTTTCGAAGTCGACAAAGACAACATACAATTTCTGACTATTCACAAATTATTTCTGGATTGCAGTTGACAAAGTGAAAATTTATGATCAATTATTGATTAACCTGTCTTAAATCCAACTTGATGTCCATAGGCTAATATTATACTTGGTTTATCCATTTCTGTTATCTATTATGAAGAATAGAACTGTACAATTAACTACTGATATCAGAGAGGGAAATACCGCTGTAGTTGTTCATATTACTGACTTGACCATTTCTACATAAAGCTGAAATGATAGAATGTTCCTAATTGTCTGTATACATTCCGTTGTCAAACAGATCAACAGCTTCTCTTAGAAATTTATGACATATCTTTCGAAATTTCGATAATCCCTCCATTAAACAGTCTAGATCAGCAGATCAACATTTTTTTTTGTTTTCTGACACAGACATTCACTTTGTATTTTTATACTGGTCTGTCTAAAGTATCCATGTCATCTTCTCCATCTTTTTGATTTTCTATAACCTCAAAGACACATCTTTATAATACGTATTTCTATTACTAACTGGTTTAAAATATTTCACAGAAAGAGAGAAAGAGACAGACAGAGAAAAACAAATGGAGAGACAGAGAGGGACATGTATGTCTGGAAAAAGAATTACAGTTACAATAGTACGAAACATTGCAAAAGAAAATGATGACAATGATGATGACGGGGATAATGATGATGATGATGATGACGACAACGACGACGATGACGACGTCAACGACAAATACGATGAAGATGATTATGATGAAATACCAGGAGAAAAACAACACGACACAAGGTATTGACAATGACAGTGATACTTAACTGCTAGACATTATTGGCTAAAATGACTTTTTTTCAAACTTGCTGTTGCTTATCTACACATCTGCCCCAAAACTAAGATAAGATGAAATAAAATAAGGCAAGAAAACGTAAGACAAGAAAAAAAATTTTTTTTCGAAGACACTAGATAAATAAACTGTGCTCAATTTCTTTTCTGAGCATACTGAAAGCGACAACTGGTTTGTGGGATAATATTTACCTTTACTTATACATGCTCACATAATCACAATACATGCAACCAAACTGGGCTACTACCGACTCAAACCACAGACTGTTTTGCTAGATCAAGCTAGAGTCCTATGTTTCACTAGCGTCCTAGTGTTTCAAACACACTAGATATGTCTGATGTGTAGACATCCAGTAAGAGCACATCGATCAGCACAGGGATTGTGTGCAAAAGCCAGGTGCCTCCTCTTCCTCCGACAAACCTCCCATCGACTTCTTTTTATACTCTTACTGGGCGACATCGATTTATAAAGGGACGGAGCAAGGAACGGACACACTCTTGGTCATAAAACAGATATACAGACAAACTACCTTTCTTTGTCTTCTTCCTCGCCCTACAAACACAGATTTCATTTTCTTGTTTAAATCTGTTTGAAATGAGACTGCATTACACATTACCATGTGTGACAAAACATGGCTGCATCACATTCGCAAAAAAATGTAATATTGTTACCAAGAAAATTTGGCATTGGTGCTGATCAAAAGATGTCTAAATCCCTATCGTTCATATTCCTGAAAAAAATGGAAGTAGATGAGTAATCCAGAAAGTTCAATTAAAACTCTTAAAGAAATTGAATATTTCAAAAAGGAGTCAAGTTATTTGGAAGACAATATACTGACTTATTTGCATCTAGATTACATTATCAAGTCAAGCCTTTTGCTATATGGAGATCAATTCAGAGGTAAATGGTACTTATGCGATCACAGATGAGTAGAGTTATGGTTTATTCAGTGTTACATAACAACTCCGCATGATTTGCACTGGTGCTCCAGTTGTTGATTCACTATACCCATGATGCTTCCCACCTACCACACTCGGAGAGATTTCATTTTCTACACAGTAATCTACGACTGTCAGCTGTGATGTTGTCAGGCAAGCAGTGGAAGCCCAGGAATTTTTTGACAAACTTGTAAGATTATGTGTGCCTGCTGTCAAGATGTCACAGAGAAACACATTCAGTTTACGGTGCAGCAATTCCTTTTTACGCCTGTAGAATGGTTGCTTTATATTTGGCGTGTCTGTAGATACCTGGGTTATAATGCCATTAATACCTTCCAAAAGTGCTTTGTCAGCTACAATTCCGTCCGAAGAGAATAAATAAATGGATAAAAACTGTAGGCTTTTTGAACTGAGAACACCTCGAAAGAAGTCTGCATGGGATGTTGGTCAGCTTTTAGATTACTTTCGAAAATTCGGGAATAACAGTGCATTGTCTAACAATCATCGTTACAACTGAGTGCCTAATTCATGGTTGCGTCAGCTGAGAGAGAGAGAGAGAGACAGACACAGACAGAGACAGACAGACAGAGACAGAGAGAGAGAGAGAGACAGACAGACAGACATACAGACAGAGACAGAGAGACAGAAGGACACACAGACAGAGAGAGACAGAGAGCGGGGGACAGAGAGAGAGAGAATAGAAATGGACAGAGAACAGAGGGAGAGAGAGGAGAGAGAGGAGAGAGAGGAGAGAGAGAGAGAGAGAGAGAGAGAGAGAGAGAGAGAGAGAGAGAGAGAGAGAGAGAGAGAGAGAGAGAGAGAATGAATAGTATTTCGTATTAATTCATGATTCATGGATGGGTCATTACCCACTTTGGATCAGTCGTGTGACTTACAGCTTCCTCGTACTCAACGGGAGATCTTGGATAACACAATCGGAAAGTCTTTCAGCAAAGAATTCTCCATTGTTTGTGGATAGATCTAAGTTGTTTTCATTATGTTTAGATAACAAAGCAGTATGACTATGCAATACACGACGAGATAACCCAGGTTTGAAATGTACGTGATCGTAAAGATGTGTAAAGATAGTGTACATTAAGCTGGCAACTGATTGAGATTCCTCAACTATACAAAGCCTTGTTGACAAAATCACAAACACTCAGAACACTTTGCCTTTTATCGATCGGAGAAACACTATTGCAAGTATCCGTCTACTTTTATAGTTCGCGCGCGTGTGCGTGTGTGTGTGTGTGTGTGTTGTGTGTGTGTTGTGTGTGTGTGTGTGTGTGTGTGTGTGTGTGTGTGTGTATGTGTGTGTGTGTGTGTGTGTGTTGCTTGCTTGATTTAACGTCTTTTCACTATAAGTGATATTAGTGTGTGTGTGTGTGTGTGTGTGTGTGTGTGTGTGAGAGAGAGAGAGAGTGTGTGTGTGTGTGTGTGTGTGTGTGTGTGTGTGTGTGTGTGAGTGTGTGTGTGTGCCCGTGCGTGTGCGTGTGTGTGTGTGTGTGTGTGTGTGTGTGTGTGTGTGTGAGAGAGAGAGAGAGAGAGTGTGTGTGTGTGTGTGTGTGTGCGTATATGTGTATATATATGTGTGTGTGTGTGTGCGTGTGTGTGTGTGTGTGTATGTGTGTGTGTGTGTGTGTGTGTGTATGTGTATGTGTATGTGTGTGTGTGTGTGCTTTTTGAATAATTGAAGAATACAACTGAATATTCAATTTATTGTGTTATCAAGCCTGTTACGATGGAGAAAAAGAACGCAGCTGTCAGCTTCCGCAAGTTTACAGACCTCGAGTTGACGCAGGTCTGGAAACGCAATGTACTGTTCACCAGATAATATAATCAGTAAAAGTTTACGAACACTGGGTAAACCTACATCCATGCTCGGTTCAAGTTGGCCTTCATAGAAACCAGCCCTGTCACCAAACTTTCATTTGCGTTTACTGCAAAAATAGGCATGTCTAGATAGGAATGTCAAGAATCTGTAGTCACCCCAGTCAGTTCCATTAAATGTGTTGCGGTCACATCACAAGTCATAATGACTATATGACAGCAGCGATTTCTCTCCAAACTTTTGATTTGCTGACTTTTCGAACCCCCCCCCCCTCTCTCTCTCTCTCTCTTCTCCTCTCTCCACACACACACACACACACACACACACACACTCACACCAAGAATCACTTGCTTTCTCACTTGTTTACTTACTTATTTACTTACCTTACGTACGTACTTTATATACTTACTTACTTACTCTCTCTCTCTCATATATTATCATATATCTATATACAGTACATTGGTGAGCGTTGTGTGATTATGTCCCGGTGTTTTTCATACCCCCACCTTGCTATTTGGATTGTACACAAGGTAACTGATGACAGTCTGAGTGGTCATGCAGCGCAGGGACAACCCCCTTTACTTAAAGAAATGGCTACCGTATGGCGTCCGGAGCTGGGAGTTGACTGTTCGTGTAGTGGTGAGGCACTGTTGCTCGGGGTCCCATTCAGTACTTTTGGATGTTTCTTGTTGGCTTAGTATAAAAACTTCACATTAATTTTATTCACGGGGTATCTAATGTTTGCGTTACTGGAATATCTATGATGATCCGTGTAGGAGCGTATATTGCACGTGTAGCATAGACCTTCTTTGTGCCTGGGCTGGATGTAAAAGCATAGACTGATTGATTTCATGTGTTTCCTATAAAATTTCATTTAAAATTTCGTACAAAAATGTATTTAGTGTGCTCTCTCTCTCTCTGTCTCTGTCTCTCTGTCTCTCTCTCGCTGTCTCTCTCTTTCCCTCTCTTTCTCTGTCCTTTATCTTATTCCTTCTCGCTTCCTCCCATCTCCCATTTAGTGTGTGTGTGTGTGTGTGTGTGTGTGTGTGTGTGTGTGTGTGTGTGTGTGTGTGTGTGTGTGTGTGTGTGTGTGTGTGTGTTTGAGTGCGCGCGTGTGTGTGTATAGATGTTGTGTGTGTGTGTGTGCGTGCGTGCGTACGTGAGAGAGAGAGAGTGTGTGTGTATGTGTGTGTGTTTTTGCGCGTGCGCGGGTGTGTACATTATGTTTGTGTGTGTGCGTGCGTGCGTACGTGAGAGAGAAAGAGAAAGAGAAAGAGAGAAAAGAGAGAGTGTGTGTGTGTGTGCACGTGTGCGTGTGTGTGTATGTGTGTGTTTGTTTGTTTGTGTGTTTTGTTTTGTGTGTGTGTGTTTGTGCGCGCGCGCGCGAGTGTGTGTGTATGTATGTGTGTGTGTGTTTGTGTGTTCCTTTCCTGACATATCAATAACGGCAACCGCCATAAATTTGACAAAGTTTTTATTACTGCAGGCGTCACCAAATTAACACAGAAATAATAAAATGCACGTCTGACAGACCATACAGACGCTGAAAATGCAATTTCGCATGTTCTCAAACTGCAGCCTTCTATCTTACTCTGCAAGTCTGTATCTTTTGACTCCTGCACCCTATCCACCACTGCAAAAACCTAACCCTATGAAGGAAGCTGGTGGATCGGGTGAGAGAGTTGAAGGGTTAGGTTTCTGCTTTGCTAACATAGGTTGACAATGCAGGATACTGGTGGACAGGCTGCGGGCGTCAAAAGGTTAAAGCTACTGTCTTCCATCTTACTCTTATATTGTAAAGTTGTCTTCTCGCAGTGGGGTACGGCGGTTGCTGAAATTAAGATCTCTCCCTGTTTTGGAACCACCGGAGCTATATACTTTGTTTTTAAGTCGCTAGGTGTTCCTGTGTCTTTTCATGCTCTCTTTTTCTCACAAGACTCAAGATTTTTTTCATTTCTGCCTTCCAAATGATACACCTGTGCTTCATCCAAATTCTCTCCTTAGCTCCCCAAAGACGGACTATAACGGCTGCACTTTAAGGCGGGATAAAGAACGGATATACCTGGAAACATCCGCTCTCTCTCCTACGTAGGTAGGTTTGTATGACTGTATATGCTTAGACAGGGACTCCGTGCAGGAATTCTAGCCTGCGTAAAAAGAAGAAGAAGAAGAAGAAAAAGAAGAAGAAGGAAGATGAAAAAGAAGAAGAATTGCGAAGAAGAAGAAGAAGAACAAGAAGAAGAAGAAGAAAAAGAAGAAGAAGGAAGATGAAAAAGAAAGGAGGAAGAGGAAGAAGTAGTCACATTTAATTGGCCATTTTCCTCAAACATCTTTTCAAAGCATTTTTGATAGAGCGATACATGAGAATGGCAGCAGAACCTAGTTGCAATCACCATCGAAAAGTTGAAATTTCACACATCTGCCAAAAGTGTTTTCATACATATTAGTAACAGTAAGACATATACATTGCATAAAACATGATTAAAATGATAATAAAAAAAAATACAACATAAAAAGATAGTAACAAATGTGTACAATATTAGGGCATTGAGAAACCAGACGTACTGTTCGTTTTATTTTTCTAATGTGCTTGATAATATGTGTTACAAATAAACGCAGTAGTATTAAATTTCAATATTTCAATACATTTCAATTTTAATCAATGGAAAGTATGCCAGCTATTTCATTTTAAAAGCTAGTATATTCCACGTCAATTGTGCATAGTGTTACAGTTGTACTATTGTGGTACTCTGGTCATCATAACCTTTTAAAAGGTGGTTGAGGTTGGAAAAGTCTTTTCAAACTGTTTACAAATCCCATTTTTTCAGGACTATTACATACATATATCTATATCTATATCTACATCTATCTATCTATCTATCTATCTATCTATCTATCTATCTATCTATCTATCTATCTATCTATTTGTCTATCTATCTATATATATATATATATATATATATATATATATATATATATATATATATATGTACACTTTTCCCAGTTTGATTTAACTTGTTGTAATAAGAGCTTTTTCCATGGAATATCAATTCCCAACTTCTGTTACTGTTTAGAAAAAAAAATCGCTTGTACATCATTTTTTGATAATATGTTGTAATGTACACCTGTTTAGATATTTTTACCATGGAACATTAGCCCCCAACTTCTGTTGATGTTTAGAAAATAAAATGGCTGTGTATTATCTTCTTAATATTTCATAATATAACCTTGTTTCTTTTGGCAGACTAAACTGTTTTCAGTGCTGTAGGAATATCATAGGCGCTTTCACTTGGTGTGCCCCGGTCTGTCTCCTGTCTATTTCTTAATACAACAAAGGGAGAGAGAGAGGGGAGAGAGAGAAACTGAAACTGAAACTGTTTATTGTCATTACCCGAAAAGGTCTTTTGACAAGGGGGATAACAATTTTCCAGTAGTGCGACACATAATCCACTCTTTGTATGTGCGCAAATTCTTCACACATAATCAAAAAAAAATATCGAACATCCATTCCTTGAACAGTCGAACATATTCAAATCATATATAATGAACAATCATCCATTTTACCACTACTACATAATACAAAGAAAACAACAACAAAAAATATCAAAACAGTGTTCCCACATTCAGGCCAATAATTTGTCTAGGTTTAGACAAACCAAAATCTTTTTCACACACCCACACCCACTCACACGCATCCATATACGCTCACACGCGGGCGCGCGCTCGTGCGCACACACACACACATCAAAACTGTAATATGATGAAACATCTGGGCTAAACCACCCAAACCTTACATTTAGTAATAATAATATAATCTTCACATAACTGCCCCAAAATACTCTGTTAACAAGGGACATCACTATGCCTTTTATTTATTTGTTTTTTGGTTTGTTTGTTTTTTTTTGTTTTTGTTAACATGTATAGTAGACCCTTAAGTGTCTATATACCCTTTCAATATCCACTTCTAACATATTCTACAAATATACCATTATTTTCATATTATTAGCTACTCTTAAATTATCGGCAAACAAAGCAAAATAAAGCAAATGAAAACAGCTCTTTACAAAACAGAGTCTATAATAAAGCGGCTTCTTTTGGAGTTAACGTGATATAGCCCACATCAGTCAAAAGAGATTAAATTAATCCATGAGGGGAGAGAGAGAGAGAGAGAGAGAGAGAGAGAGAGAGACAGAGAGAGATAGAAAGAGACAGAAAGACGGACACACAGACAGACGGACAGACAGACAGACAGACAGAGAGAGAGAGAGACAGACACAGAGAGAGAGAATAGAGAAAGAAGAAGAGAAAAAAAGAGAGAGACGGAGATAGACAGAGAAAGAGACAGAGAGAGAGAGCGGAGAGAAAAAGAGAAAGAGACACAGAGAGAGGAAAGAAAAAGAGAGAGACGGAGATAGATAGGTAGATAGATAGATAGAGAGAGAGATAGAGAGAGAGAGAGAGAGAGAGAGAGAGAGAGAGAGAGAGAGAGAGAGAGAGAGAGAGAGAGAGAGAGAGAAGAGGAATTTCGTTCGGTTTAAGGAACTGATTTATTTGCAGCTTGTGGAGTCTTTTACGTGCAAAAACCAATAACATGGTTCAATGACCTTGGCGCGATTCCCTTCAATTAAAAAGCAGTCATGCAATTGTTTACCGGTAACGACTTGGCCTCCATCTCATCTCTTATCATAACACTCAAGCCACATGACGAGAATTTTCCACATGAATCAGGATCAATGAAGCCTGCTGCATTACCAGAGATGGTGTCAAGCATCAGATGAAACGGCAGAGAGTTGACAGGCAGAAAGATGGATGTGGGGCGATTAGATTTTCTGATACAACCCGAGACTCCATGACAGCTGTTGACAAGATATGGAGAAAATGTAATTTATAGTGGAACTGATAGGTATAAAAGAATTATCTGCAGACAGCAATGTAATGGCCATTTCACGCAGAAAAGAAAGCCGTGACAAGTTCTTCAAAGAAAAAAGAGAACAATAAGGGGAACGTTCAGGTCCAACTCTGATTCTTCAGTTTATGCTTCTATTTCTGGTATCCTATCTAGGTCATTTCAACCAGTCAGCCATCGCACGTGACAAACGTTGTTCTTGCAATGCCCCCTAAAAACTCTGTGACCTTGACCCCATCCTGGATTTAATTCGTTTTGACTGCGTTCAAGACATTTCTCCAAATGTAACCAAAATCATTAATAATCCTTTGAGTACAGATGTCGTGACACAAAGATTTAAGCATTCCCTCGTCAATCCCCAGCTGAAAGCATCCAATCTAGACACAGACACATACACAGACGCACACACACACACACACACACACACACACACACACACACACACACACACACACACACACATGCACGCACACACACATACAACACACACGCTCGCCTGCACACACACACACTCACACACACACACACACACCGAGAAAGAGAGAGAGAGAGAGAGAGAGAGAGAGAGACAGACAGACAGACAGACAGGCAGGCAGACAGACAGACAGGCAGATAGAAGAGAGAGAGAGAGTGAGAAAGCTGCAATACGACTGGATCTACAAGATCCAAAGACATCAAATCATACAGTTTTGGAGATGAAAAATCAACTTTTTCCGAAAAGAGATACGTTTTGGGGGTGATTTTGAAAATAACTGTTTTGTCTGATGGATACTAGAACAGAGTTCAAAGACAGAGAAAGATTTCTTTCTGCCAGTAGTTTGAGAGAACTGAGGTATGATTAAGACGGAAACTCCTTGACACCATCAGGTCTGGAAGGTTTGTAAAGTACGAGAAGCTCTGACAGATATGTCGGTATGGTACTCGAATTCAGACAATGAAAGCGGTGTGAGGGAGTGTTTATTCTCAGTTCCTGCCTTCACTGGAAGCCAATACAGAATTTTGTTTTACAACAATGCTTTTTCACTGTTTGCTCTTCCGTTGAAGAAGTCAAGCTACACTGTTTCGGATATTTTGGAGTTTGAATAGGATGTCATCAGAAAATCCAAAGAAAGAATCTGATCATTGTTTAAAACATGTTTGCAAACATGAAAATAATAATGTTCACACCGAAATTAGCCTGCATTAGCTAGTAGAGAGAAATATTATATCACAATTAGATTCAAATACGCAATTTCATTACAATAGCTAGCAGAAAAAAATAATATACCACAATCAGATTAGTCTGCACCACTTGCCTACAGTCGCAATTGCAGAGAAAAGACTGAACTGAAAATAAGAAAAGCCCACATTATATGCCTTATTCACATTCAGTTTGGTCTAAGTAGAACGAAAAGCGAAAGATTATAGCCACATACACTGGTCATCCTTCTGTAGCATTTCCTTGGGTAAATCCATAAGATGAAGGTTGCAGTGTTTATGAAATGTAATCAGCAGGTTTCGCTGCTCACAGAGCCCAGGGGACACGCGCACACTGTCCGCTAACGACATACTGCCGTGCCACCTGCCACTTTCCACCGGCCCAAATCCCTCCATCACCACACATGGTTCGCCTCAATACCTGGGAACATCGGTAGCTCCGTAGCCCATCTTGTCGTTTATCGCGAGAATAATCGCTGGCATGAAATCTCGTGAGGTTTCCAACCAGGTTTCTTTTCCATGATTATGAAAGTGAGAGAAGGCTTAAGGGGTGAATGCACACCGTAGCTTCACGGTTATTAGCCCCGCTATAAGCTGGCTAAATGCATGCAACGTATACATTTTCTTTCTAGCATGAGTGGGGGGAATTGAAAATTTTTATACGTCTGCTGGTACTGGAAATCACGTGGACATAATCCATTTCTCTACAGACCCCAAGCGGTGTCCTGTAATGGACGCGATAGTCGAGTGGCTAGGACACTGAACATCCAGCTAGAAGACCCGCATTCAAATCTGCGTGGAACGGAAGAAATTATCATGCCTTATTATGCCTTAAGTACACAATAGCTGGCATTTAAAAGTGAACACGTTAGAAATGTATCAGGTCAATAATATGCCTTATTATGCCTTAAGTACGCAATGACTAGTATTTAAAAGTGAACACGCTGGAGATATATCAGGTCAATAATATGCCTTATTATGCCTTAAGTACGCAATGACTAGTATTTAAAAGTGAACACACTGGAGATATATCAGGTCAATATATGCCTTATTATGCCTTAAGTACGCAATGACTAGTATTTAAAAGTGAACACACTGGAGATATATCAGGTCAATATATGCCTTATTATGCCTTAAGTACACAATAGTTGGCACTTAAAACTGAACATCTGGAGATATATCTGGTCAATATATGCACATACCTACCAGTGTCTGATCCCTATTCGTGTGTACACACATGCAGAACGTCACGTCAAATACACACATGAAAGATCCTGTAAGGCTGTCAGTGTGTAGTGGCTTATGGAAAACCATAAACACCCAGCATGCAGTCCACAGTAGATGGACTATGCAGACTGTGCAGCAACATGACACATACATTGTACAGTGTGTGGGCTAATGAACACGCATACATGCACCCAAAAGACACTGCCCAGAACTAGAGAAAAAGAAGAAAGAAAAACAAAGTGTCCTACATTCCATGTAGTTGACCCTGATACTATTCAGGTGAAATAAGTTTCTGATTAAGACAGACTATTCGGATGGAATAAGTACTTTGATTTTCACGCTGCAACTAAAGCCCACATGCAATAGCTGGCATTTAAAAGTGAACACGCTGGAGAATTTCATGTTTTCGCCATGAAGAAATCCATGCACGAAATTTATAGTGAAGAACGGTGACTCAAACAGATTACATCAGAAGATCACACAAGCTGGTGGGGATTCATATTTGTCATTCACTGATTCATTTGTAAACAGCTCTCTGTCTCTCTGTCCCTTGCTGTCTCTGTCTCTCTCTTTCTCTCGCCCTGTGTTTGCCTATATCCCTCCCTCTCTCTCTCACACACAAACTACCCTTTGGCAACAACACAACTGGCACTGACAAATGCTGCAAGGATGTGTCATCAATCTTCCGCCTGTTCAAACAGGAAGACTGAAATATCCAGCAATATTATGATCTTGCAGAGATCATGTTAGGATGGGAACTATCACCTCTAACCCAATCTCCCTAAAAATTCTGTACGAAAAGGAAGATATTTCTTGTCGAAAGTAGGAAAGTTGCGTGAACTAAAACAAATTCTCCCCTATGTCTATGTCAACTGGAAGAAGCATGTGTGTGTGTGTGTGTGTGTGTGTGTGTGGTGTGGTGTGTGTGTGTGTGTGTGTGTGTGTGTGTGTGTGTGGCGCGCATGTGTGTGTGTGTGTGTGTATGTGTATGTGTGTGTGAGTGTGAGACAGTGTGTGTGTGTGTGCATGTGTCCGGTGTGTGTGTGTGTGTGTGTGTGTGTGTGTGTGTGTGTGTGTGTGTGTGTGTGTATGTGTGCATGTGTGCATGTGTGTGTATGAGTGTGAGACAGTGAGAGAGAGCCATAGAATTACTGGTACCACTCTTTCTTGTCTTTCTTGAAGTGTAGCAGGAACCCATCCTGTACTTTTAATGCTGACAACAAACTTCTATCCTAGTGCCAATAGAAATGTGAATTTGACTCATACGTATCTTCTAGAACAGTTGATACAACAAGGTTTTTTCTTTGTTTGAGAATCCTCCATAAATCTGATGGCAAAAGCAGCTGCATTTTGTGCTTTTCCTCATGTAAATCCACCAGGATTAGAAGGTAGTATTCCTCTGTTTTCTAGCTGTCTAGCTAGTGTAACACTTTCTATATCTAGTTAGTATAATACTTTCAACCTCTTGCTAAGACAATGCTTTCCATCACTAGCCCCTATAATACTATCCGTCAATTTCTGATGGACATCGTGCACATCAACGATATGCACATACTCTAGATGAAAAGTTTTTGGTTTCGGTAAAGGTTTGAAGAAGTCGTGTGCCCAGTCTTCGTGGACATGACTTTTTCAAAACAGTCCTGATAAATAACATCAGTTTAGTTTTGTCATTTTCAGTGTGTTTTAACATCTGTGACTGGACCAGGGACTGTGTCATTCTTTTCATCGTCCGAGTACTTCATGTACTGTAGTTCATTTCAGTTCATCATCAAGGCCTGCTTGCGTTATATCGTTTATATCAGCAATACATTTTCTTCTAGGTTCTTCTAGCTACTCAGTTTCGTTTAAAGCGTTGTGATAAAGCATGACCTTTTTCTTCATATAAATGTAGCTCCATTCGTTTTCAAGAATTCAGGGATAGTAAATCGTACGGGTTGTTTTCCCTTCCATAATGTTGGTAAAACTGCCAAGACTTGTCTTTGAGTTGTATCAGCGCTAAACTTTCATAGTATGGTTTCCATTTGTTTGCCGCCTAAACTACAGATTTAAGTGCCCTGTTTTTTCGTCCTTAGCTCTTTAATATTATCCAGTATCGTGTACTATACCAAAGGACTAAGGTCTAAATAACAACAGACCAGCCTGAAAATGTACTCATGCTGGGCTCATCTACAAAACATGTAAGTGGACACTAGAAAGAAACAAAGCAGCCCAAGAGAAATTAAGTAGCGTAGACCCTTAGAGAGTCCACATGACCTATTCTTCAAACCTGTTCTTCTTACCGAACGCACATAAGTAGATAAACAAAGCACTGCCAAGTCTTAAATGGTAAAGAAAAGGAATCCACTGTATTGCAAGCTTTATGAAAGAAGACGGTAGCTTTCTGTCTCAGAGTTTAACAGAAATTTTGACATGAACACAGATTTCGTCACATATCTCGGATTCAAATCTGTTCTAAACAGATGTGTGTAAAAACATGTATATAGACAGTACTGCTAAAATGAAATTCTTACACCTTTCAGTAAATGCTGATACCAGACTTTACTTCAAAAAATCTTAAATGACACCAATCAAAACTCTGATTATAATGAAACATGTGATAATAAAATGACCCCAGTTTTAAACGGGAATGTAGGTATTTATGTTTGTTTTATTTTGTTTTGTTATTATCAAATACAGAACATACAAGATACAAACTTAAAATGGTTTCAAACAGAGCGGTCAGCAGATTATAACATCAAATATACTTGTATAGCAAACAATGAAAAGTATTTTTGTGATGAAAAAACAACAACAACAACAACATCAAACTGAACAAATGTTCTGGAGGTATAATGGAATTCATCACTTCTGGAAAGGTTTATAAATTTGATTAGTAGATGTGATAATGTGCATGCATGATTTGAAGTTGTCGTGGAATCTTAATTCTCAGTGGAGTTGTGATTCTCAGTGTGCTGTGACGTTAATATTCAGCAACAACAACATCTGTGGAGCTGAGCACAACATACAGTAAAGTTGATTTTATCATGTAACAACCTCAATAACTGTAAACTAAATGCATGTCAACCTGACATTACTGTTGTTATACAAACGTTACACAAGCGATACGAAAGAGGAATATCATGTTAGAATATGAATGTCGCAGACGGAATGTGCCCTCAAAACGGTGCAATTATATAAACATAACAACAGAAACATAAGGAATTTGTTTACAATATTTCATACCCATGAGCCGTTCAACATGTACAATAATAGTATTTTTTGTATGCTATGTTGTGCCTCTCAACCGTTTATTTTGTGTTTCAGTATTGTAGTGTCTTTACATTCTTCTCTGATTCAGGATTGAATTTCAGAGTCATATTTGGACATGTTTTTTGTCCATCTTATGACGTGCTCTCTGTGGTTTTCCATTGGTTTTATTCTTGCTTTTATTGCTTTTATTCTTTTCTCCCCATTTGTGGCCATGCATGTGTGTGTGTGTGTGTGTGTGTGTGTGTGTGTGTGTGTGTGTGTGTGTGTGTGTGTGTGTGTGTGTGTGTGTGTGTGTGCGTGTGCGTGTGTGTGCGTGCGTGCGTGTGTGCATGTGTGTCTTTTCGGCGCTTGGATTTGATTTTGTCGAGATTTGCGCTATATAAATATTGTAATTATTATGTATGCATGTGCGTACGTATGTATGTATGTATGTATGTATGTATGTATGTATGTATACGCTTAGATTTATGTATGTATGTATGTATGTATGCATGTATACGCTCAGCTTAGATTTATGTATGCAAGTATGTAAGCATGTATGTATGCATGTATACGCTCATATGTATGTAGGTATGTATGCATGTATACGCTCAGCGCTTAGATTTGATTTTATCAAGATTTTGCGCTATATAAATAAAATATATTATTATTATTATCTTTGTGGGATATTTGTCTGTGTCTCTAAATCAAACACACAATCAACAGATACTGAACATAATGTATCCACATCAGAGAACTGGTACTTAATGCAAACACATTTTGTTAATGTATATAGTGTAAATGTTGTTCACGATATCAATGTTTAACAGGGGTCAAGCAATTTTAGCAATGCCCCCTTTTCTTTACAAAAATCATAACAGAAAAATCCAGGTTTTGTACTTCTGAAGGCAACTGTGACCGTGAAGAAACGTCAAAATGAATAAAACGTTTCAAGTGAAAAAAAATGGTAGACTGTCACAAAAGTGAAAATAAGACAAAATTCTAAAAAATGAAAGTAATATACACGAAGAAAGTGCTATAGATAAAATCGTATCACGCCAATTTAAAACAAACAAACAAGCAAGCAAGCAAGCAAGCAAACAAACAAACAAACAAACGCATAAGCAAAACCGACAATTTCTACACAACTCTCTGCTGTCTTTGCTGCCAACCTGAGTTGCAGTATGCTCACCAAAGTAGATAACAAGCACAGAACCCTGCAGCAGACAGGAACCGGAAAGAAACTATAAAACATTACTAATGGTGCAACTGACATATCCAATAACATGGCAGGAGGACCACAAATGTTCCACTGGCAGCGAGATGTATTTCCGTCTCGGTAACCTTAATCACGTCTTACTTACTGCTCTCATGGACAGCTTATCGTCTTGACAGTCTCTATGGAATGAAATATCAAAGACCAATGAGTAATGCTGATCAAGGTTAAATGTTAAGCCTGGATGGTGTAGAGGTAGATCTCTCTCCTTCCAATGGAAAGATAAAGCAGTGAGGAAGAAGAGACGAGCACTGACCTCACAATGCGTAGAAGCTGACGTGTCTACAAACTCTCACCCCACAACCTCAGGGTTATGAGCCAACGTTTAATCTTTGTAACTGAAGAGGTATTAAACTAGTTTTGCGGTTTGACAAATAATGCAATGTATCCATTTATTGTTCGTGTTTTCCTTTAGTTATCTATTTTAGTTACAAAGACTTGTGCAACATTTCATAATCAAAGTCTGCAAAGATATGGAAAGATAAAATATATTCAGCAATCTTTGAGTGAAAGATTAATGGTTCAGACCGACCACATGGTGGGTGCTGGCATCTCCAGGAACAAAACAGAAAATTTATTTTGAACAAATGCAAACAAGCGCAAAATGTCTTGAAAGTCTATGGAAATCGTAGAGCAATGTTACTGAAGAAATGTTCTAAACTATGTCACAAACCTTGCTGTATTAGTCTTCCTGTTTATGTATCTGTCTGTCTAAGCCTGTCTGTGTCTGTCCAGGCTGTCTAGTTTTTGTTTCTAACTTTAAGTAAGTAAGTGTATTCTGCTTCATTCCTTCTTTTTTCTTTCCTTTTGTTTCAAACGTTTTTCAGTTCTGATAGAACTCAACACACTGAATCTCTAAAAAGCCAAACGAAATGTACTTTTTGATTACATAAACACAAACGGACTTCTTTTCTTTTCTTTTTCACAAAGGATGGTGGAGTCTTACAAATGATATCACAGCGGTAGAACACATGGACATTCAAACATGCCTTTCCTGTATTCTATTCTTTCCCTTCACTTCATCTTGTATAATGAACAAGCAAAAAGTAGAGAGTTTAAAAGTATATCAACAACACTACAAATACAAAAGAGAAAAAACACCAATCAATCAAATAAAGAGCTCAAGCACTAGGCAATAGATTTCAGTTTGATTTTTGGCTGTTTGGTTGATTGAGAATTTTGCTTCTTTGTTCCACTGCCAGAATGTAGAAAATACTTTGAAACCAGACTACATGACCTGAAACTCCGAATAGTAATAGCTATTAGCGCAGCAGGCTTGTGGTCACGTGGTTCGTTCTGTAGTCTGCACAGTTTCTCAGGGTACCCAAAGCAATCAGTGGTGATGTGTTCAGCAGTATCTTGCTGATAAAATGGACAGGGACCGGGGTACACTAAGTGCTGTGGTGTATCAGCTACCTGAAGGTGTGCAGAAAAAGAAAACGAGTGCAGCTTTCCAATGTCTTCTCTTGAAAGTTTGAAACAGCAACGAGGGCCTCCTAATACTGATTACATCCCCAAAACAGTCTGAAATGAATTAACAAACATGTAGCATCAGTATCAAACTACAGAAAACAACAGATTTAAGGTAAGAACCTTAACTCGAAAACTGGGGATAATAAAGAAAACGGAGAAACTCTCTTTCTAGCTCTCTCATGAAGACAGCCTTCCATTGTATTGTCTCCTGATAAAAAGGAAAGTTCTGATTGGATGGACGGTGCTGTGTGTGTCTGGATAACATGTCAACAGGAGCTGTTGTATGAAATGTTGTTCATATTGATCTTCTGTCCAATTCATGTAACCCACCCACCCTTATAAACAGGCCTCCACATAACATTAACATATTTTATATTTCTCTCTTTTTCTGATTTACAGAAATCCAGCATACATATCATCAAACGGATGGACAGATAATGATTTAATAATTTCATTTATATAGTGCAGGCAGCCCATGTCAAAAGCATGCTCGTTGAATTGAACGATACCAGAACATTATCCAACTTTACAAAAAACAATAGACAATGAAACAAGAAACGAAAATAAGTGTTATGCACCATCTTCACCACGATCCAATGTATTTTCGACGTCCAGAAAGAAAAAGAAGTTTTGAAAACGAAATAAAAATCGAATTCTGTCAGGAAAGTTCGTACGATAAAATATCGACGCAATACAAAGGAATGCAAAACAACACAAAACACACCGGCACCAACACACACACACACACACACACACACACACACACACACACACACACACACACACACACACACACACACACACACACACACACACACACACACACACACACATTCCTACACTCTCTACAAAGACAATATCTGACATATTTGCCTCACCATCATTAATATATGAATTTTTTGTTAGCCTGTCAAAAAGTCCTATAGCGAATTACCTTTAACATGTTATTTCATTTGTTCACCGTTGTGGTTAGTCGATTCTTAGTTTTGACTTTTATTCATTTATTCTAGATGTTTATTAATTTTGTTTATTAGATTGTTTGTTTAAATCTTTAATTGTGATAACATTATTTGTTAGCTTTACCTTCCCCTTCTCAAAAATAATTGTTTTCTGGATTACTTTTTTTTAAGATCAAAATTGACAATTTTCATATACCCTCTTCACTCCTCCTGTATCTCCCCTTTTTTATCGTCTAAAATCACTTTAGTGAATAGACATTAAATCGAAGATCACCACCACACACACACACACCCCACACACACACACACACACACACACACACACACACACACACACACACACACACACACACACACACACACACCACACACACACACACACACACTGTACACCACAGATAAAGAAAGAAGAAAGTGACAAACAGACAGACAAACAGACCAAATCTCATGTCTCGCGGAACGTAATTCCATCAAGGAATTGGCAATCTTCGAACAGTTCGATTCGTGAGCAGCACACGTTTGAGCAGCAAATCAAAGGAGTGGAGAGAAAGTGCATCTCAGTAATATTTCCGTTCACTGGCTGATTGTGTGTCCCATCTGGGAATTTGATGCAGAAAACGCACAGCAGATGATAAAAATCTGACAGGATGACAAGCCAGCTAACAGAAAATGGACCAGAAATCTGACCGAAAATCGTGTGTTGTCAGGACTGAAGAATACCTGTCATTTTGGGGTGCACAAGTGTTTCTTACCACATGTTGGCTGTCGTATTTTAATATTGTTTATGCTTTGTTTTAAGATATAATCAGTTGCAGAAAAATAGCATGTTGGATTGAAAAGACAGAAAGAAAACACACGCTAGGCCAAATAAAAGAAAAACAAAAACAAAACAAAAAAGGAAGAAGATGAATAAAAGTAAGCAAAAAACTAGACAAGCGACAGGCATCATGTTGTGTGTGTTTGAATGAATACGCTTATGAAATCAAATAACATTCGCATTCCGTTCATGCCGTAAATAAAGACCAAACATTCTGGGTACATACTGTTCTCGTTTTCTACATCAACCATTCTGAAATAAAATTCTTAACAATCTGTTTCATATCTTTTACTAATTCCATCAAGAGATTGCTTCTGAGTGTATTTGTAGATCTAATACTAATAGTACTATTCTCTCTTTAATACACACACACACACACACACACATACACACACACACATACCACACACACACAAACACACACACATACACACACACATGCAAGCACATACACACACATACACATTTACACACATACACGCATGCGCGCGTGCGATGTGTGGAAAAGCCGCAAGAATCAACGTATGCTATTTTCTAGATAATCCTAAAAGAGATAACGTGTGTTTTCAAGTGTTTTTGAAAATAAGCAGACGACTGCTGTCTTAAAGACATTGGAAGGGAGTTCGATGTTGATGGGGCAAAACCAGAGAAGTACTTCTTTGTGCAAGTAATTAAATCTATCTCTGTCTGTCTGTCTGTCTGTCTGTCTTTCTCTCTCCGTCTCTCCCCCTTCTCTCTCTCTCTCTCTCTCTCTCTCTCTCTCTCTCTCTCCTTGTAGGTATGCATGTATGTATGTATATGAATATTTATATGTATATGTATAATGTATATTTTCTCTCCTCTTTGCCGTATCATTTGACTGATCTCATTATTGTTTACATTTGATCCTGATTTTCTTTTGATTTCCTGATTTCCTTTGATTTATCTTCATGGGTTTACGTGGAGGCTTAAGGCTTGTGGCATGATCACCATACAGGTGACATTAGTGCATATGGAATTCATTCCGAGCGCGACGACGTCATCTTGAGTACTGAAACTGAAACTGAAACTGAAAATCCTTTCTCTTGGTTTTCCCTTCTTTATGGATAAGACTGGGTATAAAGAAACGCTCACAACTTAATCTTTTATTTTCCTTTATACAGAGTTTCTCTCTTTCTATTTTGTCTATTTCATTCAGTCGCTCGATCTCATTCTCTCTTTCTTTCTGTCTCACTTGCTTGCTCCCTTTTCCCCTCTTTCTCCCTCCCTCCCTCTCCCCCTCTCTCTGTAGAAGCGTAGTTTATTTCCATTTACTATACTAGTACATGCGTTTGTAATAGCTCATTACGAAAACTAAAAGGCAGTAAAAATAAATATACGAGTTGCCAAATTATGGTTATCGTCATTATTATCGTTACTATTTTTACCATCATAACCATAATCTTATTATTATCATATTATGTCGCAGAAGGAAATATACCACTTGTTTCCCATGAGACTGTAGCTGTCCATATTCACAGAAATGTCCCCCGGTGGGAGACATGGCCATAAAGAATCACAGTCACATTCAGACCCCCAAGAAGATTAAGCCTCCCAGTAGGCTGCCTTGGAAGGGCTGTGGATGCATTCCTCATTCCAAACATTTCTCTGTGTGTCTCTTTGTCTGTCTGTCTCCCTCTTTCTTTATCTTTTGTTTGCATGCGCTATGGTGTCTATAACCCAAGCTTTCTCAGTGTCAAACAATAGAGAGAAATGTGAGTGAACAAGGAGAAAAGCAAAAAGCAAACAATCAAAAACAAAAGAAAAACAGACAGACAAACGCAGGGACAAAGAGAGAATGAGAAGCAGAGACAGAAAGAGAGGGAGCGGCCATACATGACTACAGTCAATTTGTTGCTCTCAACAGCATGAAAGACAGTGTGGAGGCCAATGGTGATAGTGATAGAGTATAGAGAGGGAAATAAACGACAGAGAGAAGGAAAGAAAATGGAAAGAAAAGAAAGACTGGAAAAAAGCAACATGAGGGTAATTTAATAAATAACGAGAATGTCCTAATAACTGAAAAGTATTTGTCACTGCGCTTTGAAACTTCAACACACACACACACACACACACACACACACACACACACACACACACACACACACACACACACACACACACACACACACACACACGCACACATGCACACATACACACAGCCCAATTATTCCGTGATCTATTTTCGAAATTATGTGCAAATACTGTGACGTTATATGTTATGACGTGGCGTTAAGTACAACCAATCCAAAGCCTTTTGGCACGTTTAGCGCAGAAAAAAACAGCGCGCTCACATTGAAACTGAATTTTG
Source organism: Monoplex corrugatus (assembly GCA_030674185.1). Taxonomy (NCBI): domain Eukaryota; kingdom Metazoa; phylum Mollusca; class Gastropoda; order Littorinimorpha; family Ranellidae; genus Monoplex; species Monoplex corrugatus. The sequence continues at coordinate 27,142,120 of JAPXFY010000015.1, forward strand.
TGAAGGACTTTCTTGAGCAGGACACGACAAAGTGTTTGTCGGACACCAGCTCTTTGGCAGGCTGCAGCTGACAAGTGGGTGGCATTCCTTAAAGATGGATAAAATGACTATAAATGTAAATATTCACCATGGAAGCCAGTTGAAACTACAGACGAGAAAAAAACGTTCAAAAACCTGGGGAAATTTTGAAAAAAGACGGGTCAATAATGTGTAAAGAGATTACTCATGATATTGATATATTGGTATTTATCACAAGTCAGTTCATGCGATTTTAACAAGTAAATCATAAAATGAGCATGTGAGTCCTTCGCTGCCTCATTGAAGATCACAAAACAGGCCTGCATTTTTGCTGCATAGACGGTTAAACAGGTACAAAACGAAGAGTGATGGCTATAAATCAGATACTTGCTCTCGATGAGAGCTGGGTCAGAAGCTGTGAACCAGAATTAAAGAGCCAACGGACAGGGTTGCACAATCCTACATGTCCAGGCCTATCAAGTTGTGAAGAAATGAAGGAAATGTAAAGAAGATGATAACAAGTGTGTATTGATGCACATCACACTCCAGTGGAGCAAACTTACACGAGCCTATCAAAGGATGTTTCTAATGAAAACATTAAGACCTGCATTCCGAAACAAACGTAAAACATCGGTAATTGATTTGCGATTGATATTATATAAGAATGGATCTTGCCACAAAGCTGAGAGGGTAACGTTACTTATGACGTCATATTGACAGGACCTTACGCCTCAATGAGCTTATTCTCCAGATAAGAGTCCCCCAGCCCTTGGTCTACCAATGAAATTAGTATAATCTCTCTGTGGTGTACGTTTCCACAACCTGGAAGACTTGGATATGGAGATGACCAAATGGGTGTGACATGTCAATTCTGGCTGTCTAGCACCAAGTATTACAGACCCTTTCAACAGATGGGAACTGGTCACTCAGGAGAAGGGTTGTTACAATGAAGGAATGTAGAAAGATACTGACTATTATCTTTTTTATGTTTTTGTAGACACAGTCTCATAATTTACTGGATGACCCTCTTAGTTATCATATCCATCTTGCATATGGCTCTTCCTCGTTTTCCTACCTTGCAACATAACAAACCAGGCAAGAATTGAAATGTATGCCATTTCAGAGAGAAGGTTATGGCCTGAAGAACTATGCCATTTCCATCTAAGAAAAATGATAATCACAAATCGCCCCGGCTGCCCCTTGGAGACGAAATTGGTTACAATGTCCTTATCTTATTGACACAGCAGTTCCGGAGGAGCTCGCTTGATAGAGTGTGATGGAGTGTGTCTTTCCGCGATAAAAACCTAATGCCCGCCGGAACATCGTTTTCCAAGGGTTTAACTAAGTCCTCCTTCCGCCTGATGAATCATCTTTGTCATAAACATCGTTGATGGCACAGGGATGG
>JAPXFY010000015.1:27151042-27153542 GCA_030674185.1 Monoplex corrugatus
ACGCCACAACAGCTGCTGATGAGGATGTGCAGAACTTTCTTTAAAAGTTATGGTTTACCTGTCGACAACAGTTTAACCCTAAATTCACGCAGAACAAAATCCATCGTGAAGAAAAGTAAAGAAACAAATAGACACCAATCCCCCCCCAAAAAAATCAATGACAATAACAGCAACAAAACGACGACGAAGACGACGACGACGACACCACCACCACCACCACTACCAACAACAACAACAACAACAGCAACAGCAAAACCAAGATCGTCACGTCATTGTTGTAATAATCTTCCTTTAATCTTTTCTCACCAAAAATATTACAGACAACATAGAATGACTAGTTCTCAAGGTTACAGTCACCTTGCAAAAAAATCAGCTGAAATGACTCTAGATGTGATGTGAGGACAATGGCAGACTATAACAACAATGAAAACAGAATTCATACTGTCAGAAGTTCAAGAGAAAGCGCTGATCACACACTTCCATAAAAACAGTGCTGACTGTAGGCAATTTTTGTCGCCATGACTTCTAAACTTTGATAAAAGCATCTCAACTGTCTATACCTTCAACACAAAACTATTAAAGGCACAATCAAAAAAGAATCTTGCTAATCATTTTTGTCACAGACACACATACAGACACACACACCTCACCTCTTTCCAATCGATATGAAACAATACGTTTTATAAAGGAAAATGTATATTATTTATAAGAATCGACAAAACCAGTCAAACAAATCACTTAGGTAACCAAGTAGTTAGTTGCTTAGTTAACGAACAAACAATAATTTTCATCATCCTGCTTTGATTTTTTTTCATTATAAAAAAAGAGAATGAATCAGATTCCTCATTCACCCATGTGTGTGTGTGTGTGTGTGTGTGTGTGTGTGTGTGTGTGTGTGTGTGTGTGTGTGTGTATGTGTCTGTGTGTCTGTGTGTGTGTATGTGGGAGTGTGTTTGTGTGCGTGCGTGTTTGCGTGCATCCATGCATGCGTGTGTGTTAGACAGAATGCGAATGAAAGGGACAGAGTGAGAGGAAAGGGGAGACAAGGAAAGGGAAAGAGAGGGATGAAAAGAGAGAAAGAAAGAAAGAAAGAGAGAGAGAGAGAGAGAGAGAGAGAGAGAGAGAGAGAGAGAGAGAGAGAGAGAGAGAGAGAGAGAGAGAAACGAAGGAGCAGTAACGAGTGTCACTCTTTTAAATGCATCAATCAGAACTTGTCAGGAAGAATTCTTCCACCCTTTCCTACAGCCATGAATTTCTCAGTCAAAGTCTCTCGAAATCTGAAGAATTCACATGACTGTCAAAAGAATTTCAGTTTAGTAGACTCCATGGTTCTGCTTTACTCTATTAAGCATGGAGTATAGGAGAACAACAGCGTACGTTTTGTGAGAACATACTTCATGTGATGTCCTCGTCTAACAGGAACTGCAAAGATTAAAAAAATGTAAATTGACCGAGATCAATGTGTAGCCTATACAGGAGTAGACTGAAAGGACATACATCTTAATCTGCAATTCACAGGACAATTATTAAAAATGCTCAGATTATTTAAATAGACAGACGATGAATGGAGACATATCTTCTGATATTCCTGGACACGCGAGGCACATGACAAAATGGTAAAGGACCCGACTCTTGTTTCACATGGTCTTCAAACATGAATTTTCTCATTACTTTATGAATACTTGATTCTGTAATGTATTTGGTTCAAATGTCAGGACTGAAATCGCCATGGGTCATTATCAAAACTACATACAGACTAGTCTGCATATCCGGCCTACGTTAGCATGTACAGAGAAAAATAATACACACAGATTGGCCTACATTAGCAAGTTCAGGGAAATGGCCTTCATTAGCAAGCTCAGGGAAATGGCCTACATTAGCAAGTTCAGGGAAATGGCCTTCATTAGCAAGTTCAGGGAAATGGCCTACATTAGCAAGTTCAGGGAAATGGCATATATTAGCAAGCTCAGGGAAATGGCCTTCATTAGCAAGTTCAGGGAAATGGCCTACATTAGCAAGTTCAGGGAAATGGCCTATATTAGCAAGCTCAGGGAATTGGCCTTCATTAGCAAGTTCAGGGAAATGGCCTACATTAGCAAGTTCGGGGAAATGGCCTACATTAGCAAGTTCGGGGAAATGGCCTACATTATATATATAGCAAGTTCAGGGAAATGGCCTACATTAGCAAGCTCAGGGAAATGGCCTACATTAGCAAGTTCAGCGAAATGGCCTACATTAGCAAGTTCAGGGAAATGGCCTTCATTAGCAAGTTCAGGGAAATGACCTTCATTAGCAAGTTCAGGGAAATGGCCTACATTAGCAAGTTCGGGGAAATGGCCTACATTAGCAAGTTCGGGAAATGGCCTACTTAGCAAGCTCAGGGAAATGGCCTACATTAGCAAGTTCAGGGAAATGGCCTTCATTAGCAAGTTCAGGGAAATGGCCTTCATTAGCAAGTCAGGGAAATGGCCTACCGTAGCAAGTTCAGGGAAATGGCCTA
>JAPXFY010000015.1:27158542-27176042 GCA_030674185.1 Monoplex corrugatus
CAGACCCGATGCCTCCACCAGCCCATGTAGTTCGCCTCACTAACAACAAACATCCGCTACTCCCCAGCCCATCTCGTCCTTTTATCGCGAGAATTATTGCTGGCATGAAATCTCCTGGGGTTTCCAACGAGGATCGTTTCCATGGTTATGGGAGTGAGAAGTATGGTTGAAGGGGTGAGATCACACTGTAACGTCACGGTTATTAGCCCGTCTATAAGCTGGATAAAGGCGTGCCATGCATGCGTTCCTTTTCCACCCTGTTGATGCTACAAGAGCTGTAGATGATTGCAGAATTTATTACGTCTCTGTGGATGCAGGAAAATGATGCATACATAATCCTTTTTCTATAGACCCTTAAGCTACGTGTCCCATGAGTTATTGCTTAACACCATCTACCCTGCGCCTGTGAGCACCTTGGAAAACCCTAAATTATGCCCAGTTCCTATTACTGGGGCAATGAATCTCAATCCTATACAGTGACTGACTTTTGACTATCTGTAAGTGATCGTAGAAAGAACACACCTTGTATTAACTTACTTCTTTCTCTTTGAATGAACAACTATTCAAGTAACTTTCACCTCCTTTTATACAGTCATTAATGTTTCAACAACCTTGGTCAAAAGACAATGGCTTACTGAAAAGCAAGTTCCTAAAAGAGGTGTTTGATGGATCCTACGGTGACTGTTGCCTGGAAAACGAAACAAACTGTGAGAAACCATGGAAACACAGGGAAGTGAAACATGAAGAACAATCAAAACAATTATGACAATGGAAACAACTTCGATTTTGAAACAAATGGGTACTCAGAGCAGTCCCCCTCATTTGGTGTTAGTGTTGTATCAAATTCACATGAATTTATCAAAAAATGAAGAAAAAGAAGAAAAAGAAAAGGAAAGAAAGAAAGAAGGAAAGGCAGAAAGAAAGAAAGAAAGAAGGAAGGAAGGAAGGAAGGAAGGAAGGAAAGAAAGAAAGAAAGAAAGAAATGCATACTAATTTTTAAACCACCACGTTTCTGCAACTGTGTGAAATTTAGCGTAAATCGCTATTTGATGTAAATCACTTCCATGGTTTATAATTTACAGGAAGTGTAGTGAAACTCCACTTCATTACAAGCAGCATAACACAGCCAGAAACAACTAGGCTGTCCGGACTGTACAGGTGTGAGAGTAATGGAACTGATAGGATTAAGCCAGACTATCAACATGGAATGATTTCTGTTTGATGGCAGCATGGAATGATTTCTGATTAATGGTACAACCCAAAGCCCACATATGAACTTCGGCAGATACGTAGAGATAGCATGTAAAAGAATTCTGTATTTTCAAAATATAGATGTCCATTGCATGAAATTCATATTAAAGAGTGGCAGTTCAAACAGATTATTTCCGGAGATCACTGTGAGGGAGTGGAGCCTCACATTATCTTCATTATTTACGGGTATTTATACAAAACTCTGTCTGTCTGTCTGTCTGTCTGTCTGTGTCTCACACACGCACTCACACACACTGACACACACTTTATCTCTCTGTCTGGTAAAACTTTCCTGAGCAAGAAGTCAGCTGGCACTGACAAATCCTGCAGTGCTGTGTTATCGATCTCTGCCTGTTTAAACATGAAGACTGAACAGTTCACTACCATCATGATCTTTCGGAGGTTCTATGACACAATTAATATGAAACTTTCCACTGCCAATACACGCACACCTGTTTTTATCTTCCCTAAAATGCTCCTTTTGCTTTTCTTTTTCGCTGTACTTCTTTTTTTCTTTCTTTCTTTTTTATTTTTACTTTTCTTTTCTATCTTGTGTGTGTGTGTGTGTGTGTGTCCGTGCGTGCGTGCGTGCGTGCGTGTGTGTGTGTGTGTGTGTGTGTGTGTATGTGTGTGTGTGTGTGTGTGTGTGTGTGTGTGTGTGTGCACGTGCTTGCTTGCGTTTGTCTCTGGTCTCAAAAAACGAAGTAAAATATTACACTAGCTTTTATATCTTCTTCACATTGAAGCACAGAACGTACATTTAAACTCGTTACAAATACACACAGCAAGCTGATGTGTCAAACGTTTCATTCCATATTGTCTGACGATGAAGACATGTCATAATGAGCGCCGGTTTATAACAAAGAAATGTTATGTCAACCTAATCAAAAAGATGATAAACTTAATAAGCTGCTACATTAGGAGTGGTCTACCCATCAAGGTAGATAACAAATCCAGCAGTCCACAAATTCTCTCAGCAGACAGAAAGCGTCGAGAAGCTTAAAAAAGAAGCACTGTTAACGGCACGTCAGACACATTTATGAGTAGGGGAAAAACAGATTTTCCATTCTGACTGAAATCAATCGTTTGTCTTCGCAATTTGTGTAACTCCTTACTGATGTGGTGGAGATGGTCTTGAATATCTACAGATTCTATTGTCTGAAAACAGGCAGTGGGACTGATCAAGTCAAGTGTTTAACCTCTAGGTATCTCATTTAATTATCTGTCAGCATTTACCATCATAGGTGATGCGAGAAGAAAGAACTAACAGTCAGCAATGAGCTGCGAGACCCGAAGAGGAGGGATACAGCGTAACATCGGTCTCCTTCGTGCCCTCAGTACGTATCTGTGCGTGGTCTGCCCTTGCCAGTCTGTATAACATTAGTTAATCTGACAAAAAACTGTCTGTTGATGTAAACTGCCCGTGCCTTAAGCCGTGGCCTTCACGAAAATAAAGTCTCTTTCCCCAAAGGCCATGCTTAACCCTTTGCCTCCCGCACCCCATCCCCTAACTGCAAAAATGTAACCCTTTGACTCCTTCAACCTATCCATCAGCTTCCTGCAGGAAGCTGGTGGATAGTTTGAGGGAGTCAAAGGGTTAAGATTTTGCTTTGCTATCATGATTGAGAATGGAGGATGCTGACGGACAGGGTATGGGAGTCAAAGGGTTAAGTTTTTGCTTTGCTATCATGATTGAGAATGGAGGATACTGATAGGCAGGGTGTGGGAGTCAAAGGGTTAAGCCCAGGCATCATTTTGTGTTGGCGGCCGTAAAGCTTGCGTTACCGTCAGACCAAAATGCTGTTCCGTGTAGATATCAAACCAGTTAAATGTACACACTGAGTTTAACAAACACCACACTTTCTTCCCGATATTAGGCACACTAACTTGTGTAATGCTTTACAATCATAGATACGGCAGCATGCAATATTCGGGCAGTCTCTGAGGCGGAAGAGAAAAATGGCTGAGACAGACCGCATGGTGGTGTTGGCAATGACTGGAACAAAAGAACAATTAAGTCTAACTGGTGCAAGTATGCCCCAACGTTTACGGCGTTGAAAATATCTGGAAAGCAGGGACAAAAAAAGCACAGTAAAATCATTTCAACATATAACCCAAATAACCATGATCTGTCAATACATTATTCTTTTACCATTTCTGACAACCCTATTATGTCTTGTCTTTCCCTGCCTACTAATTCTGTCTCCTCACGCTGTGAATGAATGAGTAGTTTTTTTTCTTCCTTCCATCCTTCTTCACTTTCTTTCTTTTTATTTAAGATGCATCGATGCTGAAGTTTTTAAAATAGTATCATTACCATTTAAAAATAAACTAAATAATAACAACAAACATACACAAACAATTCAAAACAACCACAATTTTGAAAAAGAAATAGTACACCTTGTGTCCTCTCTATGTCTTCCACTATTCCAGCCTTACCATAAAAAGCATCACGTGCAATACCTATTTTTCCAAAACAAAGAAGAAACAAACAGAAGAAAATGATGACGATGAAATGGAGAAAGAAATACAAGAATATAAACGATACTATAATAATGCATATCCCCTCCTCCCCCCCCCCCCCAAAAGCTAATTTCAACAAGAAAATGAGTTTATCACAGAAATAATTTTTGTGGTCAGCTCACAAACACAAAAAGTAAATGAAGAAGATGTTCACAGGAATTAGGACTCATTAGATCTTAGGTACAACTCGACTTCTAATCAAATTGTACTTGTTGTTTTTAAATTGCAACAGCTGATCAATCATTTCTCATCAACCATTGACATTCACCGTTTAAAAAAGAGAACATCAAGTGCTAATTTATGCCATTTTATCTATGCATTTCTTTGTTTATCTGTCTGTTTGCTTGTTTGTTTAAATACTGCAAAGTGTCAAAGAATTTGGAATCAGACCACATGGCCTGAAGCCCCAAATCGTAATTGCTGTTCGCGCAGCAGGCTTGTGGTCTCCTAGTTAGTTCTGGCGTCTGCGCAGTCTCCCAGATTATCCACAGCAATCAGTGATGAAGTGTTCGAAAGTGCCTTGCTGATACGACGTCAGAGGGAAGACTGCGATACCTGGGGTGGCTTATCAACCACCAGCAGGTAGGCAGGAAGAGAAAACGAATACAGCTTTACAATCTGAACTTCCTGAAAGTCTGGGAGAGCAGCCAGAGCCTCCTGACACTAATCAGATTCCGAAAACACTTTTAAAAGAATTAACAAACACGGAGGTACGTTATCAAGCATAACACGGCAACACAGTCAGACGGGATAAAGACTTCAATAGATTCAATGCAAGAAAATGTACTCAAGAATTACAGATGGAACGGAGAAACTGGATCTGTTTTTGTTTTGTTTTTGTTTTTGTTTGCGGTGCAGAAAACCATGCACATATATGTATATGTACATAATCTCTCTCTGTCTCTCTCTGTGTCTCTGTCTCTCTATCTATATATCTGTCTGTCTGTCCTATCTATCTATCTATCTGTCTGTCTGTCTGTCTACCTATCTATCTGTCTGTCTGTCTGTCTGTCTATCAATCAATCAATGTATGTATGTATGTATGTATATATCTATCTATCTGTCTGTCTGTATGTATGTCTGTCTGTCTGTATATATATATACAATTGTACGTACTGATAGTCGTACCATCATAAAATGATCTTTATATTTTTAACACGTACTGAAGTGAAATGACATTTTCAATCACGAGAAACCCCCATAACAATGTCAGATCACGAGTCAGAACTCACAGTCAAAACATTTTGAAGTCAAATGATATTTCTGTCTTTGTCATTCAAAAATTACATCCCTAACGATACTGAAATATTTAAGCCGACGACTCCTTCAAAACTACACTGAATCAATGCTGTCTGACAATCGTTCTGACAACAGAGAAATCTCAAAGAAGCACATTTAATATGACAGTTGAAAATCCAACACATTTCTACAATAATGTACATTGTTAATCATTTTAGCGAAACGTACATAGGTGTTCATTTGAAGATTCTATTGGTGTTTGACGTTATGTTCATTTGCTGGAAAGTTCTTTAATTCAGATCATTTCATTTCATTTCATTTCATTCAGAATTGACTGAGGTAAGGTCATCCCAAATTAACTAATCCCACGATGATATAACTGGCAGCGTTTAGTTTAAGTTGTGTTATGAGAACCTTCCCTTCTTTTGCGTTTCTTTTTGGTTGTATTTTACCTGTTTTTTCATTGTACTCCAACTCAGAAAAGCAACCTCAACATCATCATGTGCCTGCCATATGGTGTTGGCGAACATGGCCATCCATATGCATCTATCCTTTCTCACTGCAAGTACATCTTCCACCCTCTTTGTCCTCAGCCACCCTGCAAGTCCGTCCAATAGTTTCTCCCTGGGCCTACCTGGTGTTCTCTTTCCCTCCAGCTTTCCTGTTGTGACCAGGTGCTCTAATTCCCTTTCCTCATAAAATGGCCTATAAATGTTGCTTGTCTTTTCCTTATCTTCTTTATCAATGATCTTCTTGTGTATGCCTCCATCAAGACTGTCTCCTTTGTTTTCTTTGCTGTCCATGGAACTCTCAACATTCTTCTTAGAAACCACATTTCGGCTGCCTCAATCTTCTTCTGGCTTTGCGTGTTGACTGTCCACGCCTCACAAACCGTATAACAGTATTGGTTCTATATAACATTCTCTTCCTGATGTTAATTGATACGCATTTTTGGTAAGAACGCTTTTCATCTTCTTGAATGCTGTTTTGGCTTGGCCGATTCTGCTAGCTATTTCTGGTGAGATGACCGTTCCCAGATATTTAAACTTATCAACCTGTCTCAAAGTTGTGCCATTTGCTGTTACAATCTCACTTGTCACAATAATTCAGTTCTGCCTCTGGCGCTACTATTGTGTGTTACAGAGAAAACGTTAAGTCTAGTCTGAAAGACATCGTCACATTTCTAACGAGATACGACATGCTTTCAATCTCCGAAGAAATTAAATAAAAAGACAAAAAAAAAAAAAAAAAAGGTAAACGAAGACAGAATTAAAAAAAAAAAAGAAAAGGAAAGATGACGAAAAGCAAGATTAGCGAAACCTTTTCACACATCTGATGGTGTTGTGCTCCGTACAGTCGTAGTTTTCCGTTAAGGTCAAGCATGTTTCATGTTAGCACACTTAAGGCTAAAATCCATCATTCGGCCACTGTCAGCACTGCGTGTGTGTGTGTGTGTGCTGTGTGTGTGTGTGTGTGTGTGTGGTGGTGGTGCTGTGTGTGTGTTGTGCGTGTGTGGTGTTGTGTGTGTGTGTGTGTGTGTGTGTGTGTGTGTGTGTGTGTGTGTGTGTATTATAACTCATGACTATGGACTCAGATTTCTTGGCATTTTTGCTTATTCAAAATTATGAATCCATTAACATGTTTTCCAGTATTGAAACCAACGTTAATAGACAAAACACCTATTACCCAAGGACTGGCTGAAAACTAAACCCAAAGAAGAGAGTAACGTGGTGCAAATTATCGAGGTTTTTGTCTGAAAACGTTGACTTCAGCAGCTTACCCAGCTGTGTTCTGTCTTTGGCTTAACCGATGGCTTTGACTATGTCAGCGCTGTCAACCTCTCTGTCTCTGTCAGACTCTGTCCGTATCGCCCCCGCCCAGTCCTGTCTGTGACCTGCCCTGCGTGGATACTGTTATTAAGTACACATTGTTCTTCCAAGTTTTATTTAAAACGTTCCCATTTTTCTTCCATGCATGTATGCAATTTGTTTTGCCCTTGCTGTGTGTGTTGCTGCGTAGTCTGCATTCTCTGTCTTCAGTGGGTGCCGGGTGTTGTGATGTTTTGTTTCCATAAGCCACAGGACAATAACATGACTATCGGGAATTAACGTGCAGACCTGATGTACTGCATACGTATACACATTAAGGAGTTTTAGGCACTAACAGATCCGCATACGTTGACCTGGGAGACTGGAAACATCTCCATACTTAATCACAAGACAGGATCGAGCTCCAGACCTTCCGACAGAAGTCTGACATCTTACCCACTTGACCACCGCGCCTGTCGTGTTCAGACAAAGAACCACCCTACCCTTTCTAGCCGGGATTCATATATGCCGCGAGATCAGGATCACTGTACTATGTCGGCAAGGATAAGACATCGCTGTATTCTGTAAGTCCTCGTCTGTTAGTCTTAAAGTTCTAGGTCACAAACCTTTTTAAATCTGTTAATACCTCAATTTAATACCTTAAAACTATTTGCTGATAACTTTCTGCAGCCAACACGATACATTTGTAGAAAAAAGTATCAGGACATTGCTGACCAGTGATGGCTACATGTCCAGTAAGGTACCTTTACACCCATCTGTCATCTCTTAGATCTAGACGAGTGCAGTGTCATTGTCAGTGGGTACCATTGGCTATAAGTCAGATGGACCCGGTTCCAGCTAACTACTTGTGCCTGGTGGAAAAAGGTGAAGATTTTTTCCGATCTCCCAAGTCAACATGTATGCAGACCTGCCAGTGGCTGAACCCCTTCGTGTTTAAGGGCATGAATAATATCAGATGTGCACATTAAAGATCCTGTAAGTCGTGTCAGCGGCTGGCTTATGGAAACATTGAAACACTCAGCATACATGTCCAAAGAAGACGGAGTATGCAGACAGTAAAGCACAATACCGCCTGCACAGTGTGGATACAACTTGGTGCCTAAACGCATAAAAAAAAATATCAAAAAAAAAAAAAAATCGGAACACTTGGAAATATAAGAAGTTTCTCAGACAATTCGGCATTTTTCCCAAGAAGCATTCATTGTACTCGGACAAATTCCTTATGCACTCTATCCAGATCTACCAGAAACTCTCTGGCAGACTCCCTGAGCCTGCGCAAAACCATATGCGCTTGCAAGGTCTTCAAATGGGGAGTGACAAAGGGACTTATGAAACATTAAGCTGACTCCATCGGTATGATGGAGGCATTAATGATGGGCACTGAACAACAGGCCAGTTTTTGATGTTGTGGGCTTATATTGAAAAACAAACAAACAAACAAACAAACGAACAAACAAACAAAACACAAACACATACACACACACACTCTCTCTCTCAGTCACACACATACATACACACATACACACACACACACACACACACACACACACACACACACACACACACAACACACACACACACACACACACACACACACACACACACAACAGACAGACATTCGTCTAAAAGCACATATGTGAATAGACGTTAAAAGAAATAACGAACGAACACACACACACACACACACACCACACACACACACACACACACACACACACACACACACACACACACACACACACACACACACACACACACTCACAAACCTTCTTCGACCTTTTCCTGTGTCTGAGTGTAGTCAATCTGGTAATGACTTGGCATCTGTACTTTGAAAGACATTTCCGTGTCTATTCGGGTCATGTGGATGCGGACGATAAACTTCATAGTCATCCTGTGATTTGAACTTTCGATTCCATCGCTAGGTTAGCACTGTGACCTTGTCCTTGTGTTATGGATCAGATAGACCAGTCAGGACTGGGGAACCGAACCCATCGCCTGACGAAAGTATGGTAAAAATCGATTTGTGAAAAGCCGAACACATTCATTCTCTCTCTCTCTCTCCTCTCTCTCTCTCTCTCTCTCTCTCTCTCTCTCTCTCTCTCTCTCTCCTCTTTCACACACACACACACACACACACACATATGAACGCATACCACACACACACGTACACACACACACACACACACACACACACTGACACACACACCGACACACATACACACACACAAGCGTGTGCACGCATACACATCACCAATACCAACACCACACACACACGCCATCACAACGTAGTTTATGTTTGACAGTTGCACCAGATTGTGTTTTCCATTCATAACAGATCACAGACAGCTATTTGTTTTTTGAGCAGAGGATTTCATAAAATAGCCAAACCACACAACTAGTTTTGAAATTGTCATCTACGTATCTATATATAGCAGGGGTGTGTGTGTGTGTGGTGTGTGTGTGTGTGTGTGTGTGTGTGTGTGTGTGTGTGTGTGTGTGTGTGTGTGTGTGTGTGTGTGTGTGTGTTTGTGTGTGTTTGTGTGTGTATGTGTGTGTATGTGTGTGTATCTATGTGTGTGTGTGTTTGTGTGTGTGTGCGTGCGTGTGTTTGTGTGCGTGTATGTGTGTGTATGTGTGTGTATCTATGTGTGTGTGTGTTTGTGTGTGTTGCGTGTGTGTGTTTGTGTGCGTGCGTGTGTGTGTGCGTGCGTGTGTGTGTGTCGTGCGTGTGTGTATTTTTCTATGAAATAGGGAGATTATAAGAACGGCTTGACCATCTTGCTGTTTGTTTTCTTTTTGTTTTTGTGTTTGTTTTGTTTTTGTCTTTTCTTTTAATATTTTTTTTCTGTTCTTTTCTTTATGCTTGTTTTACTTTTTAGTTTTTGCACATTTCTGATGTTTGTGCCCAAGGTTAAACTAAAGTAACTTTTCTGATTACTGCCATCGCTACATGAACAGGATTGCGTGCACGAACAGCTCCAAGCTGACTCGGCCTGTCACGTCGGCTCAACGCTGAGAGCCAGCAGGCTGTGGCTATGCTTACCCCCTTCACTCCTTCATTCTGTCCATCAGTGTCCTGCAAAGAGCTGGTGGATATGGTAAAGGAATGAAAGAGTTAACTACAGGAATATAGAATACAAAAATATAAAAATACCAGATAAATGAAGCCTGATTGACAAATGTATGCTTCCAACACAGACGCCAATGTTTGCAGCTGTCGTAACATCAACACTGACACAATAAGAAGTACCAGCAAAGTGTGAAACGATCAAACGTACTAGGAAGTTTGGGTCATTGTGGCCTGTTAATAATATTTCTCTGATTTTAAGCCAGATTTGGGCCAAGGGTCCGGCCTATTGACGAGTTGTGAAAGTATGAGTTTAACAATAACCAAAGTTTTAGTTCACATTCATAAACCAGATAAAACACGAAAAGAAAATTAGAACGCGTATTTAACACACGTTCTTATTCTTTAATGTTGTATTAAATACGCGAGTTTCTTCTGGTTCCTGTTTGCTTGAACGCGGGCAGTCACACTTGTTTTGGATTTCACATTCATAATGCATTCGTCTAACATGATTTTCGTGGTTGTTTCTTGTTTAGCAAACTAACTCTTTGACTCATCAAAGCCGTCATGATAATAAGTTATGAATGGGAATGCCCTTAACTTGAAACACTGAACATTTTGAGGAAAAAATCCCCCAGTGAAAATGTCTTGTACAGATACTGAATATATCAAATTTTGTGAAAGGTATGACCAGTCAGGAAACTTATTATCAGTTTGAAATGCATTTCTCTCTATTTGTCACTGAAACAAACTAAAGCTACATACACGCAGTGAATGCATTTCTCTCTGTTTGTCATTGAAACAAACTAAGGTTATATACAATGCAGTGAAATGCATTTCTCTTTGTTTGTCACTGAAACTAAGGCTACACACACTGCAGTGATATGCATTTCTCTCTGTTTGTCATTGAAACAAACTAAGGCTACACACAATGCAGTGAAATGCGTTTCTCTCTGTCTGTCATTGAAACAAACTAAACGACGTAATACATTTAACACTGCAGTGAAATGCATTTCTCTTTGTCTGTCATTGAAACAAACTAACTACATACATGTACACTGCAGTGAAATGCATTTCTCCCTGTCTATAGTGTACCATGAAGCCCCAAATTATTTTAAACAATGAAATACATTAGAAGGTGAATGATCTGGTATGAAAAAGAGTCTAACTGATAAACGGGAGATTTAATATTAATATAGCTGGGTCTTTTTAAAACCTCTCTTTTAATCTATTTACCTTAACATTGCCATACAAGAAATGTTTGTTTGCTTTTTTGTCTCCTTCTTTCTTATTTCACAGATAAAATGGGAACACGTCAGACTATGGCTTGGCAATCCTGCTGTTTGTTTTCTGCGTTGGCATGGCAATATGTTGCTACAAAGAAGCAGGGAGAAATGAAACACGCAAGCAAATAACAGGGTCACGCCATGCCAGCCACATCCCAATAAAAGAACGAGGAGGGGGCGAGGGAATTACGAAGATGAAAGAAACTTAAACAAAACGTCTGGGGGCGATAGAGAAACAGATACCGCACGGACTCCAGTAAAAATGGGGAAACTATTATTAACCAAAAATAATTAAGAGAAAAGTGTGCTGTCACTAGACACGGCCAACCTAGCGTGTTTCACTGTGTTTATTAAAATGAAACAAAAGAAAGGGAAATGCGAGACAACAGCAATTATCAACGGAGAAAACAAAGCAGACCAAACAAACAGGCATGCATCACAAAATATCATGTTTTTACTGTACGGACATTGATTTGAAAGGATGTGCGCAGACCTGAAACGTAGTAATGATCTCGGAATTTGTTTAGGACAGAAGTGCAGCAAAGTGTGATATCAGTAGTGTGTTTAAGACAGACATACAGCTAAATGTTATATGAGGAATGTGTTTAAGACAGACATACGGCTAAATATTATATGAGGAATGTTTTAAGACAGATATACAGCTAAATGTTATATGAGGAATGTGTTTAAGACAGACGTACAGCAAAGCGTGATATCAGGAATGTGTTTAAGACAGACGTACAGCAAAGCGTGATATCAGGAATATGTTTAAGACAGACGTACAGCAAAGCGTGATATCAGGAATGTGTTTAAGACAGACGTACAGCAAAGTGTGATATCAGGAATGTGTTTAAGACAGACGTACAGCAAAGCGTGATATCAGGAATGTGTTTAAGACAGACGTACAGCAAAGCGTGATATCAGGAATATATTTAAGACAGATGTACATCAAAGCGTGATATCAGGATTGTGTTCAAGACAGATGTACAGCAAAGCGTGATATCAGGAATGTGTTTAAGACAGATGTACAGCAAAGCGTGATATCAGGAATATATTTAAGACAGATGTACAGCAAAGCGTGATATCAGGAATATATTTAAGACAGATGTACAGCAAAGCGTGATATCAGGAATATATTTAAGACAGGTGTAGAGCAAAGCGTGATATCAGGAATGTGTTTAAGACAGATGTACAGCAAAGCGTGATATCAGGAATGTGTTTAAGACAGATGTACAGCAAAGTGTGATATCAGGAATGTGTTTAAGACAGACGTACAGCAAAGCGTGATATCAGGAATATATTTAAGACAGATGTACAGCAAAGCGTGATATCAGGAATGTGTTTAAGACAGATGTACAGCAAAGCGTGATATCAGGAATGTGTTTAAGACAGATGTACAGCAAAGCGTGATATCAGGAATGTGTTTAAGACAGATGTACAGCAAAGCGTGATATCAGGAATGTGTTTAAGACAGACGTACAGCAAAGTGTGATATCAGAAATGTGTTTAAGACAGACGTACAGCAAAGCGTGATATCAGGAATATATTTAAGACAGATGTACATCAAAGCGTGATATCAGGAATGTGTTTAAGACAGATGTACAGCAAAGCGTGATATCAGGAATGTGTTTAAGACAGACGTACAGCAAAGCGTGATATCAGGAATATATTTAAGACAGATGTACATCAAAGCGTGATATCAGGAATGTGTTTAAGACAGACGTACAGCAAAGCGTGATATCAGGAATGTGTTTAAGACAGATGTACAGCAAAGCGTGATATCAGGAATGTGTTTAAGACAGACGTACAGCAAAGCGTGATATCAGGAATGTGTTTAAGACAGATGTACAGCAAAGCGTGATATCAGGAATGTGTTTAAGACAGATGTACAGCAAAGCGTGATATCAGGAATGTGTTTAAGACAGATGTACAGCAAAGTGTGATATCAGGAATGTGTTTAAGACAGATGTACAGCAAAGTGTGATATCAGGAATGTGTTTAAGACAGACGTACAGCAAAGCGTGATATCAGGAATGTGTTTAAGACAGATGTACAGCAAAGCGTGATATCAGGAATGTGTTTAAGACAGATGTACAGCAAAGCGTGATATCAGGAATGTGTTTAAGACAGATGTACAGCAAAGCGTGATATCAGGAATGTGTTTAAGACAGATGTACAGCAAAGCGTGATATCAGGAATGTGTTTAAGACAGATGTACAGCAAAGTGTGATGTGAGGACTTCAGAGTTCACAGCTGGTTCAAGTGGCAAATGAACTTTTGGTTCACTCTCGGGCTGGCCAGTTTCTTCATGATCGTGCCAGTACTTAACCCTTTGACTCCCGCACCCTATCTACAAACTGCAAAACCTTAACCCTTTGACTCCCTCACTCTAGGGGCTCATGGAGTCAGTGGGTTAAGTTTTTGCTTTGCTAGCATAGTTGACAATGCAGGGTGCTGGTGGACAGGGTGCGGGAGTCAAAGGGTTAAGTTTTTGCTTTGCTAACATAGTTGACAACGCAGGGTGCTGGTGGACAGGGTGCAGGAGTCAAAGGGTTAAACCAGCAAAAGGAGTCTGCCTGATAATTTTGTCAGCAGATTTGAAATTTAAGTGCGATGAATTCCGCTTGAACTGACCCCAAACAGGCTCAAGAGTGATTTATAATCGACAATCATGTATGTGACCATAGAGCAAAGAATAAGTCGTACGTTCCCAGCTGGAAAATTTCAGTCGTTTGCTCTTTCTGAAAGTTTCTTTTTTTTTGTTTTTGATCTCTTCCATGATGCTAACCATTTCAAAATCTGATCATCAATTGTGGAGTTACAGAAACTTCTGTTTTCAGAACATCGAGTACAAACGTTTGACAATAATCGGTCGGTTTTTCTTTTGATCCAAAACAAGTGCGACTGCCCGCGCCCAAGTAAACAGGAACCAGAAGAACAAGAAAACCAATGTAAGCGCGTATTTAACAAAACAAGCGCAAATTTTCGGCCAACCGGCCTTTGTCAAGCGCGAACGCACGGTCACAAACAGACCACAGACACCAAACAACGGATAATAAAAACAGGACTAAAAACTTCCCTGCCGCCTCGTCCAGTGGATAAAACGGGGACCAAATGGAATGGTCTTTCCTTTGTCGTCTATTCAGATATATGCTTTTAGACGATGTACAATATTCATAAGTACTCCAATCATAGAGTATTTCTTGCCATTTGTACTTATGACAAACTAACAAAAGTGAAAATATAAACATTATTCTGACTTTGGAAGGAAATCTGACAAATACCCAATTATTGCAGCTTTTGAAGGGCACGCTGCAAGCACTAATACTTCAATCAAGTAAACTGGTGTAGAGCCTTAAGTGAATAAAACGAGTGAAACACATTTTCAATCATGTACTCCTCTTCAGGTGTGGTAAAAAGGAAGTGAAGACACAGCTGATTAAAAGTTTTCGGATAGCACGATAAACTTGTCGAAGTGTTCATGACTCAAAACGTTCTTTCGTTCGTTATTTCTTTTAACGTCTATTCACAATATGTGCTTTTAGACGGAAAGAAAGTGTAAAAAATAATAATGATAATTAAATAAAAAATGAAAATAAAACAAATTATGAATAAATAAATGAATAAAGAGGTGTCTATGGGGTGGATGAATGTATGAAATTATAAAGGCACTGTATCATATAAGGTAACAAAAAACAATTTAACGAACAAGAGAAAAGCAATCAGAACATTAGAACGATCAGGCTTCATCAATTTGTGCAGGTGTGTGTGTGTGGTGTGTGTGTGTGTGTGTGTGTGTGTGTGTGTGTGTGTGTGTGTGTGTGTGTGTGTGTGTGTGTGTGTGTGTGTGAGTGTGTGTGTGTGTGTGTGTGTGTGTGTGTGTGAGTGTGTGTGTGAGTGTGTGTGTGTGTGCTTGTGTGTGTTTGTGTGTGTTTGTGTGAGTGTGTGTGTGAGTGTGTGTGTGTGTGTGTGTGTGTGTGTGTGTGTGTGTGTGGTGTGGCGTGTGGTGTGCGTGGGTGTGTGTGCGTGCGTGTGCTGTTATGATCTGGTGGGGTAGAACGCGGAGAAGAGGATATCTTATGGAATTAAAAACGTTGTAACATTCAAGGAGTAATGAAACACTAACAAGCAAACAAACAGGAGTAGGTGGGAGTTACATGTATAAAACAATCGGGCTTAATCAAAGAAACGACCTACGGGACGGTGCAGTAATTGACTAGCAATGTATAAATACACAGTGAAATCAGTATGACTCTGCAAAACGTTCTTTTTCACTCCTTTTAAATGGCATTTTACCAAACATCGTTTTGCCTGGTCAGATTTCAGCTCAGCTGCATTCACCTTTCACAAAGCCTACACAGAGCACCTTTCTACTCGTCGGGTAACAAAAAGCGATTCTGCAAACATAAAGGTTTCTTCCACAGGCAAGTGGCAAAATCGAAAACCAGCACCCACAGAATATCATCATCATCATCATCATCATCATCATCAGGTGCCCTGCCGCATGGCGTTAGCGACCATGGACTTCCAACCATCTCTATATCTCGTTGCCCCCAGCATCTCCCCCACCCTCTTCATCCCCAGCCACTCTGCAAGTCCGTCCAGCATTCTCTCCCTGGGTCTACCTGGTGCTCTCCTTCCCTCTAGCTTTCCCGTTTTGACCAGGTGCTCCAAATCCCCCTTCCTCATAAAATGGCCTATAAATGTTGCTTGTCTTTTCCTAATCTTCCTTATGAGTGATCTACGTTTGAATACGTTTTAAGATAAGTCTAAAAATCTGGGAATCTTGTACACCTTTCTACACTTCAGGGAGATCTTATAACCATGTCTACACTTCAGCAAGATCTAATAACCATTTCACTTCAGGGCAAGATCATCACCCTTTCACTTTCAGCAAATCTAATACACCATTTCTACACTTTCAGGGCAAGATCTTATACACCATTCTACATTTCAGGCAAGATCTATACACATTTCACATTTCAGGGCAAGATCTTATACACCATTTCTACACTTTCAGGGCAAGATCTAATACACATTCTACACTCAGGCAGATCTAATACCATTTACACTTTCAGGCAAGATCTTAACACCTTCTACACTTCAGGCAAGATCTTTTCACATTTCTACACTCAGGCAAGACAATACCCTTCTACACTTTCAAACAGTATCTTCAAAGCTTTTACACTAATTTTCCGGTTTTTTTATTACTATTTTTTTTTAAATTGCGTGAAAAAGGTCTATATGACATTGTGCAATTTTTACCATGTCCAAGTTTTTGATCTTGTCTATTCATTTTTTAAGCACGCGTGCGCGCATGTGTGTGTATGTATGTATGTGTGTGTTTGTGAGTGTGAATGTGTGTGTGTTTGTGTGTGATGTGTGTGTGTGTGTGTGTGTGTGTGTGTGTGTGTGTGTGTGTGTGTGTGTGGTGTGTGTGTGTGTGTTGCGCGCGGCATGTGTGTTTGTGTATATACCAAAGTAGTTTTTCTTTGTTTAGTGTCAATGTTTGTCTTGTTCATTATATTTGCGTTTCTGGTTGTCCATTTAGAGTTTTTATATATACTCTCTCTCCATCTCTCTTTCTCTCTTTCTTTTCTTTCTGACTGTGTGCTCGCGCGCGCGTGTGTGTGTCTATGTTTGTTTGTTTGTTGTTTGTTTGTGTGTGTGTGTGTGTGTGTGTGTGTGTGTGTGTGTGTGTGTGTGTGTGTGTGTGTGTGTGTGTGTGTGTGTGTGTGTGTGTGTGTGTGTAAAAGAAGTGCAAAACATGCTGTAAAACACCACCATCTTTCATCATACTTCGATTCTCAAAGGCAAGTCTGCACGTTGAAATCTTTTATCTATTTGCTTTTATCACGTATTGCATTATTGTTGCACGGTCCGACAGTCTGCTTTTCTACGTTGAAAGAAAAGAACGTTCTATGCAAGGATGAAAACAAAACTACAGAAAATTAGAAATAAAGTCACTGTCATGCGGTCAAAGAAAGGTGCCCCCCCCCCCCCCCCCCCCGTATCTGACTGCACGACAGTGACATCATTTCTTATTTCATTTAGTTTTTCTTGAATGACGAGTGGTAGGCTGGGACAGACGAGGAAGAGAATGAAAGTTTTATGTCTGGAAAGTCTTCTCGCCCCCTCAGGATCGTGCACCGTAATTACCTTTACCCGAGGAAGCCATTCCGTCGCCCAGACCTCACTTTCATGGGCCACCATCTTGGCACCAGGGCGCACAAAAGCCTCCATAACAACGGGCCCAGCGCAGGCATAAAGTCCGCCCAGCTCGACGTTCATTGGTTGATTTATGG
>JAPXFY010000015.1:27181042-27186042 GCA_030674185.1 Monoplex corrugatus
TCTATCTATCTCTCTATCTCACTCTCTATCTATCTATCCATGTATCCATCTATCTATCTACCTACCTACCTATCTATCTTATCTATCTATCTATCTATCTATCTATCTATCTATCTATCTATCTATCTATCAATCTATCTATGGATGGTATGTGTGAGAAGTTAATGTGTGTACGCGCTTTGATTTTTATATCAAGATTTGGCGCCTTGTACATGTCATGTTATTATTGTTATTATTACTGCTGTTATTATTACTGCTGTTATCATTATCATTATTGTTATTCTTATTCTTACCATCATCATCATTATTATCGTTATCCTCATTATTGTATCATCATCGTCATCATTATGATTATTACCATTATCATAACTTTTTTTATTTTGTGTGAGTATGCATAAACGCAAAATGCTAGTGTGTATTTGTGTATATGTGCCTATGTGTACGTGCGTTCAGCCTGTACATAATATATAACATAAAAATCTTTCTCTCCCGCTCCCTCTCTCATTGTCCGTGCTAGCTCATCTACAGCATCCATGCATTTCCAAAGCGTAGATTTAATCAATTTTTTGTACTGCTCATACATCTTCTGTTTATCTTTCTTGGCCATATTCATTTATTTTGAGAAGGAGAGATAGGACAAAACTTTTTGTTTATGAGGCCAATAGCAAATGCCGGATCTGTTTTTGACAGTATATCCAGTCGTGAACAAGACAGGCTAGTTTGGCGCAGCGCTACCAAATGGCAAGAAAGCAGAGGATGAAAATTCACTTGTTTTAGTAACCAATGGTTAGGTCAGTTTGCTGAAGAGATAATGTTACACACACACACGCACGCACGCGCACACACACATTTTATATACATTATCATTATCATGTGTATATATCAGACATAATACAGATGTATACATGTGTATATATACATCTATACATATATATTTATATACATTTTTGTATATACATACATACATGCATACAGATAGATAGATAGATAGATAGAGAGCTAGCTAGCTAGATAATATGCATATATACATGCATATAATATGTCTATATATATACATACATACAAACATACATACATACCTACATTGTACATACATACATACATAAATACATACATACATACATATACACACACATACATACATATATACATGCATGCATGCATACATACATACATACATACATACATACATACATACATTCATAAATACACACATACATTCATACATATATATTGATATAGAGGTTGCACTCGATATTTGTGAGAAAACAGTTCAAGGGACAGTGATACAGAAGAGGAAAGAAAACAAAAAACCCTATCCAACATTTCCTGTCCTTTGCTAATCAAATCTGACAACAAATGAAATCTTCCATTCCCCCGCACTTCCCTATACACACACGTTCCTCTGGACTTAATCTTCTTCATGCAGTGACTTTTTTTGGAGTCAGTGATATGGCTGTCTCCTTGTAGCCCTCTATCCAACTTTACATGCACAGTTGCGTCATGTCATTTTCTAACTCCGTGATTGGAGAGCTGTGTTATGGAAAGATAAGAGAAGCGTGAAATAGGAGAGTGGATTTATGGGGATATAAAAATGGTTTCTGAAGTTCGCAGAGAAATGGAAGATTTTCATTTTTATATAGTTTCTGAAGCTAGCAGATAAATTGGAGATTTTCATTTTTCTCGTAAAATTCAGGTGTTAATAAATCGGAATTCACGTTTATTGGCGTATTTTCATTATGTTTTTGTTGTTTGTTTGGTTGGTTGGTTGGTTGTGCTTCAATGTGCAAATTCGGTTCGTCAAAACTATCATATTCATGTGTAAAATGTACATCTGAAACAAAAACTGCCATTTTGTTTGCATCTTTCTCAAGGGAAATGTGCACAAGAGTGAACATTTACAGTAGATTTTCTGAAACATAACTTAA
Organism: Monoplex corrugatus; assembly: GCA_030674185.1. Taxonomy (NCBI): domain Eukaryota; kingdom Metazoa; phylum Mollusca; class Gastropoda; order Littorinimorpha; family Ranellidae; genus Monoplex; species Monoplex corrugatus. Next base: position 27,182,971 of record JAPXFY010000015.1, read on the forward strand.
TGACGACCGGTAACTCAAATGCACAGACCTCAGAAAACTATTAAAGGTAAAATAATTCTGATTTTTGCAGTCCCCCCCTCCCCCCCAGTATGTCTTATTAAAAATATAGCATATTTTGTCAAAATGTGCCACCTCCACAGAATTCTTATGTGCTGTCGAAACTAAACTTCTTTCTTTATTCGTCTGTCTGCTTGTACTATCACAGGTATCGTGGTGAGAGATATCTGAAAGTCAGTAGTGAGCTGGAAGGTCTGAAATAGACACATGTCTTGTGACTTCAAAATCTTCTTCACATCATCATTCCGGGTTTTGTTTGTCTGCCTTTCGCTTTAAATATGGATATCATTTTGTATATATGCTCGTTGTGCCGGATGAGTGGTGTTGCTTTCTGGTCAGATGGCCAAACCACTTAACTCTCTGCTGATGAATATGATGGTGGACTGGTGTTGCTCCACCATTTTTCTTATCTTGGTGCTATATCACGGCCTCTTCAAGACAATTACTAGATGAAGCAGATTTAGAACAGAAGAATACACGCGAGGTAATGGTGGAGATGCTGAGGGAAGACTATGTCATTTGTTGTCTGATCAAGTCACAGCTAATCTTGTTGACAGCCTTTCTCAAACAAAACATCAAAAGCTTTACCAGAGCAACAGTAGCCAAGCTTTTGTTTCCATGCCTGTCATATCTTTACCAGAGCAACAGTAGCCAAGCTTTTGTTTCCATACCTGTCATATCTTTACCAGAGCAACAGTAGCCAATCTTTTGTTTCTATATCTGTCATAGCTTTACCAGAGCAACAGTAGCCAAGCTTTTGTTTCCATGCCTGTCATATCTTTACCAGAGCAACAGTAGCCAAGCTTTTGTTTCCATACCTGTCATATCTTTACCAGAGCAACAGTAGCCAAGCTTTTGTTTCTATATCTGTCATAGCTTTACCAGAGCAACAGTAGCCAAGCTTTTGTTTCTATATCTGTCATAGCTTTACCAGAGCAACAGTAGCCAAGCTTTTGTTTCCATGCCTGTCACAGCTTTACCAGAGCAACAGTAGCCAACCTTTTGTTTCCATGCCTGTCACAGCTTTACCAGAGCAACAGTAGCCAACCTTTTGTTTCCATGCCTGTCATAGCTTTACCAGAGCAACAGTAGCCAATCTTTTGTTTCCGTACCTGTCACAGCTTTACCAGAGCAACAGTAGCCAATCTTTTATTTCAATTACACATGCACAAACAAACGACACCGCTAAACTCACAACTGATGCAAAAAGTGAAAATGATTAATGATGCTTCTCCTTTTTCTCTTAAATACTGATTTTCTCCTCTCAGATAGACAAACAAACAAACATAGAATAATTGTAAAGCTGAAAGGTGCATCAACGCACATGAAATATTTTTTTACAGAAGTAAAAAAATTTATAAACCAAGGTTCACCAATGTCATCTGCGAGTGCGCTTCACACAGTTCCCACAAAAATATCCCAACTCAAACACAAATTATTCTAGCTTATTATGCGCTGAGCTCTTAGTGTCACATAGTAACTTCCAATGTATCAGAATATTTCAAGTCAGTTTTTCTACTTGCAGATTTTGTTCCTCCCCCCCTCCCCCCCCCCCCCATCTCTCTCTTTCTCTATCTCTCTCTTGCTTTATTTCGCAAAAAGGGAAGATTGTCCATGGCAGGAAGACCAGCATTACTGTGCACACAATGGGGAGGTAATAACAGGTTGAGTGGCATCAAGGGAGACAAGGCGTATGGAGAAGAAACGCAAAGCGGCAGGAAAATGACGTAGTGTGTGAAGTTACTGGGAAGCCATGCTATCACAGAAAGAGACTTCCATCATGATCCGCCGATGCGACTCCAGGTTAACAGCATTTTGTGATAGACGATTTTATCCGGTTATGTTGGATTGTTTGTTCATGCAGACACGCACGGTTGTGTAATTTCACAGGCACACAGCACAGAACAAACCTACACACTGACCTACAAACTGACAGGCAGATACACAAACCTAAAAGGAAATGTACAATCAGTACTGTGACAGAAAATGACCTTCACTTCATGGATTATTGTATCAGATACAAAACAACAAGACTGACACTTATGAAAAAGATTAAGGAAAATATACCTTCAACCCTCAATTACTCTAAATCTATTACACTAAATCCAAGTGATTTACATCCGGAAGATGTTTTGTGAATACCTGATGCAGAATATGTCTATGAATGCCTTCATTTGAGAAAACCGAAAGATTCTTAGTCAGTCATACATGTATATTCCCATTGATAATGACGACTGTAACGTGAAACGTGAAACGAATAATTGCTGAAATTACTGTCATGTCAACTTATTAGAACCAATCTGTCTTACAGCCCCACCTTGGGCTCTTTATGCAAAATCCGTCCTGAATTCTGAACACACACACACACACACACAAACACACACACACACACACACACACACACACACACACACACACACACACACACACACACATATATATATATATATATATATATATATATATATATATATATATATATATAATATGGCTGACAAGCCTTCGAATTACTTTCCCATTTGATTCCAAAATATCATTATTTAGGTGAACTACATTACTTTTTTTTATATACAATCTATCGTTCAAGTTTTATTCAATAATACCAAGTGCATAAGACATGCGTTTTCCACATGTAAGCCAGAAATGCTTTTCCTGATAAGATAAATGATGTCATCAGTAAACACAAATCTGTTTCGATATTCTGCCATCTTTCTTCCATCTCTTCTACAAACAGAACAGACATGATTCATTCTGAAACTAACCATGCAAATTAACAAAATATCACAGAACAAGAACATCCTAAAATTGCTGTATGAAGATTGCTAAAGGAATCTTTAGCAGTTTCCACATTTAAAGGGAGTTCCAGAGACTTCAAAGTAAGAACGGCACAGAGTGATGGTCTCCTTACCAGGCAGTCCCTCACTGCTCTGGCTCCGCGACTAAGCAAAAAACTGTAGTTAGTGGGGAGATCAGTAGTCCTTAGTTACATGATCAGAACAGCCTTGAACTTCACCG
>JAPXFY010000015.1:27191042-27208542 GCA_030674185.1 Monoplex corrugatus
AGTTTTGATGTGTGTGTGTGGGTGCGCACGAGCGCGCGCCCGCGCGTGAGTGTATATGGGTGCGTGTGTGTGGGTGTGGGTGTGTGAAAAAGATTTTGGTTTGCCTGAACCTAGACAAATTATTGGCCTGAATGTAGGAACACTGTTCTGATATTTTTTGTTTGTTTGCATTATGTAGTACTGATAAAATGGATGATTGTTCATTATATATGATTTGAATATGTTCGACTGTTCAAGGAATGGATATTCGATATTTTTTTTGATTATGCGTGAAGAATTTGCGCACATACAAAGAGTGGATTATGTGTCGCACTACTGGAAAATTGTTATACCCCTTGTCAAAAGACCTTTTCGGGTAATGACAATAAACAGTTTCAGTTTCAGTTTTTTCAGTTCTCTCTCTCTCTCTCTCTCTCTCTCTCTCTCTCTCTCTCTCTCTCTCTCTCTCTCTCTCCTCTCTCTCTCTCTCTCTCTCCTCTCTCTCTCTCTCTCTCTCTCTGTGCAACACTGGTAAATTCTATACTCGTTTTTCCGTCTCTGCTACATGGAGATACAGTACAGATACTGGCAGTGCGTCTTCTGTTTGGGGGAATTGTTGTCAAGTTTTGAATTATAAGACGTTTTTTCTTTTATTTACGAGTTTCAAAGCAAGTGCATGTTTTCATGTTGGTACATGTGTGTGTTGGCTGGTTTATGGAAAGAAATGGAAGAGATTCACCTCTAACTGAAGTAATATTTGAAGAATTATATCAGCGTATCCTTTCTGTTCTTGGAATACCCTTTCAAAGACATGATTACATGCAAATACTTCTGAAGTACTCTATGGCTATTTCACCTAAGTTCATCATCAACATCATCATCATGTGCCCTGCCACATGGAGTTGGCGATCATGGCCCTTTCCTACGAATCTATCCCTTGTCGCTTGAAGAACATCTCCCACCCTCTCCGTCGCCAACCACCCTGCAAGTCCGTTTAATATTTTTTTTCCTTGGGTCTACCTGGTGTTCTCTTTTCCTCCAGCTTTCATGTTGTGACCAGGTGCTCTTATTTCTCTTGCCTCATGAGATGTCCTATAAATGTTGCTTGTCTTTTTCTAATCTTCTTTATTAATGATCACCTAAATCATATTCATTAAATATGATCAGTTTTCTAAATTAACTAATAGGATAATTCTGTTTTATAGAAATGGTTTTATTCCATTTCCAGTGAAACAACTTAATGGATAGACGGACGAATTAATCAAAATGGGATATCGTCAGTATATGGTCAGCTTGGACAAACCACCTTTCGTTATCTTCACAGTTTACCAATCTTTCTCACTATCAGACTTTACATTCTATTTCATGAAACTTCGCCATGATGTTATTCTTTTCCTCAGTTCGTTCTCAGTTACTCATTGATCTATTTATCTTCCCACGTGGGGATGCCGGGGGATCTTTCAGCATGAATAGTATCCCCACCTTCAGGAAATTCTGTGCTAGAAATTTCCTCTTTTCTGTCACTCTCTTTGTTTCTTTCTTCCTCCTTTGCTTTCTGTCATTTCTTCCTATAATTGTTTGCCTTGCTGGTCCATTCAAGTGTATGCGTTCGACAAAGTCTTACTTTCTCTTAGGATTGATAGTTGGGTACATTTAAGTGCATTTTTGGCTCTAGGGATATGAGATATGCAGAAGCAGTTTTAAGTACTCTAGGTCTGTTTTTATATATCCTTTAGTGTCCTTAGTTATCTTAAATTTGTATTCGGGTATGTGTTTCGAATCCCATATTGGATAAATTGGACGGAGTGGTCAACGCCAGAGACATCTCCTTAGATTATTTGCGCGAATGCACTGATATGTGTGTACATTTTTTTTTTCAGTGTTTTCTCCTGTTGAAGTATTGTGTATGTTTTGAAACACAGTCCTGATGTGGTTTTACACAGTCGGCTGGGCTTTAAACAAAAATAATAGTAACGGTATCTATTTATCTATTTCTAGCTTCTTGGTTAGGTACCTTAATTTGTTTATTCCACATTGTTTCTTCCTCATTTTTCTTTATACATATTTCCCTTTTTTCTACACGTTTTTGTATTGTTTTTGTTCTCCACCAGTTTCCAGTTACGGCAATTAAAAATTCCTCATGAACTGATATCAAAGTTATCCGTTACAGCTCATTGCAACATCAAGGAAGTTAGCTGATCTGCTGTTTTATTTTTAATTTAGTGAATCAAGAAAACAGCGAGCGAGAATTTGAATGATGTGGTTTTTCGTCAGCAGCGAAATGAAGCACACGGGGTAAAATGTTCGGCGTTATGAGTTTTCTCAACTGCATCAGAAAACAAAACACAAAAAAACAAAAACAAAAAAACAAACTTTTAAGTCAAGGACTCATGAACAGTATCGTACGTAACAGTATTTCCCTCTGTTTGTGTTAAATACTGCGCTTACAGTGAATATGTCTCTGATATATTTTCACTAATATTTTCACTAAAGGAAACCACAAATCTAAATCAGCTAAAGTCCTCTCCGTTTGTAATTCATATATATATAAATATTTCAAAACCATTAAATAAATAAAAAAGAAAGTACTACTCGTAAGAAATTCTGGGGAGAGTCGAACAGCAGAAGGTCCACAGAGAAGAAACCCCCGTCAAGCAAGTGTTTTGGCCTTTAACCCCTGACACTCTAAGGGGCCGGGCCGCATCAAGGTCATGACTCCTGGATGCCCCTCTACTGTCACCATCTTTCTTTACTTTTTCTTTTTTCTTTCAGAAATCTGTCCTCCTCCTGGAATCGAACCCGCCCATCCAAGGTGATCAGCGTCTCGAGGCCAAGTCACCACTGCGATGGATGTCTTAACGATTTAGCTATCAGTCACCAGCAACATATAGGGGAGCTTTAAGCCTTATGGAGTTTAGTTTTGTTCCTCCTGGTCCAGGTCCGGCTGGAACACTTTTCCGCTGCTTCTGCCATTGCCTTTAGGGCTCTCGTCCTCTCTCTCTCCGAAATCGATTGAAAGCCAGATGTGCTCGTGTTGCTGGCATACTTTTCAGTCTTGTAGATATGGGCTTCCTCCATTCTACTTTCATACGGTACAGTCAGTTCCATCACAATCATCTGTTTTGATGAATGGGAGTGGAGAACTATGGCCTGACTCATGGCATTCTTGCTGATGATTTCTGGGTGTTTTTGCTTTTGTGGGAAATCTGCGGAGCACTCCCAGTCGTCTGCTCCATCCAGCAGACCCCGCTTTCTTGCTCTGGGTGTCACATCTTTTTCAGGCCACATTTTCCTGCCTCCTGCCGTGTAGAAAGTTATTGGAGCTTATCGAGTTTTTCCCCTGGCAGTATTGATAGCTTGTGCGATCTCTTGAAGCATTTGATTGTGCCTCTATGTGTATCTTCCTTGGATTAACGCTACCTTGCATGAGTCAGGACATGTTTCACTGTCTGTTTGCCCTGGCAGAGTGGGCAAGCAGAGTTATCTGATTTCTCCCATTTCACCAGGGCAGGTAGCCATACATGTACACAGATCTGAGGATGAAACTGATTCTGAGAGGGGCATATGCCACAAGTCATTCCAGCTTAGTCTTCTTTGGAATGTCTCTGTTGGCCTTGCTTGACTGCCTTCTGAAGTCTTCTGGTATCCTCTTCTTTCTTCATCTCTTGTATTATCATATTTCGTTTTGCCTTTCCGTTGGCCTTTGACCACCATTCCATTTTTGTTGATCCCAGTCCCTGCCTGTTGGTCTGCATGTGCCCTATTATTTCTCTGACTATGAGGCTTACTTTTGCGGCAGCAAGTGCCTCCTGGACTTTCTATTTTCTACCAGTCCTCAGCTTGGGTTTGATTGCTCTCACATCCTTATCTCCCGAATCTTTGAGTATACTAAGGAGCCTTAGTTTTCCTGCCTTCTAATCCTCAACAATGGATTTTAAGAGTAGCTTTAGCTATTCTTGGAGACAATAGAGCGCAACGGCAGTCAGATTCGGCGAGACACCAAGTCATTTTCTTGTGTATTTGTTGATTTTAGCCTCCATTGATTCCACTGTGCTTGTGCACATATCGTATATCAACGGAGGCTAGAGGAGCTTTGGAATCAGCATGAACTGCAGGTACATACTTTTTGTATTTGCCAGGAAGGCCACAGCGGTCTATTACTTGCAAACTTTCTTCTGCCATTTGCTTGGTTTCCTTACCCTTTTGTGTATCTTTCAGGGAGTCATCATACCATATTCCGAGACTTTTCATAGGTTTTTCTGTCATTGTTGGAATGCACTGATTGGCGACAGTAAACGTTACTGTTTCGTCTACCTTACCATTCCTCATTGCGAGCCTCAGTGACTTTTTCGGTTTGAAATTCATCCGAGATGAGGCGACGACTTTGTCCAACTGCTTCAGGATCCCGCGTGTTTCTTCTTTTGTGGAAAGCACCGTCATGTCATCCATAAAGGCTTTTAGAAGGGGCATTTGGTAGCCGTTTCTGAGATTAGCCGGGCCTGAAGTCCCCACTGCCGCTTTAAAGATGACTTCCACTGCTAACATGAATAGTATTGGAAGAAATTGCACAGCCCATGGCTATGCCTTCTTCCAAATTGATCCCATCTGTAGTGTATTCTTTTGCAGATAACCACACTGAGAATCCATAGAAATACGTCTTCAGCATTTCTTGGATGTTTATATAGGACATGATACATCTCTAGAGCTAGTTGAATTATCTTGTACGGGACTGATCCATATGCATTTGCCAGATCGAACCACACCTCATCCAGGTCCTTCTTGTCTGTTTCTTACCAAATCATCGTGGCTTGTTCTGTACAGCCAGACTCCTCGGATGCCTCATTTGTGGACTGACATATCCAGGTACTCGTTTCCCATTAGATATTTGGTCAACTTTGCTGCTATGACGGAGAAGATTTTCCCTTCGACGTTGACAAGTGAAACTGGTGTGAACTGGCTGATGTCACTTAAGTTATGTTCGAGTGAAAGAAAGAAAGAAGAAGAAAGGAATGGTCGTTTCTCTTTTATCCAAAAGCACGACTATGTATGACTTTATGTGTACAATAATTTGCTTATTGACTTAACAACGCGTGTAAGAAAAATGAATTAATGAAAAAACACAACACACACACACACACACACACACACACACACACACACACACACACACACACACACACAACACAATAATACACACACACACACATACACACACACACATATATATATATATATATATATGTACACACACACACACACACACACACGCACACCACACACACACACACCACACAACACACACACACACACACACACACACACACACACACACACACACACACACACACACACACACACAACACAAACACAACACACACACACACAACACAAACTCACAATCTTACAGTTTCGCGCAATGTTATAATTTCTCTGAAGACAACAGCACCAGCCGGTTTACTCACTAAGCTCAAAAGTGTCCTGCGATAATTTCACACATGTTGGAATGTATATTTCAATCACTCTCTCTCTCTCTCTCTCTCTCTCTCTCTCTCTCTCTCTCTCTCTCTCTCTCTCTCTCTCTCTCTCTCTCTCCACAGAAAAATGAGAGATTGTCCATTGCAGCCAGAGTGTCTTTTCTATGCACACAATGGGGAGATAAATGCCAGGTTGACTGGCATGAAGGGAGACCAGGCGTGTGGAAAAGAAATGCGAAGAGACAGGAAAACGACGTGATGTGTGCACTTAGCTGGGAAAACACGCAAACTACGGACAATAACTTGCATTCTGATCGCCTGATGGAACTCCAGATCAAGGTAATTTTGTGACGGATCATTTTATCCAGTTATACAGGATTGTTCGTTCACGTAGAAAAATATTGAAATACATACGCACACAGACATATGTCACTTGTGCCTACCACAAAGAAGTCCAAGTTGACACTCACAGAAACACGCATGCGCGCGTGCATACATACAGCCAGCACACGCACGCACGCACGTACACACAAGCACTCACATACGCGCGCGCGCACACACACACACACACACAAATACGTATGCGTGTACACACATAGCCATACGCAATGACTCTGTTAGGGCTTCAAAGTCCTTTCCCATATGCTTCCAATATATCACTCGGAAGTGCCAAGTAGTAAGCCATCGTGTATCTGACACCTATTGCAGCAAAGAAAGCATCTTAAACAAACATGATTTCATATTTGCAAACTGTGCCTGTGTTATGCTATATTTCACCCATCCCAAACTCAGAACAGTCACAATACAGCCTGATCATCATCCCCATTATCGTGAAATCAGCAATTATTGCAGCATTGTAGCGTAGAGGGAAACATATGAACAGAATTTCTTTCAAAGTGTAAGAAAAGACAACCCGAAAGTATACTTCAGCAGTTCTTTTAACCAAACCACAGAGACTGCATGGCCAGCGAGAGGCAGAGAAAGATGTGTACTATGCTGAAGCAGAGACAACGGCGGCTTCAAGTTTATGGTTGCAGTTCTGTGGGGGAGACAGGACGAGATCTCTTACTGCCGGGCTGTTCTTTTTTGTCAATTAGCGTGAGGTAAACATTGCTTCCCTGTCAAGCTGTTGAAGCAGGGTAGTGTAAGGTCTTCACCTGATAAATATTTAGAAGGGCGGCTCGCTCCTGCGTAATTCACTGGAGGAAACGGCGCCTGCAGAGACAGTTTAGAGGTACAAAATGTTCCTGACTCCAAACATCTACACTGACACTTACACTGTTTTTGTTACAGTCAATTCCAAACAGTTGCACTGACATTTAACTGTTTTCGTAAAAAGATTAACACACACGAAGCCCTGCTTCTGCACTTGCCAAGGATAGGAACATATTTGTGCACGTGACTGATGAAAGGTAACACGTGCGAAGAGCAGTGTTTTGGCTCGCCAAGGTCAAGAAAAAAAATGTATCATGTGAGTGACTGACCTGAATGAAGAACACACCCGAACCAGTCGTTGTGGTGTAGTGGTTAACGCAACGGACATCCGACTGGAAGGTTGTGGGCTCGAATCCCCATCAATCCCTTCAAAAATCATTGTGGGATTTTTCGGCTCTAACTGACTCCTACCCAAAGCTGGGTGTGCTATGGACTCATTGGGAAGACTGGGACCACACGGTGGAGTCTCTTTCACTTCACGGATGCGTCATGGAGAGTGTTGCTCAAACGTTCTGACCAGCACCACAGATGTATGTATCTCTCGGGCCTGGTTGACGCCAGGATATATTATGATAGTAAGCGTAGAGTACAACCCTGTCACGCAGTCTGACTCCTAGACGGAATTCCATAGCATCATGATTATCATCCTCATTGATATTATCATCATCGCATTGTAAAAAAGTGTGCCAGCTTCTGTGGCCATTAAAGTGGCGTAGAAAATGGGACGAAAAAAAAAAAGTGAACGCAAAGCTAACCTACCTGAGTGCGATGATCCTTAAAAATATCCGAAAGAGCTTCAGACAGTGTGCCTAGTGTCAGCATTATCAAAGCCTATCTCATTACTTTGTGTTATTCTTATTCTAAGCAATCACTCAGTCATCATCAGGAATTACTGAATGGCCATAATCCCACTAGCACCACTTGTGGTACAGAACTATGTTGTTGGTCTTGCGACGATTTCTTTGGCTTTGCACAGAATTTCAGGGACAAAAGTTTACCACTTTTCTGGTTGGAATGTATTGTCGAGTCATTTTTTTTCATTGGGGGGGGGGGGGGGGACAACTTTTTAATGATCATTTTTCATCAGAACTAGCAAATTTTTTTAGGGACTGCCACACGATGAATATTCTCTCTCCGCCTCTTTGTCTCTCTCTCTCTCTTTATCTCTGTTTGTCTGTCTGTCTGTCTCTCTCACTCTCTTTGTGCTTGCCTGCGTGCTTGCGTGTGCGTGTGTGTATGTATGTGTGTGCGTGTATGTGAGTGTGTGCGTGCGTATGGTGTGTGTGTGTGTGTGGTGTGTGTGTGTGTGTGTGTGTGTGTGTGTGTGTGTGTGTGTGTGTGAGTGTGTATTTGCTCCCCCTACTGCCTTCCGTCATTCAATGTGATATTATTTCATTGCAAAAGCAAGGCCAATGCTATGCCTAAACAACAGATTCCTGGTGAACAAGCGCACTGACTACTGAGAAATTCTTTTTTTTTCAAGTAGCAGGTGCTTATTGAATCTATAAAAAAAATGTCCACGACTGGACCTTCACATACCAACTGCAACCAGATATACAAGAATTGGTGTTTACATTACATGGTGCATTGGAGTGTTGACAAAAGCTGATGGACAACTAAGACTTTGATTCCTATTTGCATTTATTTTCCAAACGATACGGTCATACCATTTCACTTAGTTCCGCCATAGGCTCGAATCAGTTCTCTCAAATCTTGTTCCGACAAGAATCAGGGAAACGACCTTACAAAAAAACTGGTTTCATAATCTTGTACAGAACCTTACTGGTACAACTAGTGCATACAACTCCTCTCCTCTCCGTCTGCCTCTCCCAGTGAGTCCAGTTTGACTTGTGTGGTCATAAGAAACGGACAAGACCTAAAGTGTTCCGCACTGTTTGTCAGAACCAACGTCATGGCAATCAAGGAGACACTAATCAAACAATCCCACCTCATGGACACGGCAAAGGGAGTGAAGTGTACATTATGTTCTATGTTAAGAATTCAGACCTTTTCAGGACCTAAGCCACCATAATGTAGTTGCTTGTCACAGTATGAACATATCGCGACAGGCAAACGCTGGCTCGTATCAAATTCTAATTAGCCCGTTCTTTCCCAAGCAACCAGAAACCCCAGATATGCCGACGGTCAACAAATCTTTTATTGCAGCCGAAACTACGAGAAACTAATGCCTCGACAAAACGTGTGTGCGTACGCATGCTGAGAGACCTATCCTGGAGAAAAAAAGCCAAACGCCGATGGCAATGGTTTCCTTATTAAATATAGTCCATTACATGAACACACAGTGACAGACGATATTCGGCCAACAATCAACGTTTGTTTAGCATACTTATGTTTTGTTCTTTTGTTTGTTTGGATTGTGTGTGATGTGTGTGTGGTGTGTTGTGTGTGTGTGTGGTGTGTGTGTGTGTGTGCGTACGCGCGCGGTGTGTGTATTCTTGTGTGTGTGTTGTGTGTGTGTGTGTGTGTGTGTGTGTGTATGTGTGTGTGTGTGTGTGTGTGTGTTTTGTCTGAAATTTTAGAAAGGAAACCGCTGTTAAATTTCATACAACGAAAACATTGTAAACTAATGAGGGATATAAACAAGCTGTGTGTGCGTACGTGCGTGCGTGTGTGAGAGAGAGAGGAACAAAAAGAAAGAATGAAATAGAGATAGGCAAAAAGAAAGTGAGCGAGCGAGTGAGCGAAAAAGAGAGATAAGAGAGAGAGAGAGACAGACAGACTGACATACAGACACAGAGACAGACAGACAGACAGACAGACAGACAGCCAGAGAGAGAGAGAGAGAGAGAGAGAAAGTGTGTGTGTGTGTGTGTGTGTGTGTGTGTGTGTGTACGCGCGTGCGCGTGCATGTGTGTAAACAATGAATAGGTGAGCCAGCTGGCGATTAGTAAAGCAATACCTGACAATGTACGTGTAATCCAACCCAAAGCAAGAAGTCTTGACACCTGGGCAAAGCCAGTCGAATCACTCCATGATCGATTTGCTATACTCGTTTTTCACAAATCTCACGAAGTAATATTGTTTGCCAACACATGATACCCCTAACACACACACACACACACACACACATACACACACACAACCAAAAATAAAACAACAACACACACACAGAGAAAGAAAAAGAGAGAGGGGGAGGGGGAGAGAGAGAGAAAGAAAGAGGGGAGGGAGAGAGAGAGAGAGACAGAGAGACACACACACAGAGAGAGAGAGAGAGAGAGAGAGAGAGAGAGAGAGAGAGAACTCAGAACTCAGAACTCAGAAAATGTTTATTGTACATCGGCCTTAGGCCACAATACATGCATGGGGAAGGGGAGGGGAGGAGATCAGGTTTTCTTATACATTCATACAAGTTATACTTTCAAACTGCAGTGAACTCTGTCACATTGTCCCCTTCTATCGTTTACCGTCACATAAGCTGGGATACATTCATCTTTGCATTTACAGTGGTCTTTTCATTTGTATTCTAGTCCATATTCCTTAACTGGCCAGCTAAGAATATTTGTCATTAACCGCATCTATATCATTCATCCAACTGTCAATTTTACAATAACTGGCTATCAGACAAACAAACCATTCAATTAGTGCACAGATCTGACATTTCTTGTACCCTTCGGAGATCATACAGTTGATCAATATATTCAACCACAGGTACTTGACATAAACACTCAATCCATCAATCGATCAACCAAACAACCAATCAATCAAACAGTCAACCAATCAATTAACCAATCAATCAACTGATTTACCAGTTGATCAATCAAAGAATCCGCCATTCAGCCCGTGATTCAACTGACAAATCAGCTTTCAATTGACTGGGTCAGATGCATCATCCAACTGTACAATCGATATCACTTCAGTAACAATCACTTAACGTAATCAGTCCCGAGAGAGAGAGAGAGAGAGAGAGAGAGAGAGAGAGAGAACACACAGAAACTACAAACATCCTTGTGTGAGAAATCGTACGAAAAGCGTGCTTTCTCTGACCAAGTCCGTTCTTCTTGGAATCAGCTTCACATTCAGTTTGTCATACAGTCAATCTTATCTTCCCTCCAATAAATCTGCTCCAAAATCATCTATTTTTCAGCAGCTCTTAGACTATTTAACATTTATTTCAATAACAGCTAACAATAATCTTTATCTATCCACCTGAACAGCATCAAAGCAGAGATACTTCGTTCGTGTGTGTGTGTGTGTGCGTGCGTGCGTGCGTGCGTGCGTGCGTGCGTGCGTGCGTGTGTGTGTGTGTGTGTGTCTGTGTCTGTGTGTGTATGTGTCTGTGTGTGTGTGTGTGTGTGCCCCCATTGTATGTGCCCATGTATGCATAGTAGTGAATGTGTGTGTGCGCGCACGCGCGTGTGAGCGAGAAAGAGAGAGAGAGAAACAGAGAGAGAGAGAGAGAGAGAGAATGACATATATTACAACTATTTTTTGTTAAGATCATCATTATCATTATCATTATTACTATGATCGTTACACACACGTTCCTAAACATACATACGAATACATAGCTACTGGCCAGCACTTGTGTGAAACACACAAACGCACACACGACTTCGCACGCGCGCGCGCGCACACACACACACACATACACACACACATCACACACACACACACACACACACACACACACACACACACACACACACACACACACACACACACTCACACGCGCACTCGCAATTCTTGTACCATACAAACACATGCATTTATTCTCTCTCCCCTCTCCCTCTCTCTCTCTCTCTCTCTCTCTCCTCTCTCTCTCTCTCTCTCTCTCTCTCTCCTCCCTCTTTCCCTTCCTCCCTCCTTGTCTCTCTGCGTTTAGTAAATAAAACGTATCAGGAACGATTTTCTGTCTTTGTGACTGATCCATTACAGTGACAAGTTACGTACCCGTACATGTGTTCCCCTTTCCCGTGTTTATGTACAGGCCTTCACACAATGGCTAGGGCTCCCAAGAGCAAAGAAGACCTCTCAAGAAGAGGAGATCCGCGAAAACATCGCCACATACTGGCGTCTGCCTTTGCGACGACAGCAGAATTCCAGTGCCATGTGTACCATCAAGTCTAGGTAGGGATTCAACAACCATTGACGTATCTCTAGATAGATGTAGGAGTACGTCATACTCAAAAATGAAAACCCAGCCACCACAAAACAGACATTAAAACAAAAACAAAACAAGACAAACAACAACATCAAACCGTAAAACTAGAATCTGTGATGTAAAAGTGCACTGTTCTGGAGGGAACACTCAGAACATAGAACAGATTCCCAAACGTGCACTCTTCCACAAAAATCATGACCACCCGTCGTCCATCACCGCTACACGGTGATCGCTGACAACCTACAGTCTTTAACAATTCATTGAACACGCCACGAATCTTCCCAACCAACCACGCCCTCCCTCTCTTCTCACCCCCTAACGACCGACTGGCAATCCGTGTTGCCATGGACGCCGTTATCATTCGTGAAGCAAGCACGCTTCCCCCCATTTCCTCCCTTCTTCATCTCCTCGTCTACACCTCCCCGCTTCAGCGCTCTCGCCTGGCCCAGACATTGATTCCCACAATGCCTCCACCAAAATGGCAACCTTTTCCCTTGACTGGGCAAGGTTCAAGACAGCGGGAGAGAGGGTAAACACCGAGATGTGGACTCAAAGGACCGGTTCCTTTTAGTTGTGGCCTGAGGTCTCGTGTTCAGTCAGGGATTTCCCTGGCCTTTCAAGCCACATCGACTGTGTAGGTCTTGCGCTGCTGGGGAATTGCTGTTAGTATTCGGGCACACTGAAGTGGATGAAAACAGTTCTCTCCCCTCACCCTTTCTTCTAATTGTCAGTCGTGGTTTTCCTGTAGGTGTACTTTCAACAGTCCCTAATAATGAGTTCTGGCTAAAATATTTGTAGTGAGTCAATATCGTTAGAATATATGCGTGCCTTGTCAGCTGTGGTCTTACCTGTTTGAGTATTTTTAACAATCCTTGATACTGAATTCTTGTTGAAATATTTGTGGTGGATAAATATCGTTAAGAATGCATGTATACTTTTATGTCAAAACATTTGTAGCCAAGTCTGTACAAATTAGTTCCTATCTTAAGAATAGTTTGTAGTGAATCCTTTTGAAGAGTGTTTACATAAGTATTACTCCACCTAAGTTTTTTCAAAAATGAATTCTTTACAAGTCGAATAGGCTTTCAAAAACAAGTATATGTTATTCAAATACATTGCATTGGCAAGTAAACAAATGCAGAACCACTGTTGTTTGCGGGCCTGTATGTTGCATATGTCTGTGGACACCAGTGTGTGGTGTGTGTTTGTGTGTGTGTGTGTGTGTGTGTGTGTGTTTGTGTGTGTGTGTGTGTGTGTGTGTGTGTGTGTGTGTGTGTGTGCTGTGTTGTGTGTGTCTTGTGTGTGTGCTTGTGTGTGCATGTGTGTGTGTGTGCGCGCGCCCGTGCGCATGTGTGTGTATGTTTTAGTGCGTGCCCACGTGCGCACCAGTGAGATTCATCAAAAGGATCGCAAACTGCGTTATTTCGTCGACATGCTTTTTGTTATAGATAAAGAAAATGGAAGTATGTGTTTCCAAAAGCAAGATAACGATCTTTCAAAAACGTAATCCAAGTTCTAAAATGTACATGTACTTATTGAAATGACCCTATGGAAACTTTAGATGGTAATGAACGCTTGGTGTCCTGTTTCAGTAGAAAGGGTAATGTTTATTGATGTGAAACAGAAGGCTTATGTTAAGGCTTTCATAAGTGCTTTCATTTTTATCACACCGACTGTTTGGAATTTGCTGCTGACTGATTTGAGGGATCTACCCAGCCTTTCTCACTTCAAGCCATGGTACAAGACTCACTTGTTCACCCAGGCCTTCCATTGTTGGTATCTATAACTACTCCATCAGAAAGTGCTGCCACTTCTAAGTACTGATTTCGTGGCAATGTGTAAACATTCATGTATGCATATATCTGCGACCACAGGCATGTGTCTGTATTGTTAGATCCAGTGAAGACTCTGGTTCTGATGATTATATTACCTTTTGCTCTTTAACATAAGTATTTTCCATCTAAAAAAAATCTTGTATCTGCTTTGACAGTTGGTGAAATTGGAAGATTTCATCTGAGCATTATGATGATGATTCGCATGAATAGGTTTTGGGCTAAACTAATGACAAATAGACGATAAATATTCATATCAACTGTAGTGTTTCCTCCGATGTTTATTTGACACTTCTCTTTGGTCATCTTAGTCAGTTTATTCCTTTTCTCACATTGGACACAACAGCAGGGAAGTTTCAGTCTTTTTCTCATAATTTTTGTATCTGGTGTTTGTTTGTTTGTAATCTTATGCTTGACAAAGGCTAGTTGGCCGAAAATTTGCGCCTGTCTTGTCTTGTATTAACTATGCGTTCGTATTCTTCTTTCGTGTTTTTTCTGGTTCCTGTTTACTTGAACGCGGGCAGTCACACTTGTTTCGGACTTCTCTTTTTTCTTCAGAATGATTTACTAGTGTAAAAGATAGACGTATATAGCAATGATCTAATGGTTTTGAATGGGACTCACACCACCTGCCAAATCATGTGATAGTCTTCAAGAAACATTTAACTGTAACTAGAGAACAGAACGGAAGAATAGTATCACGCCATCATTCTATAAATCAATGGGGTTTTTTAAATGGAAAAATATGTATACATATTTTACCAGACGTATGCCTGTACATCATTTCCACTAAATCCATGTTAATAATGCTTGTTTGATGTCAAATAAATTGTGGAATGCTTAATTTTGATAACTTATTTCAATATTGTGAAGTTGCTTTTAAAGCTGATGTTTCTTTAGTTTTTTTTCCTTCATTCGTTTATTGACTGCTTGATCTGTTATACGTTGTTGTTCGTGCTTCCTCCATAGCCCAACAATGGCAAAAATGAACGAATCATTCACCATTCAGGGGGATGCGTGTTTCTGTGGTGTGTGTGTGTGTGTGAGTGTGTGTGTGTGTGTGTGTGTGTGTGTGTGTGTGTGTGTGTGTATGTGTGTGTTTGTGTGTGTGTGTTTGTGTTTGTGTGTGTGTGTGTTGTTTGTTGTGTGTGTGTGTGTGTGTGTGTGTGTGTGTGTGTGTGTGTGTGTGTGTGTGTGTGTTGAGTGTGAGTGCATACGCGTGCGTGTGTGTGTGTGTTTGTGTGTGTATGCGTATGTGTGTTTGTGTTCGCGCCTCAGTACGTAGGTATGTATGTATGTATGTATGTATGTATGTATGTATGTATGTTGTATGTATGTAATGGGCCTATGTATGTATGTATGTATGTATGTATGTATGTATGTATGCACGCGTGTACGTACATATGTATGTATGTATGTATGCATGTATGTATATATACGTGCATGCACGTACGTACGTATGTGTGTGCATGTATGTATGTATGTATGTATACGTATGTAAGTGTGTGTGTGTATTCATGCATGTAAGTATGTATGCATTCAGGTACGTATGTATGCAGGCATGCCTGTATGTATATTTGTCAGCTCTTGCACACGCACGCATGCATATACTACAGACACCGTTCTTGCATGTGCATTGTGTTCACGATAGCGTGCCGACACGCGTTGAGAAAACAACAGCAGGAAAGCGACTTGATACCATGTGTCAACCAACTGCTAAAAAGGAACAGAAACAGAATTATTGATTTGTAACCGGCTCACAAAACAAAACCAGCAACACACATGCATTATCCATCTGTTTTTCTTTTCTTTTTTCTTTTCTATTGCTTGTTTGTATTGTGTGCGGGCGCCTTGACAACTGTGGCAGGCGGAGTCCAAGAGGTGTTGCTCGGAGTGTGGCAGATTAACCCTTTAACTCCCGCACCCTATCTACTAATTGAAATTTTTTTTAACCCTTTGACTCCCTCGCCGAGGGAGTCAAAGGGTTAAATTTTTGTTTTTGCTAGCATGGTTGACAGTACAGAATGCTGGTGGACAGTGTGTCGGAGTCAAAGGGTTAAAACATTGTGAACGTACCGCTATATTGCCAGACTGCTATGTCACTGCTTTACAGTTCAGTTATTTATTACTAAACGTGGAGTTATGTGATCAACAGTGACCAGCTCTGACAACAGAGGCCACAAATCTCATTTGGGGTTTTGATGTCACTGAACACTACTTTCACAACTTTCAGTTGATGTGTGTGTCATTTACTGTTGTTCCTGTTCCCAAACATGATTGGAACCCATTTTAAACAGTAAACCTGGTTTGAGCAGTCATTTTGATCAAAATGGCTTTCAGAGATAGAAATCTGACCATGAAAGCAGTTCATTAGCAACAGGCTTCTGAATCCATTTTAAGAACTGAGACTTGACAGTATTTATTCTCTATTTGTCTTTGAGATACAAAAAAGTTGTTGAAGTTTTGGTGCTGGTGCTCAATTACAACAGCAAAAATCGGTCATTTTCGCACTATTCTCAATATCATAACGCTCACAAAACATTACCAGACGGTTAAATCCCCGTTTGATGTCTCACCTTAATACACATGGTAAAATAATATGACATGTAAATGAAATTACAGGAGTTTCAACACAATAATGAATTATCATTTTCTGTATATATTAAATAAAGCAGTGAAGCTCATAATATGCAGAATGGAACTAAATTCCAAGGTATGAAAAGAATGCTTTTTATTTGATCATTGAATCCGAATTACTGAGCATCACGATAAGTTTAAAAAGTGGTTGCTTTCATAAAAGACTACAAACAAACTGAAGAAACAAAAATACAAAAGAGGGAAAAAAAGAAAGAAAGAACGAAAAAAACGAAAGAAAAGAAAGAAAAAGAAAGAAAGAAAGAAAGAAAGAAAAGGAAAAAGACGGGGGAAATGGTCTGAAACAAAGAAAAAGGAAAGAAACAAAGACAGACAGGGCCAGCGACACAGCAAGTTGTTCCCCTGGAGTGTGGCAGGATTAAAATCCACAGATGCATTGGCACTAGAACAGCCCAGAGGAAACGTTGTACAGTCTCGACAAACCAGTTCGTGCGTACTGAACGAGATAATGTAAATTGTCTGGGGCGAAAGCACTCACTCGAGAGGGCGGGTGAAGGGGAAGGGGCGGGCGATGAAAGAAACAAGTCTACTACTTTGTTTTCTTGTAAATTTTCACACCAAACAGAAAATATAGTGGTCGAAAAACTGAAACTTGTCATGCCTTACTAACAGTGCTCCTTTTATGACGTTTTCTGATATATTTTGTTTAAAAATAGTATTTCAAAATAAACAGAGCGTTCTAACTCTTAAAAACGCTTTCAGTTTTTTTTCTAAAGTAAATGGCTTCCTCCCAGCTCTGATGCAAATTCGTTCAGAACAGATTGTTTCTCCCAGCAACTTTGGTTATCGGGAACGACCAATCGTGGAATAAATTGCATTGTGCTCATTTTTCTTCATAAAAGATTTTTTTTCGGGAAAGCAGCGTAGGGTGCTACTTTTCGCCTTTAGAAGTGTGCATTTACCTATCAAAGTTGAATTTTGTGATGAATACAGCCACGCATTCTCTTATGTACACAGGGAACAATACATGCTGCAAAAGGGACAAACGTTATCGACTCATTCCAAAGACAGAACCCAGATAACTACTCAAAGTCTGAAAAAGGGGAGAGAGACAAATCTGTTACAACTGGGATTCGAATTCAGGATCCTTCGCTTTCCCGGCCGGTGCTGTGCGCTGGACTGACATAGTTCCCGCACACGCTTTTCAGTGTCGGGGAAAACTCATAGAAGGACTGCAGTGATAAAGCTATTTATCCTATATGCCTTCATATTTCTTTTTTTTA
>JAPXFY010000015.1:27218542-27226042 GCA_030674185.1 Monoplex corrugatus
TAACCAAAATTGGCGTGAAGGATAACAGCAAATAAACCTAAATCCAACAATATCATATCATGCTCCTCGCGCTTCACATGTTCCAACTGTCATTAACACCCAAGCTGCAGACAAATTCTGCTACTGTGCGGTTCCATGAGCAGTGATGGATCACTTGATGCAGATGTAACGATGCCCATCTCCAAAGCCAACGATGGCAATGCACAAAACAGCAGTCTTGAGCGACCTGTTGCACTGTTGTAAGACCCGGACTTCCTACTTATGGCACTTTCAACAGCTGGAACGCTTCCAGCAAAGATGTCTGCACAAGATCTGCAACGTTATGCTGCAAGATGGAACGTCCAACTTTCAAGTACAGAAGAAGTGTAGGTTTCCAAGCGTCCAGTGTCAAGTCATTAAGTGCTAGCTTCGCTTTAAAAAACAACAACTGATCAAATTTCTCCTCTCCCCATTCTCCCACGTTGAGACCTTCTCCCCTTCCAACCGCCTACATGCAAATTACGTATTTACACACACATATGAAAACGTACACATCTGTTTGCAGCAAAACACACACACACACACATACACACACATACACACACACACGCACACAACACACACACACACACACACACACACACACACTCATACACACACACACTCATACACACACACAACACACACACACACACACAAAACACACACATATACAAAACACAAACACACACGTATACACACACACACGCACGCACGCACGCTCACACACCACACACACACACACACACACACACACACACACACACACACACACACACACACACACTCACACACACACACCGTCTAATATCACTTATAGTGAAAAGACGTTAAATCAAGCAACGAACGAACACACTCACACACACACGTGCACAAACTGTTCAATGTGTAATAAATGCTTTAACCCCAACTGGGGCGAGGAGGATACAGCAAATAAACGAAAATCTAACAGAATCAGCATGTAACATTCAGCAGAAGGACTATATAACAGTCCAGTGAAAGGAGTACATGTCAATTTGTCTTCAATAAAATGTTCAAATGTTCAGAAAATAAAAAACACAGTTTTAGAAAATCTGAAAAATATGTTTTAATCGATTTTGTCTTCTTAAGTTGTGTAGACACATTATCGAACTCTCTGTCTCTTTCTCCCCCTCCGATGCTCTCTCTCTCTCTCTTTCTCTCTCTCTCTCTCTCTCTCTCTCTCTCTCTCTCTCTCTCTCACCCACACACTCACTCACATACACACACACTCTGTCTCTCTGTTTTCCCTAAAAAGTAACAAAATAAAATAAAATGAAATAAAATGACATAAAATAAATAAAATAAAATAAAAAAAATAAAACAAAATAAGATAAAATAAAACAAATAAAATAAAACAAAATAAAACAAAATAAGATAAAATAAAATAAAATAAAATAAAACATACCTGAACATGAGTGCAAAATAAATCGTGAATTTTTTTTTTTTATACTAAACATCTGATTCAAGTAAATGTGAAATATTTGAAAATAACAAACACATCAACCGGCTAAAATTTCCCTTAAAAAGATAAGAAGATCAAGGAATCTGAGAAGGAGAGGAAGCGAATGGAAGAAAGAGAAGAAAAATGGATGAGGGAGAGAGACAGATACAGAGAGAGAGAGAGAGATAGGAAGAGAGAGAGGCAGAGAGAGAGACAGACAGACAGACAGACAGACAGAGAGAGGGAGAGAGAGAGACAGAGACAGAGAGAGAGAGAAGTGAGAGAGAAAGGAAGAGAGAGACAGAGAGAGACAGACAGACAGACAGACAGACACAAAGAGAGACAGACAGACAGACAGGCAGGCAGAGAGAGAGAAGAGAGAGAGAGAGAGGGAGAGAGAGAGAGAGAGAGAGAGAGAATCCAAATCAAAAGCATTTCAAACAAATACTTCAATGTCGGGACACAGTACACCACTTCAGAAGAGTAAAAGGAAATGAAACAGTTTCCTGATCCTGTCGGACTCCAGTAGACGAGGAATGACGGGCATATAACATTTCGCTAGTTCTCACCGTGATACACAGCATTGTGTACAAAGATGGTGGTCTTGCAAGGTAAAAGAATGAATAGCCTCAAGCCGACAACACTAATACAGGAAATTAATGAAATATGCATGGTACTGGGGGGGAAAATACCACCCGCCCCCTGACTTACAAAAGTCACTTGTTTTGATCGAATCTTATGTCTGCCTGAGATTGTGGTATGTGGCAATGATTTGATTGCTTCTGGTGTTGGCTGAAGGAATGCTGTACTTCTTTCTGTTTGATAACTGGGTCACGTTTAATTGAGGCTGGGGGAACTAAATGTATCAGCAAGACAAGTTTATCTTAATTTTACAGATGAATACTTACCATACTAAGATTCTTATTTTCAATTAATGGATATTCAAACATACTAATGTTTGAACGCCAGGAAAATGTTTTCAGATTACAGTGATCAGGAAGATCAATAATATGTGGCAAAACAGTTGAGCAGTATGATGTTGTTGGTGGTGCTGTTGTTTTAAAAGGTTTGCCCTGTTGAAGATTCATGACTGTGTAAGCCTAATACTCACTGTGCCACTTTTCAGGTCCAGGTTTCCTCACGGGTAATTCATCGAGTGTCCCTCCCAGCAGAAAAATAACAATAAAAGTAAATATATAATAACTACTATATTTCATTATTTTACAAGGAAATGTCGTTGTGTTTGGCTGTTTAGCAGCATACTGTATTGTACTGCACTCTGCTGTATTATACTGTGTTTAAGTACACGGTTCTGTACTTGACATTACAGGTTCGGAACTATAGCTTGTCCATGCCATGTCTCTCCAAGTGACAGGCAGATGGTGCGATAAACACCCAAAGGGTAGCACACAGATAAATAAAAGCAGACCGTGTTATAGACTGCACACGGTTTTGATGGCACGTGAAGCATGTAAAGACTGAGCTCAGGATCTGCTTGACAAGTAAACTTCATCCTCCACACTCCTCACAAAAGAGCCATTCTTGTTCCGTCACAACCAAAGCATTCTGAGAACCAAGATATCTTTTTATAAGGGAAACATCGGGGCAAAATAAAATAAAAGGTGGTAAAGGTATAGCGAGCGCGCGAGCGAGCGAGAGAGAGGGACAGACAGACAGACAGACAGTCAGACAGACTGATTGACAGAGAGGCACAGACAGAGTGAGATCAGAGAATGGACCAACTTCGATTTCAGTGATTTTCACGTCGGAGCAAAAACAAAAAACAAAAACAAAAAAAGAAAAAAAAACATACACACACAAAAGTAGACAAAAATCATAAAACTGTGTGTGGTGTTTCAACAACCTGCCCTTGGATCAAGGACAAGTGAAAGTGAAAGCGAAACTTTCCGTTGCACTGTAATTGTAGCTGTATGACTAAGGTTTGTCCTTGTCAGACAGACGAGAGAGAGACAGAGAGAGACAGACAGACAGACAGATTGACAGAGATAGACAGAGACAGAGATAGAGACAGAGCGACAGAGACAGACAGATACAGACACACAGACACACAGACAGACAGAGAGTAGAGAGAGAAAGAGAAAGAAAAGAGAGAGAGAGAGAGAGATTCAATATTTATCAGTAAATGATACAATTGTTCTTTTGCTATTTAGTTTTACACGGAAAAGAAAACACGCACGGTCAATTATGAGATTGAACTTTGTAAGGCTAATTCTTTATGCATGAAAGGAAAACAAACTGAAATAAATTCATGGGGGACGTGATTAAAAAAAAAAAGTAAAGTGAACAAATGAACAGGCAAATAAGAGATGAGATAGCGGATTCATACATGGAGCATAGTGAGAACTGAGAAAAAAGGTGAGAAACAAAAGCGTGTGTGTGTGTGTGTGTTGTGTGTGTGTGTGTGTGTGTGTGTGTGTGTGTGTGTGTGTGTGTGTGTGTGTGTGTGTGTGTGTTTGTGTGTTTGTGTGTGCGTGTATGTGTGTGTGCGTGTATGTGTGTGTGTTTTGTGTGTGCGTGTGTGTGTATGTGTGTGTGTGTGTGTGTGTGTGTGTGTGTGTGTGTGTGTCTGTGTGTGTGTGTGTGTGTGTGTGTGTCTGTGTGTGTCTGTGTGTAAAAGAAACACGTCACCACGACTTTTTAAGTTAATCTGTAGATGAATCTTGGTCAGATTGGGACTCTCTGATCAATGGAAAATCAAAAATGCATTTGGCATGAGCTGTATTTTGGGGGCCACAGCACCAAAAATGTAAGGACAATTTAGAAACACTTTTGAACAGCTTTCTTCTTGACTATTATTGTTGAGGATCTGTGTCTCCACAAGCCCAAATGTCACCGTTCTGCCTTATCATGGCCATGGTTTAACAAAACTAACACTTTGACTGTTATCGTTGTTGTTGAGGATCTGTGTTTCCATAAGCCCAAATGTCACAGTTCTATCTTATTAGGGCCATGGTTTCACAAACTAACCCAAGAGGAACGAGTAATTGTGTATAACTTGGCATTTCATGATTTTAACCGGACATATACTTCAGTTGTGTTTGATGGAAAGGAGGTCTGGTTAGCACAAAGGAACAGTTCTCACCGTGCAATCTGACAGCATTAGTTCAATCCTGACTCTAGAAGAAACCTTTGTGCAATGGCCTTCAGTCCGCCCAACTGTGAATTGTTAGGTACCTGAATATTTTTGCTAGAAAAGGTAAAGGCACCAGGTAGAGATGGGCATTGTCTTCATATGCTAGTCTCTAGAACAGATAAGGTAGTTCATCATCATCATGTGCCCTGCCGCATGGCGTTGGCGATCATGGCTCTCCATACGAATCTATTCCTTGTCGCTGCAAGTACATCTCCCACCCTCACTGTCCTCAGCCACCATGCAAGTCAATCCAATATTTTCTCCCTGGATCAACCTGGTGTTCTTTTTCCCTCCAGCTTTCTAATTCCCCTTGTGTTACTTGTCTTTTCGTAACCTTCTTTATTAATGATCTTCTTGTGTCTGCCTCCATCAAGACTGTCCCGTTTGTTTTCTTTGCTGTCCGTGGACCTCTAAAAATTCATCTTAGAAACCACATTTCAGTTGCCTCAAAATTTGTTCTGACTTAGCGTGTTGACTGTCCACGCCTCAAAACCGTATACAGCATCGGTTCTATATAACATTCAAGAACTCTCTTCCTGATAAGCATTTGTTTGCAAGAACGCATTTCATCTTCTTGAAAGCTGTTTTAGCTTGGCCGATTCTGCTGGCTATTTCTGATATGCAGCTACCGTCTATTGAGATGACCGTTCCCTGATATTTTAACTTACCAACTATCTACCGCCTCATTTTTCTTTGACCTGAGGATGATTATGGGGTGGCCTATCTATGCATGGCTTGCCCGTGTCATCGTTATTTCTGCCTCTCCCAAGAAACAGGCAGGTGGTGAGATGCCAAGTGTAATTACCACTGGGGTGGCGCACAAGGGAGATAAAAACAGGCTCTGTTGTGGACAGCACACAGCCTCTGATGGCACGTGAAGCAAGCATCGATTGAACCCAGCACGTCCTTCAAACGTATGCCCCCCACCCTCAATGCTCCTTATAAAAACTGCCATCCCCTAATCTTGTTCTGTCGCAATGCACCTTTTCTTTAAGAACAAGGAGTTTTCAGGTTGAAGAAAAAGGATGGCAAAAAAAATAAAAAGAAGAGAGAGAGAGAGAGAGAGAGAGAGAGAGAGAGAGAGAGAGAGAGAGAGAGAGAGAGAGAGAGAGTTTCCTCACTGATATTTGATATTCGTTAGAAAACGATCTTAATTCTTTGATTTTTAGGCAAACAAAAAGAATAACAACGAAACAAAAACATTGAACAAAGAAACAAGCAAACAAAGAAAGGAAGACATATACAGGCAATCACAAGATTGAACATTGTAATACTGATTCTTTATGCATGGAAGGAAAACAAACTGAAATAACAGCATTCTGGTGGAATGAAAATAAAAGCATGCATGGGTGCAGTTGAGAGAAAGACAATTTGTTCATCGTGCTGAGCAAAATCACAGACAGTGTGTGTGTGCACATGCATATTTTATATACACTCAAGAACTTTTATCTGAAATTTGTGGATCTGTACCATGTTATTTCCCTTGCTGAATGAAAAGTCACAATCAGGTTTGGCATGACACCTGTTCTGGGGTTACAGTGAATAGAAATGTCAATTGGATTTGGCAACATATCAGAACTACTGATGCTGCTGTTATTACTTCTGCTGCTGCAGCCGTTATTGTTGTTTCTGCTACGTCTACCACAGTCAAAATTTTGCCTGTAAAATATTCATAAGTGTATTTGGAATGTGTTTCACAGTCATGCTTCCACAGAAAATCCATACGATAAAAAAGAAGTGAGATAACTTATCAGCAGCTGTACATTTTATGGTTTTAAATAGACATACACTTGTGTGTTTTATTGTATATCAATGATGTGTATCGAACCATGTCTAGTATATTGTAATGACTTATGCTTTGCCTTGAGGTGCGCACTTCTTGACTTACATTCTGACTGTTCAAGTTGACCATGACTCGGGAAAACTGCAAGTAACCTCCAATCCACCCTCTTCAGGGTTGCAGAAGATAAAGCAGCAACATAGAGGAGATGGAATACCATTATTATAATACTAACCATGACAAAAGTCGACATGTATGATAGACATATTTACTACCTCTCTCGTGTATGACATCACGGCAATTTAATTTATTCTTGTATACCAGTGTACTGCACTTTACTGCACTGTATTCCATTATATTGTATTGTATTGTTTTGTATTGTATTGTAACATGTTCTGCTGCATTGTATTGTGCAGGGTTGTAGAATAGTGCATTCCTGTGACCTGTAACTATAGCAGTTCATCCTACGTGTATGACGTGTCCACATCATCATCGTTTTTGTCCCCCTCCCCACTTCGCTCCCAGAGATAGGCGCGTGGTGAGATGTATGATGTGATTACAAAACAGAAGGACAGCGCATGGAGAGATAAAAACAGGTCATGTTATAGCCCATACATGACTATGATGACACTTGTTGTCCATAATGATTAAACCAGCATCTTCTTCACTTGCAATCCCATCCTGCATGTTCCTTACAAAACTAAAAGAATAAAATGAAATAATGACTTGTTTTGTAAATACTATCCCCCAATCTTGTTCTGTCACAGTCTAAACATTTTGACAATCAGAAATCGTCAAGGGGGCAGACGACGGAGACAGGGACGGAAAGACAGAGAAAAAAGAGACAGGACAACAAGAAATAGGGCAAAAGGGAGGGGGAGGGGCACAAAGAGAGAGAGAGAGAGAGAGAGAGAGAGAGAGAGGAGAGACAACAGAAACAGAAAGAGAGAGAGAGAGAGAAAGAGAGAGAGACAGACAGACAGACAGACAGACAGACAGAGACAGAGACAGAGACACAGAGACAGAGACAGAGAGAGACAGAGAGACAGAGACAGAAAAGCAGAGAGATAGAAGGAAGAAAGGCGA
>JAPXFY010000015.1:27233542-27246042 GCA_030674185.1 Monoplex corrugatus
AAAAATAACCCAACTCTCGTGGCCCTTCATCCCATGCTCTCATGGTCACCTCAGTTTTGGCGAATTTGGAAGTGTGTTGGAAAATGTCAAAATAATCGGCGTAAAAACAGATACACTTCGAACGGTTTTTGAGTGATGACAGTTCCATTATTTTTTTTCTGTCGCTTTCTACAATTTTTTTTCTATTTTACTGCTCAAATGCTTGTCTTATAATACACCAAGCGACAGCTTTTCTTTAAATAAGAAATAACCGTGAGCAGTAAACATGTTTGAACTATTATTCTAAGGTATGATGTGGGGTTAAGTAAAAGAAAATATGGGTATTCACAAGACGTTAATTTTAGCAAGAAGGAGTGTAGTGGTCAGTATGGTGAAACACTTTCTTTCAGTCTTGATAAATTTGCTTCATTCCTGGCTGGTAGGTATTAGTCTGTCATGTTAGAAAGAATAGTGAATTATGTCGACAGAATTCAGACTGAAGTGACAGAAATAGTGAATGGACTTCCAGGAATTTCGTTATGTGCTTGTAAATGTCTTGAGAGAGGTTTAGAAACAATAAGTAATGATATTTGCCTATGATTGTGTAAAGTATTTCTTATGTCTTCTCTCGCACACTCACACACACACACACACACACACCACACACACACACACACACACACAAACACACACACACACACACACACACACTCTCTCTCTCTCTCTCTCTCTCTCTCTCTCTCTCCCTCCCTCTCTGCGTTACGGTTGTCAAAATCTCGATTATTCAGAGAGTCCCAGACAGAGAGAGACAGAGAGAGACAGAGAGAGACAGAGAGAACGTTGAATGGTTGGGTGAAGGCACGACCGAAGAACAATGGAAGTAAAGAGAAAGATGAACAAGAAAGATACACGGGACAAAAGGAGACGCAAGTAAGCAAACAAATAAGATGGCAAAGCGATGCTTCAACTCTGGCTTTGAGCGAATAAATACGCAAATTTTGCCTTGTCTTTCAGTCTGACCTATTTTAGACATATACAGATATGATTCATTGTTGGATATATCATTGCAAACCATTCGTAACTGGTATCTTCAATCGAAGGTTCTACGATGCATCTTACCTGACTTGACTTGAATCAACATGTTACTGGAATACAATCTTTTTTAAATATAGCGAAAGGTGACTAATCTTAGGAACATCTGGAGTCTCAATACATTGAATGTTGTCGAACTGTTACTGTATCTAGCATAATTAGGCCAACTATTTGAAAAAGGAAATGTTTCTGTCTCTGATTTTTTTCGTTCGAGGGCTGCAACTCATACGTGCACTCAAATGTACGAGTGGACGTTTACTTGTATGGTCTTTCCTTTTTTTTTTTTTTTTTTTTTTTTCATTCTGCCACCAAAGCAAGTCATACTATGTTTTCGGACGTGTGCATGCTGAATGTTTTTGTTTCTAACAGACCACAGAACACTGACTTAGCTTACAGGGTTTTTAAAGAGCAAAAAAATTTGATGTTTGCACTTGTATACACACATTCAGCCACTAGCACATCTGTACATATGTTGACCTGGGAGATCAAAAAATCTCCATCCTCTTTACGGTGATACCAGTGACAATAATCCTAAGCTCGTCGAGGCTGGAACATGTCATGTGCTGAATACAACAATGCTTGGATGAAGATCTATCATCCCTCGTTTCGACAACAGAATAGTAGGTTCGTCAGTGTTAATCTGCAGTGTGCATTCCAACATGAATCAACAATCATATATTCCTATCAAATATGTAAATGTATCTTGAAGCGTTTCCTTAATTTGGGGGTTGCTCTCTCTCTCTCTCTCTCTCTCTCTCTCTCTCTCTCTCTCTCTCTCTCTCTCTCACACACACACACACACACACACACACACACACACACACACACACACACTCTCCCCCTCTCTCTCTCTCTCGTTTCGCTGTCTCTCTAGACTGAATTGCTGATGCATTATTCCATCAGTTCTTTTCAAACTCGCGCATGACCGTTCGCGAGATTAAGCCCGATTGCGAAAGAGGCTTCATGTAGTTATTAGCTACATTGAGTGTCTCAAGAGGAAGACGAATGTGTAGAATAGCTCCATTTTCGCTCAGTGGCTTCGTTGCAGCACGTTTATTGGAGACTGTAGTGCGAGATTTACGTCTGTTCAGAATTTGAATAAGGCGTTAACTTTGCTCACATTTTGTGTTTCCTTCTGATTCCTCTTTCTGGAATTATGTTTCTTTTTTTCTTTTGAAACTTTGATCTGTTCTGTCTTGTGGCATTCCACTCATTGTCTACTTTCTGGGACTGTGATCTGTTCTGTCTTGTGGCATTCCACTCATTGTCTACTTTCTGGGACTGTGATCTGTTCTGTCTTGTAATGTGGTGGAGTGTTCGTAATCTGAATGAACGACGAAAGACATCGACAAACAAAAAGAAAATTGACTAAAGCAATCTTTTATGAATGGGGAATTAGTAAAATGAAAGAAAGAAAATGGTGATTAGTTTCGTTTGGTCTGTTGCTTGCTTGTTTTGATGTAAATATTGTCTTTGATCTCGGATTAATGCCTAGAAAATGATACAGGATTTTCTGGCTCGTCTTCCCATCTTTTCATAAGACGAGTGCTGGGTCTACATTAAAGATTCTACAAGCACCAGCTACACCACATTCTTTATATAATCTGTTAGATCCAGCCCTCACGGTAACATTAAAGTTTTCGCGGTTTTCAAAATAATCGGCCATATCAATGCATTCGTTATTTCTTAGCATTCCAGAAGTGTGGCGCAAATTTCGTACAAGTAAAGCTGAACAGACAAAAAAAATCTTTCCTGACACAATCTCATCTAAGATTCCACCCACAAACCCATAGAGATGCGCACGTGCAGAAATGCAGATAAATAAAGCCAAGCCAAACTGATATCTTCTTATCTCCCTTCTTCTCTAAAAATGTTTAAAAAAGAAAAAAATATTTCATACAGACCGGAGAGAGTTGTCTGTTTCTATATGTGTCCGACTGTGACAAAACTGTGTGGACACGATTCTTTTTCTTGGCTCTTTTCGGAGTGGGTCTTTATCAAATTTTGGTCAAAGTGTGGACTGTTGTAGAGTCGCCGAAGAATACTTTTTTTGAGGTAAGACCACTAGTTCAAGGCCACAAAGACCAAACTAATTTCTAAACTCAGCACTTTTGGAAGCAAGTCTACGAATTGCACTTTCCAAAGAACCTCTGTTGGTGTATAACAGTTTAGTCTCAGCGGCCAAGAGAATATTACGTTAAAAGACGTTGTTTTGAGCATTTTCCGCTTCCCACAGAAATTTCAATTAAACACGTTGATAGTACACATAGGGAATAGCAAAGCAATATTGTTTCAAACTTTTGTTGTTACAAGTATATCAACAACAACAACAACAACAACAGCAGCAGCAACAACAACAACAACAGCAGCAGCAACAACAACAACAACAACAAAACACACACACACACAAAACAAAACAAAACAAAAACCGCAGCTTTCATTTTTAATGACTATATTTCATATTGAAGATAAATCTGAAATGCAAATACACTCGGACTCGGAAATGCATGACGGACGAAGAACATCAGATGACGTTTTCAGTAAGCAGTGTGTGATGTAAACAATAATTATATGACACATACATCACACAAAATAACGATGAATATTCCTAACAGGCCAGTAACTGCACACTAATAGCTGGTCAGAATTGTATTTAGTAAGATATAAAACCAAACGTAATCAAATGTCTTGCAACCACACGTCTCAGTGGCGTAGATTAGCTGAACGGATTGACGACTAGAGAACTGTGGGTTCAAATCCCATAAAAACAAATCGGTGTGAAAATATCAGCTTCTAGGAGTTCTAACTCAGATTTGCACATGTTCTGGGCTAGACAGGGAAACTGACAAGCACACAACGAAATGTCATCCTCTTCAACGATGTGTCTTGAGGGTATTGCTCAAATAAATTTTCTGACCACTACTGTGTGTATCACTCGGGCCTGGTTGACACCAGTTTATACTCGTAGTTTTAAAGGAAGCACAGAGTATAGTCCTGCCACGCAGTCTCAATCCTGGCATAGTCTGAACAGCTGATACATTTTTATTGACAAATGTGTCATGGTTGCGAGAGATTTTTGGTTCAGAGGTGATTCTTAAGTATACAGCAGTTTTGGATAGAAACAGGCTACTGTTATTCTTACGTTTGTTTTGAGATTGACACTCCTGGAATGTCTTCTTTTTGGACTGAAAAATCCAGGTAATCGTCTCCCATTAGGTGTTGAGTCAACCTTGCTGCCGTGACGGAGAAGAGGATTTTCCTTTGGACGTTCAGAAGTAATACTACTTTGAACTGGCTGATGTCACTTGAGTGCTGTTGTTTTGGAATCTGCACTCCATCAGCTATCATTCATTGGTTGCTGATTTTCATGTTCCTCCATGCTGATCTTGTCAGTTTGTGGAGCCACTCGAGGACTCTGGGACACTTCCTGTACAATAGATAAGGTATGCGTCAGGCCCGGTGATGATCTGTCTCTGGCTTTTTCCACCACTTTCTACACTGGCGTCAACCAACGGGAAGGCAAAGGGAGCTATGGTAATACAAGAGATGAAGAGAGAAGAATACGCCACAAGACCTCAGAAGGCAGTTCAGCGAGGCCAAAAGTGGCAGTGGACAACTTGGGAAAGTATGTAAAAGAAGTCTAAGCTGGAATGACCTGTGGCTATGGCTCCTCTCAGAATCAGTTTCATCCTCAGACTGTGTATGACCTCCTGCCCTCAAATGCTAATCTAGTGAAATGGTAGAGATCAGATAACCCTGCCTGCCCACTCTGCCAGGGCAAGTAGACAGTGGAACACGTCCTGAGCTCAAGTAAGGTAGCGCTAACCCAAGGCAGATACACATGGAGGCACAATCAAGAGCTTCAAGAGATTGAACAAGCGATCAGCACTGTCAGAGTGGTATGAGACCGGACATAATTCTCCACTCCCATTCATCCAAACAAGTGATACTGACCGAGCTCAGCAACCTGAGGACATCTGACTTTCAAGACAAAGTCCTTGCCATAGGGGTTTGAGCAAAGGGGTTGATAGGCACATCGGCCTATGATTTCATGAAGCAGCTCTCGATTTCTGGGAGAGAGAGAGGACCAGAGATCCAAAAACAACAGCAGAATCAGCGGAAAAGAGCTCCAGTTGGATGTGGACCAGGAGAAACAAAAGTGAACTTCATAAGGCTTTAAAATTCACGTATATGCAAAGGTGCAACTTACAAAAAGTCAAAAAACGGAAGGGGGTCCAGAGGCCTACTGGGCCGTGGTGGGGTACAGGGGCAGCGCCCCGTGTGGGGGGTCTGGGGCTGAAGCTTTTGTAAAAATAAAAGTGAATCTTAAGCTTTCTCCTGCAATTAGATTCAAGAAAAACAGCAGATACTTTTCATCCTATTTCAGACAATTTCAAGTATCTTTATAACTGCTCGGTCGATTTTCACACACCTCAGGCGACGGGACTTATCTTTGTCTGTATCTTTCTCCTCTAACCATTCCAAACGCCATTTATTTTTGACAGTTGCGTCGATTAAGGCGACATATTTGCCTTCTTTCACCGCTGGCATCGTTAAGTTCGCTCAACATGCGAAGCTCGAAAATGGCGGCGATTTCACGGAAGTTGATGCCAGATTTCGCAAGGGAGCATGCACATTGACTTTCATAGCTTCATTCACAAAATAGTGCTTCCGCTTTCCCTTTCTACACCGGAGAGTAACCGTCGCGAAACATTTACGTTCGATAAACGATTTTAGACCACACACAAAACAAAAAAAACAACAAAAAAAACGACCCTAGCTCGGCAATTTTTACGAAAAACGGATTTTCTGTTTCTGACTCTTTTGAAAAAACGGATTCCGTCGTCAAACGGAAAACGTTGCATCCATGTATATGTTCTGATGACCAATAGCTAAGTGGTCAAGACATCCGTCACAAGGATTACTTTGTCGTGAGACACCTGACTACCTTGGATGCGCAGCTTCGATTCCAGGTTGAGGACAAATTTTTAGAAAAAAATGGCGACAACATAAAGGCGTCCAGAATTCATGCGCGCGTGCGCATGTGCGTGCCTACGTCTGTGTGTGTGTATGTGTTTGTGTGTGTGTTTGTGTGTATGCGCGCGCGTGCGCGTATGTGTGTGTGCGAGAGGGAAAGAGAGAGAGAGAGAGAGACAGACAGACAGACAGACAGAGGCAGAGAGCGTGCGCGTGTGTGTATTTGTATGTGCGTTTAAGTTTGTGATAATGTAACTTACTATGTTCACATAGAAACCAGGTGTGTGGTATATGTTGTAGTGTATTTTACTCGTATCGATTTGTTGTAACAGAAGTTATACAATACTTCATTTAGTCACTCGTCATTTGTCCAGTGTAAAGATTAGAAACAAGATCCACAAGACTGTTTTTATTTATTCTTTGTTTTCCTTAGGATTTAATCTGAGACATTTCAATCGCTCCTAATGACAAAATTTGCTCCAAAACAAGTACTGAAGCGGTTTTCTTTCTTTGTCTTTTATAATCTTAGGAGCGAAGACTATTACTTTACGTCGATGTTTTTTGCTCCACTGTTCACATTACCATTCGGTGTCATTATCTCTCTCGTCTTTCATTACGACTTACTAACATGTCATTAACATTAGGTTCTGCCAGTTAAGTCACAGACATTTCTTAAGTGATTTTTCTTTTCTTTAGAGAACAGCTTCGATGACAGAAGTGAGAGAGAGAGAGAGAGATTTAGAGAGAGAGAGAGAGAGAGAGACAAAGACAGAGACAGACAGACAGGCAGAGAAAGAGAGACAGAGAGAGAAGACAGAGAGAGACAGAGAGAGACACACACAGAGATAGAGAGAAAGAAAAAGGGAGAGAGGGGGGAGGCAGACAGATAAACACTGTCTGTTTATCTGTCTGCCTCCCCCCTCTCTCCCTTTTTCTTTCTCCCTCTCTCCCTGTTTCTGTCAGACAGAGACAGAAACAGACAGAGACAGAGAGATTAACAGACGGGCAGACGAACAAAGAAAGAAAATGAGGGGAAGAGAGAGAGAGAGAGAGAGAGAGAGAGAGAGACAGACAGACAGACAGACAGAGAAAGAGAGAAAGAGAGAAAGAGAGAGGCAGAGAGAGACAGAGGCAAACACAGAGACAGAGACAGATCCTAAAAGATCCGCCAACTAAATATATTTCAAGAGACAATAAGCAGAGGAACACATGACAGAACACATCAAACTCTAAAAGTCAGACAATAAGTAGAAAACCTCGAGACAGAACACATCAGAGGGAGTCTTGTTCCAGCAAGACTAGTCAGACTAATGCACGGAATCTGACCGAACCTGATGCCTTGTCTCTCAAAAAGGAAACAGATAATTCCCGCCATATTAATTAGACTTGAACACAAAGTCTGACCAAACTTAACGTCTTGTTCAAGTCCTGAGCAGACTTTAATGTTAGCTACAGCCTCAAACGAGGAGCCAAAATTGAGCCACTAAACGAGAATAGAGCCATTCTACACACGTGTCTTCTTCCATAGACCGTAGATGCTGCTGATAAATTACACGAAGCTTCTTTCGTGGTCTGGGTTTATCTTACGAGTAGTCATGCGTGAGTTTAAAAAAAAGGGGGACAGCAACCAGGTAATAATTCATCAGGATTCCAGTCCAGAAAGAGATAGGCGTGAAAGATAACGGAACAAGAGTGAGAGAAACAGGGAGGAAGAGGTGAGTGGATGGGTGTGGACGCAATTGAAGGGAAAAAAAAACCGACGTGAAAGTCGAATGCAAAGAAAACAAACACAAAAATCAAACAAACCAACAGCCTAACAATGGCACACTTGCACTATCACGAACCACGGCAAAGGTTTTGCGTAATTGTCACCTTACATTATGACGAATGTTAGATATGTATAAACACGATTTCTTGCTGGATACGACTTTTAACACTGACCCTACAAGCCTTTACAGAAATATCTTACCAGTTTTAAAAAAAAAAACCAAAAAAAAAAACCCTGACCCACACGTTCATACTTCAACCTGGAATAGACTTCCGTTCTGCCTTCGCCTAACACCTACCCTTTCTGGGTTTTAAACCCAACTAAAAAAAAAACCATCTCGTTTCCCAACAATAAACTCTACAACTACTTCTTTCTCTCAGTCTGTGCATTAATAATTGTAAGGTGATCTTTGTCGATTGTATTCGCATGCCTGGTGCGTGAGTGCGCTTTGATTTGAATTGTCGAAATTTGGCGCCGTATAAATACTGTAATTATTACTATTATTGTTATTGTTATTGTTGTTATTATTAGTATTATTATCATTATTATTATTATCATCATCATTATCATTTTTATTATTATTATTGTTGTTGTTGTTATTACTATTATTAATGTAATATTGTGATATATGTCTCACGTATGCTTGTAAGCTGTTTCAGATATAATTCTGAAAAAAATTGACAAACTTCTGGGTAAATGTCTTTCAAGCATGTGAAATGTTTGGGAAGAAAAAGCAACCAACAACTTTATAACAGTTATAATTTCTTGCACAGCCTATATTATGATGAAAATACTTAGGAGAAAAGACCTTTATCTGTGGAAAAGGGAAAATAAAAAGGCATATTTTGTTTTGGATGGTACTTTCATGCCTGTTAAATGTTTCAATATTAGATACAGAAATAAAGCTGATTTTCACGTATACCGGGACAGTAAAAGCAAAGAGATATTATTTACGCAAAGTAAATTTGAATATTCAGACATAGGCAAATCAAAGGCTAAAACAACCAAACTACATGTGTTTTGTAACCAAGAGTACACAATAACTATGGTGTTTACTGAAGATATAACCAAATTTAACGCAGTAATAAATGGGAGGTGAAAGTTAGCAAATACATAACATGGAATAAAACATTTAAGAAAATTCAAAGACTACAAACGATAGAAACTAAGCTGTTTCGAACTAGATTAATACAATACATATTAGCAACAAAACTCTGTGTTGATCAAAATGAGTATTGAAAATGGCAATGCTTTGTACCCTCAGTAATAATGAACACGATGGTTTGCAGCATATGTTTCAGAGACAAGGAGTGGTGCGAGATTTCTGACAGCAATTCCACATAGTGTTGAATAGTATTTGTATTGATGCTACATCCATAACATCTTTTAAAATGTTGTGCTGTTTGGATAGGACACAAATTTTAAATCTGCTAATGCAAAATCCTATATTCATAAATATAAACATAATGATACCGCATTATACATTAATCGGTTTAATTAACGCTTTGACTCCCGCATCCTGTCCAGCAACATTCTGCTGCATTGTCCGTTCAGTTCAGTTCATATTGCTTATAGCCCAGCCGACTACTAGAGCCATATCAGGGCTAACACCACGTCAAAAACGACAACCAGGCATTGTCAATTATGCTAACAAAGCACGCTTCCTGCAGGAAGCTGGTGGATAGGGTGAGGGACTCAAAAAGTTAAGTTCTTGCGGTTAGTAGCAAGGGTGCGGGAGTCAAAGGGTTAAGATGTTTCTTAAATATGTTCATGATATTGAAAAACATTTGTCACTGATAAGCATGTCATATAATCAAATAATAGAAGTCTGCTTTCCTCACAATTGATCGTACACTTGTAGATGATGACGATAAAATGTCTAAACCAAGAGGTGTTCATGCCCATTTTCCCCTTTACTGGAGGTTTTGTAACACTTTTGTGTGTGTTTTTTTTTTCTGCAATCTTTTCAATCTTCGGATTTTTCCCCTTCAGACGTTGATCAACGTCCTGAACCTATATTTGCCGCATGTGATCTGATGTGTAATGTAAAATATTGACATGAAAATCTGTTTAATATCATGTATTAAAATTATATGTCAATTAGTTTATGTCTATTTATACGTATGTTTTTTTGTTGTTTTTTTGTGTGTGTTTGTTTCCTTAAAATGTAAAATGAAAACAAAAACCCTTCATTATTAACAGCAGACGTGTTAAAGTTAAGTGCAGTGACCTGTTGGTGCAAGTACAGTCGTTTTATGCTAGGTTTTGTTGTTTTCCTTTTGTTAGTTTTGTTTCTTAATACATTTCTGATAGCTTGAGTTACAGACTGCTGTTCACACACACACACACACACACACACACACACACACACACAACACACACACACACCTCTCTCTCTCTCTCTCTCTCTCTCCTCCCTCTCTCTTACTCTCTCTGTATGCGTGCGCGTGTGTTGTATGTGTGCGTGCGTGCGTGCGTGCGTGCGTGCATGCGCGTGTGTATGTGTTCATGCACACGCGTTCGAGTTTGTATATTAATATGAGTTCGTGACGATTATGACGCCAACAAATGGTCACAGAAAGTACTTGTGATAACTGCTGTTGAAATATACATATTTTTTCCTGCCTGGTTCAAATAGGTGAGGTTGGACAATGTGATTCAGTCACGCGAACGACTAAAAGTGTATAATTCATAAAATCTGCATAAAGGACAGAAATGGCGATACCAGTGGAATTAAGCAGTCAAATGTAGGGTTTTGATATGCACACGGCGCCGGAAAGACAGGAAACCAGCATATACTAAACTCCATATTGTTCACTCTCGAGGGACACACAACTTAAACTTATTACTAACGAAAACGTATTCCCACCGATTATTAAATAGAACCTGTTCTGAAGGCACTAACTTTTACGACCAATAACTTTAACTTGATGAACAATTCGCAGTCCACGTGCCTATTTGTTGTGAATTTGTATCGCCGGTGGCGACAGAAGATTGCATATTTATGCTCAAGGCCCCGTAGTGTCTTGGCTCTAAATGCATGAAGATTGTTTCCAGTATGAATTAAACCAAACAGCCATGGTTAGAGTTTTGTCATACTGGACGATGTGATTGCATTTTGCATATCAACAATACTTATTTCCAACAGACAGTCTGGAACTGTTCATAGTGGCAAATACATTTACATAGACGACAGAAAGAGATGAAAAAGCTTTTTCACATCTTGTATTTCTAATCTCTAATACACGCAGATCAAGGATAGCCCTTTAATATGCTTTTTTCGTTTCCCCTCTTTTCGCTGTTTGTTTGTTTGTTTTTTCGTTTTACTTTTCGGGATGTTTATGGAGGTGGGGGGGGGGGGGGGGGGGGGGAAGCAGCCGCTCCGTGGTCCTTTCTCGCTTAAAAGTTCACATCCAGTAGATTCCTTTAGATCTAATTTTGAGATTTCTTCTTCTCTCATGAAATCATCAATTTCGTTCTTAGACTCGAAAGTTAAAATTCACACGATCTGCTTAAACTAACAACTTTAAGTTGCACAGAATTTTAAGACCTGGATCGTCAATTGACTGTCAATGTGAATGGAAGGGAAAGAAGGACAGAAGATGGATTACTTCAGTCAGCGCCTGATAGTAACAATACGACGCAGACCCAAACAATCCCTAACTTTATCCGAAACAGACTGAAAAGTTTCAGTTTATGTTACTAACAATATCTACCACTGAATGTGGACTAATTGGGAAAACTAGGACCACACGGTTAAGTTCAATCGATTTTATGGACTTTATGGATTCGTCATTGAGGGTGTTGGTCAAATTTTCTGAACAACACCATAGAAGCCTATAATTCTTGGACCTAGTTGACACTGGGATACATATGATGAACGTAACCACAAAGGACGTTTCTGCCGCACAGTCTCAATTCGAAACGGAACGCCACAGTATCATCAGTAATGTCTTAACGTTTAGCAAATAGCATTGTGAAATAGAAATTGTCCCAGATTCCGTGGCCCTTATACCTTCCCTCACTTTCAGTGGGTTAGGGAGTGCCTTGAGGAGCCGAAATCACCGGCAGTGAGGGCAGTGACATAACAGCAGTAAAGAAGGCAACCTAGCCAAAAACAAGAACAAAAAAACAAAACAAAACAAAAACAAAACACAAAAAAGGAAATCAAAAAAGAAATAAATAAAAGATTTCGAGTTTTGAGTAAAGCGCAGTCAACAGAGATGTTAGACTCGGGTTTTGAAATGAAGGTGACTGACAGGTTTGATTACTTATGAAATATTAGTCAATAGTCTTATGCCTATAATTTTATATCCGTGGTTCATTTTCATCACGGTATAAAACTAATTCTTTTGGATCTGGATTGCGTCTCGTTTGTTTTCCTTTTGTTTTTTCCTTTCCCGGATTTATTTCGGGTGTGAAATGCACGTGTGTGCGGACGCGAGTGTGTGCTTTTCTTCCATTTTTCACTTAACCTTTTTTGTTATTTGTCTTATAGAATAACGCAGTGTCTCTTGTACCAGTGATACACAAGGAAATACTCAAAGAATTTGGATGTGTCGATTAGTATTTTGTGAAAAACAGACAAGTGGTGAACCAGGGGAACTAAATACATACACTGTAACATACAAAAAAAATACACTCCTGCACTGAGTCGACAAAAACACGTACAACGAACCCTCGC
>JAPXFY010000015.1:27251042-27276042 GCA_030674185.1 Monoplex corrugatus
GAAGTCGAGATAACAGTCAACTCGCCGACAGTCGGAGTAAGGTCACTCGGAAGTCGGAGATAAACAGTCAACTCGCCGACAGAAGTCGGAGATAACAGTCAACTCGCCTAGAGAAGTCGGAGATAAACAGTCAACTCGCCGACAGAATCGGAGATAAACAGTCAACTCGCCGACAGAAGTCGGAGATAAACAGTCAACTCGCCGACAAAAGTCGGAGATAAATGCAGATCAAAAACTCACGCCGACAGAAGTCGGAGAAGATTAAAACAGAAACACACTCGCCGACAGAAGTCGGAGATAAACAGTCAACTCGCCGACAGAAGTCGGAGATAAACAGTCAACTCGCCGACAGAAGTCGGAGATAAACAGTCAACTCACCTACAAAAGTCGAAGATAAGCAGTCAACTCGCCGACAGAAGTCGGAGATAAGCAGTCAACTCGCCGACAGAAGTCGAAGATAAGCAGTCAACTCGCCGACAGAAGTCGGAGATAAGCAGTCAACTCGCCTACACAAGCGAAAGATTTCTTTAAAAAAAACTGTCGTATTTGCATGAAAAAAGCCGGAATCACTTTTTTTGAGAATCGCATACACGATAATAACCTTGCAAGTTCTTTAAGTGGCCTCACGTGCACACACGCATTTAAACAAACACACACACAAACGATCACACGCCTGTCATCCACACTCATGCACACAGATGTGTACGTAGTCAGGTACATATTACGAGGGATGATTATCACCATCGATTCATTTTCTCTACGACGGTCAATGTTTTGGACGTACTGACATAGTACAGGAACTAGAAAAGAGAATGACAGCGCGTACTCTATTACCGAAAGGCAGGCGCCAATGTTCGACTAAGTGGCTTTTGTTACGTAAAAGACAACAAAGAAACAGCTGCACGAGATCAAGGACAAAAATAACGGATCAGATAACTTTCTGCATGCTTTGTTAAGTTTCAGACAATAACAACTCCCCTGATGTTTACTCAAACTGGAGAAAACAAAAAGTTATCTTCTCCTGCCCACGGGAACAGCACGGAAATTATCTGATTTGACGTTTTTGTTCTAAATATAGTGAACTGGTTTCTTTATTGTCTTTTGTGTAGGCTTGACAAAGGCCAGTATTATGGTCTGTCAACAAAGGCCAGTAGTATGGTCTGTCAACAAAGGCCTGTAGTATGGTCTGTTAACAAAGGCCAGTATTATGGTCTGTCAACAAAGGCCAGTATTATGGTCTGTCAACAAAGGCCTGTATTATGGTCTGTCAACAAAGGCCTGTAGTATGGTCTGTTAACAAAGGCTAGTAGTATGGTCTGTCAACAAAGGCCAGTAGTATGGTCTGTCAACAAAGGCCAGTATTATGGTCTGTCAACAAAGGCCAGTAGTATGGTCTGTCAACAAAGGCCAGTAGTATGGTCTGTCAACAAAGGCCAGTAGTATGGTCTGTCAAAAAGGCCTAGTATTATGGTCTGTCAACAAAGGCCAGTATTATGGTCTGTCAACAAAGGCCTGTAGTATGGTCTGTCTAACAAAGGCCAGTATTATGGTCTGTCAACAAAGGCCAGTAGTATGGTCTGTCAACAAGCATATATGGTCTCACAAGCAGTAGTATGGTCTGTCAACAAAGGCCAGTAGTATGGTCTGTCAACAAAGGCCAGTAGTATGGTCTGTCAACAAAGGCCTGTAGTATGGTCTGTCAACAAAGGCCTGTAGTATGGTCTGTCAACAAAGGCCAGTAGTATGGTCTGTCAACAAAGGCCTGTAGTATGGTCTGTCAACAAAGGCCTGTAGTATGGTCTGTCAACAAAGGCCTGTAGTATGGTCTGTCAAAAAGGCCAGTAGTATGGTCTGTCAACAAAGGCCAGTAGTATGGTCTGTCAACAAAGGCCAGTAGTATGGTCTGTCAACAAAGGCCAGTAGTATGGTCTGTCAACAAAGGCCAGTAGTATGGTCTGTCAACAAAGGCCAGTATTATGGTCTGTCAACAAAGGCCTGTAGTATGGTCTGTCAACAAAGGCCAGTATTATGGTCTGTCAACAAAGGCCTGTAGTATGGTCTGTCAACAAAGGCCAGTATTATGGTCTGTCAACAAAGGCCAGTAGTATGGTCTGTCAACAAAGGCCAGTATTATGGTCTGTCAACAAAGGCCTGTAGTATGGTCTGTCAACAAAGGCCAGTATTATGGTCTGTCAACAAAGGCCTGTAGTATGGTCTGTCAACAAAGGCCAGTAGTATGGTCTGTCAACAAAGGCCTGTAGTATGGTCTGTCAACAAAGGCCAGTAGTATGGTCTGTCAACAAAGGCCTGTCTTGTTTCGTTAATATAATACTCTTCTCTATTTTCATGTTTCTGTTCGCTTGAACGCTGCCAGTCACTTTGATTCTGGTAGTATAGGAATCTTGATAAAACGATCTTACATCCACTCACATTTTTGATTGTTCATTCGCTTCTTTCTTTCTTTCATTAGTTTTTGTCTTCGACCTCCAGGCAGTGGCGTTTTAATAGCAAGCCAGTTGCCCACGGGCCATTTCTCTCTCATTCAAAGCAGTTAAACTAAATAAGCCGTATATTTCATGTTGAAAAGGCACAAAGCTCCTGTACATGTGCTGTTCATCCAGTGCCTGAAGGCAAAGGCTGAAATCAATAAACGGACGATACAAACTGAGATCAGGGCAGCCGACAGATGATTATATGAATTTGACAATTTCTCGCTGAATAGCTGTGGAAGGCAAATGGCAGAGGATCAAGGCTTGCTTGCCTCCAGAGGGTTTTTATAACACAAGCAAAATGGACACGTCTGGAGAGGAAGAACAATGCTGAAGCTTTCTCCTGTTTGCTCTGTCATGGTTACAAGTCCATAAACGTCGTCAACAATATTTCTTTCCTTAATACTTTGTTTTCTTCAACTTACAACTGAGTACAATGGTATCAATATACGACGGAATACAATGGGATTAATTTATAACGTATAATTGATTACAATGTTGTCAACGTGCAACTATGTACACTGGTGTTAACGTACAACTGAATACAGTAGTGTTGGTGTAAACTGAATACAGTGGTGTTAACGTACAACTGAATACAATAGTGTTGGTGTAAACTGAATACAATTTGTTAACGTACAACTGAATACAGTGGTGTTAACGTACAACTGAATACAGTAGTGTTGATGTAAACTGAATACAGTGGTGTTAACGTACAACTGAATACAATAGTGTTGATGTAAACTGAATACAGTGGTGTTAACGTAAACTGAATACAATAGTGTTGATGTAAACTGAATACAATGGTGTTAACGTACAACTGAATACAATAGTGTTGTGTAAACTGAATACAGTGGTGTTAACGTACAACTGAATACAATAGTGTTGGTGTAAACTGAATACAGTGGTGTTAACGTACAACTGAATACAATAGTGTTGGTGTAAACTGAATACAGTGGTGTTAACGTACAACTGAATACAATAGTGTTGGTGTAAACTGAATACAGTGGTGTTAAACGTACAACTGAATACAATAGTGTTGGTTGTAAATTGAATACAGTGGTGTTAACGTACAACTGAATACAATAGTGTTGGTGTAAACTGAATACATGGTGTTAACGTACAACTGAATACAGTAGTGTTGGTGTAAACTGAATACATGGTGTTAACGTACAACTGAATACAATAGTGTTGGTGTAAACTGAATACATGGTGTTAACGTACAACTGAATACAATAGTGTTGGTGTAAACTGAATACAGTGGTGTTAACGTACAACTGAATACAGTAGTGTTGGTGTAAACTGAATACAGTGGTGTTAACGTACAACTGAATACAATAGTGTTGGTGTAAACTGAATACAAGTGGTGTTAACGAACAACTGAATACAATAGTGTTGGTGTAAACTGAATACAGTGGTGTTAACGTACAACTGAATACAATAGTGTTGGTGTAAACTGAATACATGGTGTTAACGTACAACTGAATACAGTAGTGTTGGTGTAAACTGAATACAGTGGTGTTAACGTACAACTGAATACAATAGTGTTGGTGTAAACTGTAATACAAGTGGTGTTAACGGTTACAACTGAATACAATAGTGT
Organism: Monoplex corrugatus; assembly: GCA_030674185.1. Taxonomy (NCBI): domain Eukaryota; kingdom Metazoa; phylum Mollusca; class Gastropoda; order Littorinimorpha; family Ranellidae; genus Monoplex; species Monoplex corrugatus. The sequence continues at coordinate 27,255,132 of JAPXFY010000015.1, forward strand.
TGATGTAAACTGAATACAGTGGTGTTAACGTACAACTGAATATTAAGTGTTTAGTAAACTGATACATAGTGTTGATGTACAACTGAATACAATAGTGTTGATGTAAACTGAATACATGGTGTTAACGTACAACTGAATACAGTAGTGTTGATGTAAACTGAATACAGTGGTGTTAACGTACAACTGATACAATAGTGTTGGTGTAAACTGAATACAGTGGTGTTAACGTACAACTGAATACATAGTGTTGGTGTAAACTGAATACAGTGGTGTTAACGTACAACTGAATACAATAGTGTTGGTGTAAACTGAATACAAGTGGTGTTAACGTACAACTGAATACATGTTGGTGTAAACTGAATACATGGTGTTAACGTACAACTGAATACATAGTGTTGGTGTAAACTGAATACAATGGTGTTAACGTACAACTGAATACATAGTGTTGGTGTAAACTGAATACAATGGTGTTAACGTACAACTGAATACAATAGTGTTGGATGTAAACTGAATACATGGTGTTAACGTACAACTGAATACAATAGTGTTGATGTAACAACATGTGAATACAATGGTGTTAACGTACAACTGAATACAGTAGTGTTGGTGTAAACTGAATACAATGTGTGTGTTAAACGTACAACTGAATACAATAGTGTTGGTGTAAACTGAATACATGGTGTTAACGTACAACTGAATACAATAGTGTTGGTGTAAACTGAATACAGTGGTGTTAACGTACAACTAGAATAACAATAGTGTTGGTGTAAACTGAATACAGTGGTGTTAACGTAACAACTGAATACAATAGTGTTGATGTAAACTGAATACAGTGGTGTTAACGTACAACTGAATACAATAGTGTTGTGTGTAAACTGAATACATGGTGTTAACGTACAACTGAATACAATAGTGTTGGTGTAAACTGAATACAGTGGTGTTAACGTACAACTGAATACAATAGTGTTGGTGTAAACTGAATACAGTGGTTGTTAAACGTTACAACTGAATACAATAGTGTTGGTGTAAACTGAATACAGTGGTGTTAACGTACAACTGAATACAATAGTGTTGATGTAAACTGAATACATGGTGTTAACGTACAACTGAATACAATAGTGTTGGTGTAAACTGAATACATGGTGTTAACGTACAACTGAATACAATAGTGTTGATGTAAACTGAATACAGTGGTGTTAACGTACAACTGAATACAATAGTGTTGATGTAAACTGAATACATGGTGTTAACGTACAACTGAATACAATAGTGTTGGTGTAAACTGAATACATGGTGTTAACGTACAACTGAATACAATAGTTTGGTGTAAACTGAATACAGTGGTGTTAACGACAACTGAATACAATAGTGTTGTGTAAACTGAATACAGTGGTGTTAACGTACAACTGAATACAATAGTGTTGATGTAAACTGAATACAGTGGTGTTAACGTACAATGAATACAGTAGTGTTGATGTAAACTGAATACAGTGGTGTTAACGTACAACTGAATCAATAGTGTTGGTGTAAACTGAATACATGGTGTAACGTACACGAATACAATAGTGTTGGTGTAAACTGAATACGTGGTGTTAACGTACAACTGAATAAATAGTGTTGTGTAAACTGAATACATGGTGTTAACGTACAACTGAATACAGTAGTGTATGGTGTAAAACTGAATACAATATGTTATACGTACAACTCAATACAGTGGTGTTAACGTACAACTGAATACAATAGTGTTGATGTAAACTGAATACAATAGTGTTAACGTACAACTGAATACAGTGGTGTTAACGTACAACTGAATACAACTAGTGTTGATGTAAACTGAATACAATGGTGTTAACGTACAACTGAATACAGATGGTGTTAACGTACAACTGAATGCAGTAGTGTTGATGAAACTGAATACAGTGGTGTTAACGTACAACTGAATACAGTAGTGTTGATGTAAACTGAATACAGTGGTGTTAACGTACAACTGAATACAGTAGTGTTGATGTAAACTGAATACAGTGGTGTTAAACGTACAACTGAATACAGTAGTGTTGATGTAAACTGAATACAGTGGTGTTAACGTACAACTGAATACAGTAGTGTTGATGTAAACTGAATACAGTGGTGTTAACGTACAACTGAATACAGTAGTGTTGATGTAAACTGAATACAGTGGTGTTAACGTACAATAGTGTTGATGTAAACTGAATACAGTGGTGTTAACGTACAACTGAATGCAGTAGTGTTGATGTAAACTGAATACAGTGGTGTTAACGTACAATATGATGTGTTGATGTAAACTGAATAACAATGTGTGTTAACGTACAATAGTGTTGATGTAAACTGAATACAGTGGTGTTAACGTACAATAGTGTTGGTGTAAACTGAATACAGTGGTGATAACGTACAACTGAATACAATGATGTTAACGCACAACTGACTACAGTTATGTTAACGTACAACTGACCACAATGGTGTTAACTTACAACTGACTATAGTGGTGCTGATGTAAACTGAATACAATGGTGTTAACGTACAAATGAATACAGTGGTGTTAACGTACAACTAAATACAATGGTGTTAACGTACAACTGAATACAGTGGTGTTAACGTACAACTGAATACAGTGGTGCCGATGTAAACTATGTACTGTGGTGTTCACATACAATAGAATGTAGTGGTGTTGATGTTAACTGAATACAGTGGTGTTAACGTATAACTGTATACTGTGGTGTTAACGTTTAACGTACAACTAATTACAAATGTGATAACGTACAACTGAATACAACGGTGTTGTTGTAAACTGAATACAGTGGTGTTAACGTGCAAATGAATAGTGATGTCAATGTAGAACTGAATGAAATGGTGTAAACGTACGACTGAATACAGTGGTGGATAGTTGATTGCTCACATACATCATTTGTTTTCAGAATACAGTTTTATACTCTAAATCTATAGTCTAAATCTATAGTTCATTACAGTTGTTGACAGTTGATTCATAGTTCTCACGATATGATTGTTTTTGTACATGTGCAAGTTGTAGTGTATGCGTATCCTTTACCTACTGTCAGTGCTGTCGTTTAAAAGCATAATATTTAACATATGTTGTCGCATACAACTTACAGAAAGAATCTCAACCTTCTGTTATACGCCACAGGCCAATAATCGATTTATCAGAAAGGTTATCCTAACACTGGCATACTCAGAGGAGAGAGAGAGAGAGAGAGAGAGAGAGAGAGAGAGAGAGAGAGAGGAGAGAGAGAGAGAGAGAGAGAGAGAGAAAGGAAGACAGACAGACAGACAGACAGACAGACGGACGGACAGACAGACGAACTGATTCTGCAAAATGATAATTCGGTGTGTAAACACTGAGTCTTTTTCAAAGTTGTTATGAAACAAAGTAAAAAAGAAGGATCGTTTCAAAACAAAGTAAACAGAAGGATCGTTTCAAAACAAAGTAAAAAAGAAGGATCGTTTCAAAACAAAGTAAAAAAGAAGGATCGTTTCAAAACAAAGTAAACAGAAGGATCGTTTCAAAACAAAGTAAAAAAGAAGGATCGTTTCAAAACAAAGTAAAAAAGAAGGATCGTTTCAAAACAAAATAAACAGAAGGATCGTTTCAAAACAAAGTAAAAAAGAAGGATCGTTTCAAAACAAAGTAAACAGAAGGATCGTTTCAAAACAAAGTAAAAAAGAAGGATCGTTTCAAAACAAAGTAAAAAAGAAGGATCGTTTCAAAACAAAATAAACAGAAGGATCGTTTCAAAACAAAGTAAACAGAAGGATCGTTTCAAAACAAAGTAAAAAAGAAGGATCGTTTCAAAACAAAGTAAAAAAGAAGGATCGTTTCAAAACAAAGTAAACAGAAGGAAAGATTTACATTTAAGGAGAAGAGCAGCAGAATGTTTCAGATGTTAGCCTGCCAAAAACTAAAGTCGAGGTTCCGGGGTTTGTTTCCCGATGAGGTCTCCTCAGTTTGACCTGAAAATTGAATTGAATGTCTAACTCTTTGGAAGGGGACGAGAAACGAGTCGGACCCGTGTGCCATCTAGCCTGGGCACGCTGAAAATCGTGAAGAGCAGGGCATTCGCCCAACTGCCCTGGTATAAAACAGTGGACAGATGGGTTGTTTCCCGGTCCCCCTTTAAGGCCAAGTAGCCTTCTTGCCTTTCTGAAGTCTTGGCAAAACATTGGGTGACGCTGTACTGCAGCGACGCGCTCTCTAAGGGTCGACAGCCCGAGTTTCACATGGTAAATCCACTATGATAGAAGAATAAATATGAATATGAGTAAATGTTGTATCTCATGGAATCCTGTTTGAAGGAAATAAGATTTACCGGGTTCCTCTGACAGCATGTCACCATAATGCAGTAGCACCAGGATCTTTTTCTACGTGTGTGTGCGCTTGCTTGCTTTTGTTTATCTGTGTGAGTCGATTTCTATAAAGAATTTTGGTTTTCTGACGTGTGTGAAGTGCATACTGCACATAGAACCTTGGCTTATCGTCTTGCCCGAACGGTAAGCATCTATAACACCACTGAAGATCAAATGGAAGGGAGTGGGAAAAGCCTTTGTCCAGAATGAGACCTCTGACGTTGCGGTAAGCACTTTTTAACCGTTAGTAATGCTCTAGCTTCAGAAATGTAAAACAAGAAGTAGAAATTGACCTCAAAAATATGACTTCAGGGTAATAATCCAATGTTCCCACCACTTCACTCCCCATCATCACCATCATCATCATGGCGCATGGCGTTGGCAATCGCATTGCGTTGGCAATCATGGCCCTCGATACATATCTATCCCCTGTCACTGCAAGTACATCTCCCACCCTCTCTGTTTTCAGCCACTCTGCAAGTCCGTCCAATATTCCAAAAAAGTTTTTTTTGAAATACGAGAAAGCCTTTATCTTCTAGAAATAAAAAGAGATGATCATACAACGTCCGTGACGTATTGGTACGCACAGAGTGGAACTCAACAACACCAGAGACAGCAGGAACTGTGCGCTATGTCTCACTTAGGGATGAGATTTGACAAGAAACCTTACAGCGTGGGGCTCCATGTGGCTCTGGCTTCCACTCATTATACACTGACACGTCGGCCCCCGAAGCCCTAAAGCTTGCATAAAACATTGATATTGCCGTGTTCTAGTGTTCCGAGGTGTCTGTCATGTCCGTTATGGTCGTATGAAAATGCTGCTGGCTGGCTCTTGCTGCGGGTCTGAAATGTCCCCTGTCTTTGAGCTGGGCACCGTCACTGCTTTATGTCATGGTAACCACATTCTGGAGGGGAGGGGTGTGGGTGGATGGGTGTATTATTATCTTCCTCATCACAATTTTCCGCGTCGACTCTCTCTCTCTCTCTCTCTTTCTCTCTCTCACTCTCTCTCTCTCTCTCTCTCTCTCTCTCTCTCTGTGCCTCTCTCTCAGTCTCTCTCTCTCTCTCCCTCTCTTTCTCTCTCTCTTTGTATGTATTTGTAGTTGTAATATCTATATCTATCTATCTATCTATCTATCTATCTAATCTATTTATAATGTATACACATATATAAATATAAATACATATATATTTTATACACACACATATATACACATTTTATGTATATATGTATATGTATATATATATATATATATATATATATATATATATATATATGTGTGTGTGTGTGTGTGTGTGTGTGTGTGTGTGTGTGTGTGTGTGTGTGTGTGTGTGTGTGTGTTTATGTATCAATACAGATGTAGACATAGATATAGACATGTCATCATCATCATCATCAGGTGCCTTGCCGCATGGCGTTGGCGATCATGGACTTCCATCTGTCTCTATATCTTGTTGCTTCAAGCATCTCTTCCACCCTCCTTGTCCTCAGCCACTCTGCAAGTCCGTCTAGTATCTTCTCCCTGGGTCAACCTGGTGCTCTCTTTCCCTCCAGCTTTCCTGTTGTGACCAGGTGCTCCAATTTCCCTTTCCTCATAAAATGGCCTATAAATGTTGCCGGTCTTTTCCTAATCTTCTGTATGAACGATCTACTTGTGTCTGCCTCCATCAAGACTGTCTCGTTTGTTTTCTTTGCTGTCTATAGAACTCTCAACATTCTTCTTAGAAACCACATCTCGGCTGCCTCAATCTTGTCCTGTCTTTGCTTGTTGACTGTCCACGCCTCACAACCGTACAACAGTATTGGTTCTATGTAACATTCAACAACTCTCTTCCTGATGTTAATTGATAGGCATTTGTTGGTAAGAATGCTTTTCATCTTCTTGAAGGCTGTTTTGGCTTGGTCGATTCTGCTGGCTATTTCTGATGTGCATTTGCCGTCTGGTGAAATGATCGTTCCCAGGTAATTAAACTTATCAACCTGTCTCAAGGTCGTGCCGTTTGCTGTTATTTTGCATGAGGGGATTTCATGTTTTTTACTGATCACCATGACTTCTGTCTTCCTGCTGTTTAGTTCCAAGCCCTTACCTTTCGTAAGGCTGAACGAAAGATGCGCAAAACAGGACTAGTGATTCATAGAGATATCTATAAACAGACAAGGAATGCGCTTACTCAAGAAATCAAAAACGCTAAAGCAGCTCATTTTCACAACCAGCTCGGTAACGCATCATCTGACCCAAGGAAAATGTTTCAAGTATTAAATTCTGTTTTAAATAATACTGATAAGTCGACCACTTTTCCTGATCTACCTTCTGAAGAAGCTGCAAACGCATTCTCTCAGTTCTTTTTTGACAAGATTCAGAAAATCATGCAGACTTTCCCACAAATTCATCACAATCTAACTGCTGCATCCTCTGCTTGTGGTCCTGATGCAATGTCTGATTTTGAGCCCATCTCACTTGAAGCCATCCAGAAACTGTTGTATAAGTCCAAACCAACCACTGCAGCTGTAGATCCAATTCCGACAACACTCCTTCTAGAATTTTCGGACATTCTGCTTCCTGTAATTCAGGAAATCATAAATCTCAGCCTTCAGTCGGGAACCGTACCCAAACCTCTTAAGCAAGCTATTGTCAAACCACTACTCAAAAAGCCTGGTTTAGACCCTGAGATCCTAAATAATTACCGTCCAGTTTCGAACTTGCCATTTCTTTCAAAACTTATAGAGAGAGCCGTTGTGGATCAGTTGACAACACATCTTGTCTCACACAATCTCGAAGTGAGGTTCCAGTCAGCGTACAAATGTGGACATAGTACTGAAACTGCACTTCTCCGCATATTAAATGACCTCCTTTCTTTTCTTGACCACGGTGACAATGCCATTCTTGTTCTGCTAGACTTGAGCGCTGCTTTTGATACCATGGATCACACCCTTCTCTTGCAGCGTCTTCACACTGAAATCGGCCTGAACAAAACTGTCTTGTTATGGTTCACTTCATATCTTTCTGAGAGATCTCAAAAAGTTCTTGTCCGGTCTTCATATTCGAAAGAAACACCTCTTCTTACAGGCGTTCCGCAAGGATCGGTCCTCGGACCTCTTCTCTTCTCTCTATACACAAGACCCCTGGCTTCTCTGATTGAACAGTTCAATGTTGACTTTCATTTCTTTGCGGATGATTCCCAACTCTATTCCCGCCTTCCCTCCGACAATACTCTCGCTCTTGAATCAAAGAAAAATGTTGAATTGTGCTGTCTGGAAATAAAACATTGGATGTCTGCAAACCGGTTGAAGTTGAATGAAGAGAAAACTGAAGTTCTGCTGGTCGGAACTGCTCCTAAAAGAGAAATTGTCCCTTTTTCTTCACTTTCGGTCTGTAGTGCAGACATCCCTTTCTCGAAGAAAGTAAAAACACTAGGAGTGTTTCTGGATGCTAATCTCTCGATGCGTGATCAGATCAATTCAATCATCAGAACTTGCTACTGCCATATCCGATCTCTTGGTAAAGCCCGCCAGTACTTGACTATTCAAGCTGCTAAGACTGTTGCTGTCACACTAGTACTCTCAAAATTAGACTACTGTAATAGTCTACTTGCTGGTCTCCCTCAGGTGAAAATACAGCGTCTGCAGGCTGTACAAAACGCAGCTGCCAGAGTAATCTCTAGATGCAGGAAGACTGAACACATAACTCCCATCTTACGGAATCTGCACTGGCTCCCAGTTCAACAACGCATCAATCACAAACTACTAACTATCACCTACCCGTGCACTCAACTCTAGTAGTCCTTCTTATCTTAAAGATCTTCTTTCTGAATATAAACCTGTTCGCAGTCTGAGATCTGCTTCCAAGTCTCTTCTTCATGTTCCTGGGACAAGGGATGTTAAAACCAAAAGATATGGTCAGCGAGAATTTAAATACCTTGCCCCTACCAAGTGGAACATGCTTCCCATGAGCATCAGGGAGAAAAAGACTCATTCATCCTTTAAATCTAGTCTCAAGACACACTTTTTCTAATGTTGTATGGGATTGCTTATTTGAATGTGAATACCTTGAATGCCTTTATGAATGTTGGTGCAAAGGCTGTGTGGAATTGTTTTTGTGCCCCCCCCCTCCCCCCCACCGTGCGCCGCGAGCATGCTTTTATAGCATGGAGATTTTTGTTGCGCGATATAAATTTTCATTCATTCATTCATACCTTTGCTTTCTATTTCTAGTATTTTCACAAAGTTTTGTAGGTCCCTTTCATTTTCTGCGAATAGCACGGTGTCATCTGCGTATCGAATGTTGTTTATCATTTTTCCTCCAACCTTTAATCCAGGGTCTTCCTCTAGGTTTCTCATGATCTGCATCTTCTTGTATCTGTCTGAAAAAAATATTCATGTATGCATTTCTAAGTTGTTATAGGTCTAGGCCCCAAATCAGGTACAGCTACAAGCTGTAAACGAAAACGGTGTAATCACGCCGGACTAATATTTTCGGAGTGTTGGTGAGATGCTTCAAAATGTCAATTTGATTCAGTATTTCAAAATCTTTGGTATGAGGTCTTTTCATTAGTCTGTCACTTGATTTGCTTCACACACAAAAATGCATCATACATTCAGCAAACTAAGGAGTTTTATCATGTCATTTCAAAGACATAACACCACTTCACAAGTTACTGTAACACTGTTACTGAAGATCAGCTGGTTACTCTTTTACCATGGGGTATAATGTGCTTCTGACAAAAAGGCCTATGCTGAATTTTCTCTTCGATTGTTCATTTAGTTCCCGCTTTTAGCTATACGACTTGTGCTCCTTTTGTCCTGGGAGTATTTTTTGGTGTTCTTGTTTTTGATTTTGTTGTTGCTGTTGCTGTTGTGTATGCTGGTGTGTGTGTGTGTGTGTGTGTGTGTGTGTGTTGTGTGTGTGTGTGGTGTGTGGGGTTGTGTGTGTGTGTGTATGTGTGTGCATGTGTGTGTTGTGTGTGTGTGTGTGTGTGCGTGTGTGTGTGTGTGTGTGTGTGTGTGTGTGTGCATGTGTGTGTGTGTGTGCGTGAGAGAGAGAGACAGAGAGAGACAGAGACAGAGACAGAAACAGAGACAGAGACAGAGAGAAAGAGACAAAGAGAGACAAAGAAAGACAGAGAAGAAGGTGACCGACGAGTTGTATTTTCTATATCAATTTGGTTCACATGCTCATCACAATAAAACACACAAGCGCGAAATCATATTAACAGTTTTTCTTTCATAATAACCCACCCTTCCTTCGCACTGTCACTAATTTGGTCCTCTTGGTACAAAAAGTGAGCCATACTGTTGATTATCCTTCATCACCTGTACTTCATTACCAACTTTGGTACAGATTCGTCTATAAACAGCTAAGACATCTCTTGTGACCTATTTTTATTTTAGATTTTCTGCCCAAAACGAATCCGTAATATCATAATAATAAAAAAGACGTTGTTACTCATTTACATGTCCGTATTAAGCCTGTAAATAAAGTGCCAAGAAATCCTTCATGAAACCGTTTGACGTCGACATGTGTGGCCCATAGCATTAGGAATGAACTGAAGCTACAAGACAATTTACATCTTTGCATAATATTTTGGCTATACGTAATACACAAACAGATCTGGAATTTTTGTCGAGGACCTCTGACGCGTTTTGGGTCACTGTGACCCAAATTATAAGCTTTTCTTAAAAACACTATGGTGTTCAGTATTCGCTGATGTATTATATGTGATCCAAACTTCATTCAGATCTGGTTTTAAATTGTGGGTTTACCATGGGCCCCAATGATATCCAGATTCAAACACACACATTAGCGATTTCTTATCAGGTAGCGAACATGATTCAAATATTTGATAAACGAAATCTGTCCATAAACATTTTCAGATACCACCGACACACTGCATTTACAAATAGGCACGTGCACACACACACACACACACACACACACACACACACACACACACACACACACACACACACACACACACACACACACACACACACCGTGCCCGCGCATCCTACAGTCAAATAAAATAATATTCCCGTTTCAGAAAAAAAAGTCCATTCCGTGTTCCTCTGCAACTCCATTCTTCCACCGTTTCCCCCATTCATTTTGTGTCGAGAAAACAGTGTACTTGAAACATGTCGGGCTGCCTTTGCATCTCAAGGCGTCTGTTCCATGTCAAATTTCATGGCGCCAAATAAACTCGATTGTCCAAGTCTTACATCAATCCTCTGACATAAGTTACCATTATCTACACAACAAACAGCATCATGCTGCATACTTATCTCTTCTACCGTCTGAACAGTGGAACTTTACGCCAAATATACATTCTGAAACGTCGGAGAGGGGAAGTCCATAATGATAGGATTGTGGACTGTGTTTTGTCTGATTTGAAGGTTCTTGTGATTTCCATGCTGAAGCCATTTCTTTGAAGTGTTTGAAAAACGGATGCAGCAGCTTTAGTGTAATTATCAATCTTGCTGGGATGTAAAATGGGTTTTTGTTTGACAGGATGTTTGCTTGACTACATTTGTTAATGTATGCGTTTGTGTGCTTGTTTTGTTTGTTTGTTTGTTTGTTTGTCTGTTTGTTTGTTTGTTTGTTTGTTTGTTTGTTTGTTTGTTTGTTTCGTTTGTTTGCTTGCTTTCTGTTTCTTCAAAGAGACGTAGACATGATAGTAATGGGCTACATGTCAAAAATAGAAACAAGAGGATTGGATGTTGGTCCTACGAGATTGAATGACATGCATATTTATCTGCCTTGATCACAGCCTACATACATGAATGCAATACAATACAATAAAATAGACACAGTGTGTTATTTGTCAGTCTGTCATTTTTATTGTTACCTCATACAAACAGCCTTGCTGTGTTACAGAGTTAGATCTGGTAAAGCTGGCGTCTTTTACTGGCTCTTCATTTTTACCAGTACCAGACTTTTTATGTCGCCCTTTTCAAAACAGGGAGGATATTTCATATCAACATGAGCGAGGTGTATGTCTCTGTGTCTGTCTGTCTGTCTGTGACGTAAATTTGTTAGTAAATTTTTCTCAGCTGTTTTTACGTGAATTCTTTGATAAATTTACACCAAAGTTTGTATCAAGAGTCGTATATGCACGAATTTGGAAGCATGGCGCTAAGGTCAAGGTCATAATGATCGGAAAGTGCATAAAAACGGTACTTCTTCAGGAAAACGGTGAAAAGTCCTTTCTCGGGAACCTGCGACAATATTTGTATTCTGTTTTCACTGTTGTTATAGTCTGCTACTGTCCTCGATTCACGTGGCAGTTTTTCATCTGGTACATCATCACGGTCAGAGTGAAATACAAAATCTGGATTTTCTGGTGTGATTGTCAGAATGGGTTTGACCGTCGTGTTCGGTGTTGTTTTTTTTTTTTATCCTGACAATAGAAGAAGTAAACAGATGCGGTTACTCTTAAAACTAAACATTTTTGTTTGCTTTATCTATCTCTCTATGTATCTATCTCTCTATCTATCTATCTGTCTGTCTGTCTGTCTGTTTGTCTGCCTATCTATCTAACTGTATGTTTGGGGTTGTTGTCCTTTTGTGATGCTTGCTTATTTCAAACAAACATCAAACTATTCACACCTTTGAACAACCTAACAAACAAACCAGTTCAACGCCGCATGCAGGAGCACATTCAGTACACAAAATACCTGTACATAATGAAGGTAACTGGAAAGAGTTGCCCTACGAACGAATGTCCATAAACCAGAGAATCCACAAAATACTATAGGAAACAAACAAGTGGAAAAGTGTTATTATCCTGCACAATCAATTTCCACTCCAATTAAATGGACGATGGAAGAACGAAGCTTATCCAATCGTAAGAAAAGCAATGGCTTCCTAGCGGTTATGACAAAACATGGTGACCTTTTCCCATTGTCTGTCCCACTGGCAATGAAGAAGTGTGCCCACGACGTGCACCCACTTTCCATGGATATTAATGAAAGGGCTTTGTGATCTATTCCCCCATTAGAAGGGACAGTATTGTTTTTGTATGGATGCTGTTTATATACTGTGTCTGCTGTCTGTATAGTTACTGCAGTGCAGATCATAATTAAGGGACGTGCCTACCAGTTTCTTTTCAGTTGTTAATTGGTAGAATTCTATGACAAAACTGCATTGTTATTATTTGTTTATTTATCTGCCTATTCATTAATTTAGATGTAGACATTGAAACAGATAAGAAAACACTGGAATATTTTACTAATGCAACGTTGCGGTGTTCTTGAAAACTTGACAACAGCAAATTTCATATGGCCTATTGCATAATAGTAATAGAAGAAGAAGAAGAAGAAGAAGAAGAAGAAGAAGAAGAAGAAGAAGAAGAAGAAGAAGAAGAAGAAGAAGAAGAAGAAGAAGAAGAAGAAGAAGAAAATGAAGAAGAAGAAGTAGAAGAAGAAGAAGAAGAAAAAGAAGAAGAAGAAAAGAAGAAGAAGAAGAAGAAGACAAAGAAGAAGAAGAAGACAAAGAAGAAGAAGAAGAAAAAGAAGAAGAAGAAGAAGAAGAAGACAAAGAAGAAGAAGAAGAAAAAGAAGAAGAAGAAGACAAAGAAGAAGACGAAGAAAGAGATTTGAAAGCCTAAACAATCTATGTCAAACCGTGCTAGCTGCACTTTACTTAGCAAAAAATTGTGTATATTGTGTGTGTGTGTGTGTGTGTGTGTGTGTGTGTGTGTGTGTGTGTGTGTGTGTGTGTGTCGGGGTGTGTGTGTTACCATGTCTACACAATACACGATAAAACACAGTCTGAAACACACATCAGCGGAACATAAACAGTTTTACAAAATAACAAATCGCGATATGAAATCAGAAATAGAAGTATCGCTAGTGCACAAAACACACAAGGAAGCAAAAAATACATATCACCTGCTGAAACAGGTTTTTTTACACGAAAACATACAGATGCAAAAAATAACATACACACACAAATCTATTCCGCATACGCGCGCGCACACACATACAAAGACATACATAGATGGGGAAGGGGAGTTATTGGGTCCTTACTCTGAAGCAGAACAACAATAATAAAATTCAATAATGACAGTAATCGTTAAGTACGATGATGATAATGATGATAATAAGAAGAAAAATAATAGTAGCTATGATGAATATTACGATGATGATGATGATAATGATACTAATAATGATATTAATGATGATGATGATGGTGGTGGTAATGATGATGATGATGATGACGACGACGACGATGATGGTGATGATGATGATAACCGCTTCGCCGAATTAATAATGATAATAATTTCGCCGAATTCAACATAATAACACTTTGTATGCACAATATCGGACTTTTTATACTCGTATCAACTAAAAGCACACCCGTATATACTCTCTCTTCCTTTATCTCACATCTCACACCACACACACACACACACACACACACACACACACACACACACACACACACACACACATACACACACACGAACGCATGCACGTACGCACGCACGAACGCATGCACGTACGCACGCACGCACACACACACATTTTCGCGCACATTCACATACATACATACAAACCTACAAACCATGTGATGGAAAGGGATCCAAAATAACTGGCAAACACCAAAAGCCTGCACATAAAGCCATATACGATTTTCTGTCCATACACTTATCCCAAATCTGCATGATCAGGACAACAAGAACAGTTAAACAACAACAATAGCAAGTACAACATTCCCGCCATGCCATCTACGAACACAAACGTAGCGGACACAAAACCTACCCATTTGTTTACCGTGTGAAAAGTGGCAAAAACCAAAAGTAAGTTTCAGCCATGCCCAGCATAAGGAGAAACAGAAATCTAACACTGATTGTAACTGTAACCGTGCAAACGGAAGGAAAACAGTCAAGCCATGGTTATATTCTTTTCCACACAATTTTCAACACTTAAAACTTTACCCAAAACAAGAGTGACTGCCCGCGTTCAAGCAAACAGAAACCAGAAGAAGAAGAAAAAACACGAAAAAAGAATAAGAACGCGTATTTAATACAAGAGAAGACAGGCGCACATTTTCGGCCAACTGGCCTTTGTCAAGCGTAAGGTCACAAACACACACAGGATACAAAAATTAGGAGAAAAAGACTGAAATTTCCCTGCTGCTCCTTCCAGTGTAACTGTGCGATTTGATTTGGTTTTAACATCAAGATTTAGCGCCTTATGAATATCGTTTTGATTACTGTTAAAATTGCACGAAGGTTGTAGTTAGGCTTCGTTTTCTCACACTGGAAGAAGCAGCAGGGAAGTTTCAGTCTTTTTCTCCTAATTTTTGTATCTGGTGTTTGTTTGTTTGTTCTTATTCTTTCTTTCGTGTTTTTTTTTTCTGGTTCCTCTTAAAAACTATGGCAAGAATTGTACAACCTGGGATTTGATTTATCCATTTCTATATTCTATTGTAACTGTGCGATTTGATTTGGTTTAAACATCAAGGTTTAGCGCCTTATGAATATCGTTCTGATTACTGTTTACATTGCAGGAATGTTGTAGGTAGGGTTCATTGTTTTAAAAGTTTATGTGCATGTCGTCTCATGTACGATTACAGGCACACACACACACACACACACACACACACACACACACACACACACACACACACACACACACACCACACACACACACACACACACACACACACACGAGATTTCTGCAATAATTAATGGCATAGTAGTTAAGTTTTGCCGTGTACCAAAATTTTGTTGCATATGTTGCTGTCTTGAAAAAGGGCACAGGCTAAAACCGTGAACTATAGACTCCCATTTGCCCTATATACGTCACCTAAATTTAGTCTTATAAACAGCCAACAAACCGTGCGCGTACTCATACACACGCGTGTCATACACACCCACATTCGCACGCGCGCACGCACGACGAGCCCCCCCCCCCCTCCACACACACACACGCACATAAAACCAGGCCTGACTCGACCAAGATTACTTCCGCCTTTCTACTCCCCCCCCCCCTTTTTTTTTTTTTAAAAGCTAGTACGAGCATACCCGTACAAGCAACTTAACTTGACTTCATAAGTCTTCATTTCATCCTAAGTGGCTAGGTTCTGGAGGCTTTCACAAGCCATTAAGGAGCAAGTAGCAGGACCTTCACACGCATTAATCAATTAAAGGTTTATCTTAGCAACCGGATAACGTTTTCTGTTCTGCATCAACCTATTTCACGCATGTGCTCCCATTAACACAATGCATTCCTACGTTTTGGCGATTGTTTCTTGCTGTAATTTGAAATCTGTTCATGAAGGAGCAGACTCGCTGTTGTGACTCCACATATACTGCACCCAGATAGGCCAGTCACAACGAGCTAGAACCCTCAAATCAGCTGTGGACAATTTTAATTGAGAATGTAAACGTCAGACAAATAGATTGGTTTCAGATGTATCGTGGTATCAAGTTTGATAAGTTTACTTATATAAAACCGGCAAATCTTTGGTAAAAATTTTTATTTGTTTAAGCACTCTGACCCCAGATTAGTAGAAACGCACCCTAACTTGCAGATTCGGCATAACACCACCGGTCGCACTTCTGCTCAGACTGTGGCACACATTCATGCATAAGCAGCTGAGAAACGTTTGCTGAGACCGTCTGGTAAGTTTGGCGGTAATCTGACCCACATAATAGCCATTTTGGTCAAACTCAAATGTTACAAAGTCCCCGACTCATAGAATAGCCTACACTAAAACAACTCCATGAAGTTTGGCCATGAACAACTCTGGAACGCTGGCACTAGCCAGCGTGATTTCCTCTTTTAAGTTACTAAGGTCCCTAAACTGAAACAGACTCGAACTTAAGCATTTGGGACTTATCAATATGAACTATACATGATCCGATATTTAGACAGAGAGAGACACACGTCCACCAGTCAAATGAAATAAATATTTCTATTAAAAAATAGATAAGGAAACTGTCCCGCCCACCCACCTCTCTCTCTCTCTCTCTCTCTCTCTCTCTCTCTCTCTCTCTCTCCTCCCTCTCATTTATTTTGTGTAAAGAAAACAGTTCATCTCAAAACATGTCATGACACCTTCGCTTTCTGGTCTGTCCCACATCAACATTCTTGACATCAAAGCAACTTGTGTTGTCCAAGTCTTACATCAATTCACCGACGTAGGTTGCTATTATCTAAACAAAAGCCCCCATCCTGCATGCCTATCTCTTCCACCATCTGAACAGTGAGACTTTACGTCAAATAAATATTCCGAAGTACTGGAGGGGCCAAGTCCATAATAACGGGGTTGTGGACTGTTTTTTGTCTGATGTGAAGGGTCTTGTGATTTCCATGCTTTAGCGTTCTTTTGTTTTTAAGTGTTTGAGGTAGGTTTATGCAGCAGTCAACATATCCCTTCTAAATGCAGATCATGAGGTACAATGTGATACTTTAAGTATGTATACGTTTATGACCATAGGTATATGTGTATGCATGGTTAGACATTATGGAATGTATTCTTTTGCACGATTATTAATGTGTGTATTCCGATGTGTATATATGTGTGATATATTCGTATGAATTACACTCTTTGTCTCGTAAAACCTGTAATGTGCAGTGAATTTAAACGAGTTTGGAGAATAGGGATATACAAGAAGAAGAAGTAGAAGAAGAAGAAGTAGTAGCAGTAGTAGTAATAGTAGTAGTAGTAGTAGTAGTAATTAAAGTAGTAGTAGTAAAAGTACTAGTAGTATCATTATTATTATTGTTATAGCAAGGAGATCGGATGTCAATCCCACAAAATTACACAGAATGTATAGTGTCTTGAGCACAGCACTATGAGAAAAAATATTTACACCAATACAATAAAATACAATACAATACAATACAATACAATACAATACAATACGATGCAACATAATGTGATACATTATCAATGCGATTACGATTTAGTACAATCCAGTATACACCAAAAATGTGAAGAGACTAACGACCTTCTCCAAATTATCTGTCATTCTCAAGTTTCACTTTCACTTTCACTTTCTCATATAACATCTCCGTGCAGGGAACGAATTCCACGTGCACCAACGTCACTGATACTGCGTGATGAATAACATCCGAAGTGATCGTGACAAAAGCCTTAAGTCTGCACATAAGTCCTGTATGTTGCCAAGAGCTTGAGTAATAAAAAAAAAAATTAAAAAAACATAAGACCCTCCCGAGTCTTGAACCCACAACCGCTGCGTTCTACGCATGGCGCTCTAACAACTGAGCTGAAGGGCCACTACAAGGCAAGGCCAGCACAGTCTGAAATCAAGGGAAAATTAGTTCACCTCTGTCAGGTTTATTATATCTGGATGTTTCATTTGTTCGTGTTAAAGTATGAACATTCACTGCTTCTATGAATAATCACGCTCTTTGAATCATCCGCAGTACTAATATTAGTACTTATTAGAGCTTTACGCAGCAACTAAAACACACTTGTCTGCCTCTTCTGTTGTTTTTCTTTCCTCCTCCATTTTTTATCGTCTCCCTCTCCTGTCCGTGCTGGTTTGTTCACTCGTGTTTTCAAGATCTAGACAATCTCCGTGTGCAAATTGCATTCATGTAGGAAATTAGAGGAATCCCGGTTTACACTGTATGAATATTGCCAAAATGTTTTTAACATGAATCTTTCCAGAAACGCTTTACTTTTTGATATAGCAAAAAAAAGTGGAAAAAAAAAGGAGAAAATTTCATGTAACTAATGCAAGCATATCATCCATGTATAAATACAAATATGTTGAAAACATGTCTTCTACGTTAAACTATTTTTTCAAAGGCATGAAATTTGAAATAGAAGTAAGAACATTGAAATCTGAGACAAACTTTTGTTTGTCCATTTCACCACAGAATGGCACTACCAGTGTTATAAACTATTGTTTCAGTGCATAGAGCAGATATTCCACATGTCTGACATGTAATATTTATCGAGAAAGAAGCGCTGTTCGTGTCACTATTTTGATATTTTTGTACATTTTGTGTTGTTTATGTGTTACATCATCGGTTCCAGCTTTCATATGTTTATCACATCGTTTGCCATATCATTTAATGGAACACACTGTGTCCTGTTGAAAAGCAATAAAACAAAAGGTTACAAAAACAAAAGATGTGTGTACACATTTACACATATTTGCGAGTAAAAACATATTATTAAGTCTTTGACGGTCTCATGAAAGTTTTATGAAATATAAATTAATCAGGTGAGTTCAAATAGTCTAATACATTTTACGGGAATACTGTGGAGTGTGTAGAATATCAAGAAACGCACCTCGTGTCCTTTTGAATCGTTGTACACTGTATGAAATATGTCACTGTTGTTGTAAGCTCTGTACCTAAAGTACTGAACAATCACATCTGAAATACAAATGCTACATCTCATTGACAGGCATTCAAAATCTCTCTCTCTCTCTCTCTCTCTCTCTCTCTCTCTCTCTCTCTCTCTCTCTCTGTGTGTGTGTGTGTGTGTGTGTGTGTGTGTGTGTGTGTCTCCCTCCCTCCCTCTCTCCCTCTCTCTCTCTCTCTCTAAGTGTGTGTCTGTGTGTATGTGTTTGTGTATATATGCATATGTCATTCATTTGAGTATGGCGGTTTCATTTCTGCCATATAGAGTCAATTAAACATTGATAACTAACACAAAAAGAAGTCCCCACATGCAATGTGGAAGTCCCGCCACACGTCTTTACTGGTGTGCCTATGTAGTGAGATTGTAAATTCTGGTATGAGGCATTTACTGTCTATGATTGTATTGTTTACTGATTTGGATTTTTATGTACATATTGGCCAAATTTATCTGGCTCAATGTTTTGTATGGGCTTAAAGCTTAAAAGGGCTTAAATGCTTGGCTGGAACAAAATTAGTGCGATGTATCTTGAAATTGAAAAGTAGAAACGAAAAACAAAGTCATTACTGTGAGGAGGTTTTTGTTGACGTTTTGCTTGTTTAATTTATTTAAAAAGCATTTATCTATTCATTTATTTATTCTTTTTACTTGTTTCGGATTTATTGATTTCTTTTGTTTTATGACATTTTGTTTCTATTCATTTATTTATTCCTTATATTAGTTAAGGTTTTTACTGATTTCTTTTGTTTTATGATATTTTGTTTCTATTCATTTATTTATTCCTTATATTAGTTAAGGTTTTTACTGATTTCTTTTGTTTTATGACATTTTGTTTCTATTCATTTATTTATTCCTTATATTAGTTAAGGTTTTTACTGGATTTCTTTTGTTTTATGACATTTTGTTTCTATTCATTTATTTATTCCTTATATTAGTTAAGGTTTTTACTGATTTCTTTTGTTTTATGACATTTTGTTTCTATTCATTTATTTATTCCTTATATTAGTTAAGGTTTTTACTGATTTCTTTTGTTTTATGACATTTTGTTTCTATTCATTTATTTATTCCTTATATTAGTTAAGGTTTTTACTGGATTTCTTTTGTTTTATGATATTACTTTTTTCTATCTATTCATGTATTTATTCCTTTTACTTGTTTAAGGTTTGATTGATTTCTTTTGTTTTATGACAATATTTTTTATCTATTCATGTATTTATTCCTTTCACTTGTTTGGGGTTTTTGTGTTTTGTTGTTTTTATGATGTTATTTTTATCTATTCATGTATTTGTTCTTTACTTGTTCGGTTTTATTGTTCTTTTGTTTTATGATATTATTTTTTATGTATCATTTCTTTATTCCTTTTACTTGTTTTTTTTTATTTCTTTTATTTTATAAAAAAAAACAAAACATTTATTTATTTGATAGTTGGAGAAAACAAATGCCTGCGTTTGAACAGCTTTCAAATACAAAAAAAATTGACGTGGTATGTAGGGTTGATTTATTGCACAGACAATATCTGTGCATGACAGAGGTAATTAGAAAGAGTTGCTCTTCAGACGAAAGTCCTTAAACCGGAAATTCGTCAAATAAGTGAAGAAATCAACATGTAAAAAGCCGTTATTATCGTGTCCAATCAATTTCCTATCCAGTTAAACCGATAATAAAAGAATGAACGCTACGGAATCCTAAGACAGTCAACGGCTTTCAAGCGGTCGTGAAAAAGCTTGGCAACCTTTTGCCGTTGTCGGCCCTGTGACATTGAACAAGACTGCACGGACTGAACCCACTTCAAGCAGGTAGCAACGAGAGGGCTCAACGACTTACTCTTTCATCAGCACGGATGTTATTGTTTTATAAAGGACGGATGCCGTTTTCAGTCTGTATACTTACTGTAGCGCGGGTGATACAGCTACCAATTTACCTCTCACAGTAAGCCTTCTATTCTGCCTGTAATAAAGTTCTTAAACAAATTAATCAAAGAACATAACTCTTGAGAGCCACGTAGGAATTATCTCCCATATTGCAGAACTTCTCATATCCAACACAGTTTGCGCTACCCATTCAGCTAGCATAGAAGCAGATACAAAGCACAAAAACCGTAAGCTCAGAACACTCCTCTTAAACAAACCTTCTTTTTACATTCCTTTATTTTGCATTTATGTATTTGTTCATTTATTTCTTTATAATTG
>JAPXFY010000015.1:27281042-27283542 GCA_030674185.1 Monoplex corrugatus
TTCATGCCCACATACGGTACCTGTGTTTTCCTTTTTCCTTTCTTGAGTCACGGCTTGACAAACAAAAACCGCCTGAAATCTATGAACTGATACTAGCTGATTCCAACGAGTCACGGACAAGGGAGTGTACCCAATACATCAAATAAACATTAATGACTTAATTATTGTGCTCTACTTGATTTTCATAAACATGCAGGCGATACAGAACTGTCGAAATGTTTTCACCATTTTTTTTCTCTCCGTTTCAAGCAGCTTTGAGACATATATTAATGATGTGTTGTCCTAAATAAACAGCAACAAACTAAAACTGAACACAGACAAATACAAAAGTGATGCCTGTTGGCGCTACTTCTCAAGTTGGATTCGTTGGCAGTGAGTGTGAAAATATTGGTGGTACTAATACTCCATTCCAAAGACTTGTGAAATACTTTGGAGCCAAGATTTACTGAAATTTGTCTTTGCAACAAACACATCAGTAATATCTGCTGTAGTTTTTATCTAGACTGAAGCAGTCTTAAATCAACGGGTCAGCGCGTTTTCAGTTTCATCATGCCATCTGTCTGGAGCTCACTGCCGGCTGTTTTAACCTTTTGACTCCTGCACCCCGTCCATCAGCATCCTGCATTGTCAACCATGCTAACAAAACAAAAACTTAACAACTTGACTCCCTCACCCTATCCACCATCTTTCTGCAAGAAGCTCGTGGACAAGGTGAGGATGTCAAAGGGTTAAGGTTTTGCAAGTTGGTGGATAGGGTGCGGGAATCAAAAGGTTAAGGGATCTGCCCATCCTGTCACACCTTAAGTCATCGTTAAAGACTGACCTGTTCACCCAGGCCTTCCATTGTGGACATCACAGTTACTTATCGACCAAAGTGCAATTCAGTTTCTGGCTGCCAATCTTCTGTCATCGTGTAATCATTCAAGTGTGTATATGTATGTGCACGTTCACAGATGTGTGTATTCTTGTGTGTGTGTGTGTGTATGTGTGTGTGTGTGTGTGTGTGTGTGTGTGTGTGTGTGTGTGTGTGTGCGTAAGTGAATGTGTGTGTGTGTGTGTGTATCACACTCTGTGTTATGTAAAATAAGTAAAGCACGATCAGTTCAAATGTGTTTAGAGAATAGCGCTGTTGTGTGTGTGTGTGTGTGTGTGTGTGTGTGTGTGTGTGTGTGTGTGTGTGTGTGTGTGTGTGTGTGTGTGTGTGTGTGTGTTGTGTGTATCACACTCTGTGTTATGTAAAATAAGTAAAGCACAATCAGTTCAAATGTGTTTAGAGAATAGCGCTATACAAAAATGATGTACTGTTATTACTGTTTTTGTTATTATTATCATCACCATCATCATCATCATCATTATGATGGTGATTATTATTATTATGATTATTATCATTTTTATTGTTATTCTTATCATCATTATCATTATCATTAGTAGTAGTAGTAGTAGTAGTGTATTATAATTGATCCTACAAACCTTTAATTTTCGAAATGTGAGCTCCTCACACATAGCGTGCCAACTCAACATGTAAACTGACACGTTATCGATAATTTTCATCAATCACTGTTTATCAGTTTTTCATCAAATCTAGCTATTTCCCTCAATTTTACAAATTCAACAGATACCAGTGGTATGGACCGACAGTCTGATAATATTGTCATTGTGGCTGGCCAGGTGGTTTTTTTAAATTATGCGAAATAGCGCAAAGAATTTACTTCACACACACACACACACACACACACACACACACACACACACACACACACACACACACACACACACACACACACACACATACAAATACACACACACACACAAACACACACGCACGCGCGCGCGCGCGCGTATACATGCACACACGCCGGCGAGTGCACTCAGGTACCACATATTTCTCACAGTTAGTGTCCATAAAGAAGTGCCTGTCATTTCTGTTTAATCTGGAGTGAATTATATGTGGCCGTACCCATTTGAAAACCGCGTGTGACTGATTGATCGGTCATTTGAGTATGTGTGCCGCCGTGTTAAATGGTCTTGTCCAGTTGATTTAGTATCCACATCTGTTGTCATATTTTTGTCCGCTCTATTACACTGCTAGAGTAAGATTAAGTGGGAAGGGACTGCGCCATATTCAGCTAGAGAAATAGAAAGACAGAGGGAGATAGACACATAGACAGAGAGACTGAAAGAGAAGGAGCTCACAAACAGAAAAAAAACATATGAACTTAACTACTCAAGGAAAGTACATTGGAGTCCGGAGTTTGTTCAAGAAGGATTCATCGAACTCGGACAATTCCATATGCCCTGAACCCAAACATGCATGCAAATATATGCAGACTTCCTGTGCCTGCGCAAAAACCGTATACGTAGCAAGGTCTAGAAAAAAAGTACATTAGGTCTCAGTGGACCTGTCTTCAGTCAGTCCTACATACATACAAACATAAAGCAAAACACGCTACAGAAAAATAAACAAAGAAGATAAAAACAACTCATGAAAGCATCTAAAACA
>JAPXFY010000015.1:27286042-27291042 GCA_030674185.1 Monoplex corrugatus
TTGGTTGGTTGGTTGGTTGGTTGGTTGGTTGGTTGGTTGGTTGGTTTGGTTGGTTGTTTGTTTGTTTGTTTGGTTGGTTGGTTGGTTGGTTGGTTGGTTGGTTGGTTGATTAGTTGGTTGGTTGGTTGATTGGTTGGTTGGTTGGTTGGCTGATTGGTTGGTTGGTTGGCTGGTTGTTTGGTTGGTTGCTTGCTTGCTTGCTTGATTATTTGGTTGGTTGGTTGGTTGATTGGTTGGTTGGTTGGTTGGTGTTGTTTTTCTGTTTGTTTAATTTTTCATTTTATTTACTTTTGTTTATTTATCATTACTTATACTAGTTGTTGGATTTTTTTGGGGGGAGACTGCATATTCTCAGAAGAGAGACGACAAATAAGATATAGAAAACATTCACACTATATGTGCACAATACACAGAGGAGAAAGAAACCAGCCAATATTGCTGGAGACAGCTGTCACAGATAAATATTACATATAGAATTATATCACTGGCAAACACTTAAAACTGGCGAGAAATCGAAATCTCTAATATTGACCTGTCGACTTTTACACACCCTGTCAATTTTTACATCAGAGTTAAGGGAAAGTCCAACCTGTATGCAAGAGCTGTGGCTTTAACTTTTCAGCTGTACAGTGTAAATATTAAAATGATTCAATGTAAATATTAAAATGATTCAATAAAAAAAGAGGATGGACGGAAACAGGAAAACGCTAACCATGATTGCCAATCCCTGTGCACATGTTTTATTAATCTCTTATGTTTGATAATATATCTATAGCTAGTTTTAGAACTTCTCTCAATAAAATTCAATTGTTAATTATCAAGAATGGCGATGCTGAGAAAGGTGACACATTTGTTGTCTACACTTCCAGTAGAATGAATAGTATAAAGACTATGTCACAGGCGTATGCGTGCGTGCGTGCGTGCGTGCGTGCGTGCGTGTGTGTGTGCGTGCGTGTGTGTACATCTTCAATGTACTGTGTATGCCAACATCCATCCTAAATATCGTATACTTTTGCAATATTCAGGCAAAACCATCCATGAATACGATTTTTTTTACTTGAAATCGTATGATGATAATGACATTCTTCTTTTGTTTAAAGTAATTGATAAAGTTTTGAAAGAAACAATTGCTTAACTCGAACAGAAACAGATATACAGCTTATAATATTTTGTTTGATGATAAATTGACACATTGTTAACATTCGCAACAGCGTGTCTTTGAACATATAGATATGCAGTTCATGATATTTGTTTAATGGTAAACAATGTATCATCTATGCCTGAAAAT
This sequence comes from Monoplex corrugatus, assembly GCA_030674185.1. Lineage (NCBI taxonomy): Eukaryota > Metazoa > Mollusca > Gastropoda > Littorinimorpha > Ranellidae > Monoplex > Monoplex corrugatus. Next base: position 27,287,331 of record JAPXFY010000015.1, read on the forward strand.
GTGTGTTTGTACAGATAAATGCGCCGAATTGGTAAACGTGTTTGAGGGTCTGTTACAAGCCTGCTTTGGTTGAGTTGTGTTATGACTGTTGGTAAGTCAGGTACAGCATGTCCAGTGTAGTTTTAATTCTTTTTGCGTGACGCTGACAGTTTAGTTATGAACTAGTAACTGTATTTGTGACCGACTCTTTTGGTATTCCTTATATTATTGAAATTAGCCCGCTCCCCTCCCTTAATCAACTGTCCCTGGGGCCGTGGCTTTTATGAATAAATCATCTGAATGTAAATGTGAAGGTCTCTCTGTCTCTGCCTCTGTCTCTGTCTCTCTGTCTCTCTCTCTCTCTCCTCTCTCTCTCTCTCTCTCTCTCTCTCTCTCTCTCTCTCTCTTTTAAACAAGTTGTTGGTTGTAGTATTTATTAGTTTTAGTCTTACCTTTTATCTTATTTTAGCTGTGTAAACATCAAGCAGATCTTAGTAATGAAACATATGTTAAACTATCAAACACGATTCTATTGTGTCATTTTGTCTTTACCGTTGAAAAATATAAATCAGTTAGTCAGTCAATAAATCAATTATTCAATTTTACACACACACAGATACACACACACACACACACACACAACACAGATACACACACACACACAGATACTTATACACACGCACACAGATACACACACACACACACACACACACACACACACACACACACACACACACACACACACACACAAACAAACAAACAAACACACAAACAAGCACTTATATGCACTCAAATCTCTTTCTTCATCCCTCTTTCACCTGCTCCATCTCTTCCCTCCCCTTCCATCCTTCTCTCCGTTCCCCCATTATCTCTATATGAACATTAAAAAAGAATGTCAGCTTTCAACGTGCTGAGCGATGAGTATTGATAAGCAGAGACGGGCGATAACTGATGCAAGGATGCGCGTGACATGATAGGAGAAAAATGAACCTTCAGAAACAAAGTTCAGATCATCGATCATGTCGGCAGCTGAAGGCAGATGAATGCCAAAAAAATAAACACTACATCTGTCACAGGCACGAACTTTTCTCTTACTTTCACACTCACCTCCATTTTTTTCATCCTCTTCAAAAAAGTTAGAAAATGAAGTGGAAACAAAGGAATGAGAAAAGAAAACAAGACTATCAAAGCGAAAAAACGATTATCAAGACATTTTTAAAATCTCCCATTTTACACCATCAAGATTTTGTAGGTCTCCAAGTTGTTGTGACCTTGGAAAGGCTTAAAATAAAGCTTGTAGGTCTCCAAGTTGTTGTGACCTTGGAAAGGCTTAAAATAAAGCTTGTAGGTCTCCAAGTTGTTGTGACCTTGGAAAGGCTTAAAATAAAGCTTGTAGGTCTCCAAGTTGTTGAGACCTTGGAAAGGCTTAAATAAAGCTTGTAGGTCTCCAAGTTGTTGTGACCTTGGAAAGGCTTAAAATAAAGCTTGTAGGTCTCCAAGTTGTTGTGACCTTGGAAAGGCTTAAAATAAAGCTTGTAGGTCTCCAAGTTGTTGTGACCTTGGAAAGGCTTAAAATAAAGCTTGTAGGTCTCCAAGTTGTTGTGACCTTGGAAAGGCTTAAAATAAAGCTTGTAGGTCTCCAAGTTGTTGTGACCTTGGAAAGGCTTAAAATAAAGCTTGTAGGTCTCCAAGTTGTTGTGACCTTGGAAAGGCTTAAAATAAAGCTTGTAGGTCTCCAAGTTGTTGTGACCTTGGAAAGGCTTAAAATAAAGCTTGTAGGTCTCCAAGTTGTTGTGACCTTGGAAAGGCTTAAAATAAAGCTTGTAGGTCTCCAAGTTGTTGTGACCTTGGAAAGGCTTAAAATAAAGCTTGTAGGTCTCCAAGTTGTTGTGACCTTGGAAAGGCTTAAAATAAAGCTTGTAGGTCTCCAAGTTGTTGTGACCTTGGAAAGGCTTAAAATAAAGCTTGTAGGTCTCCAAGTTGTTGTGACCTTGGAAAGGCTTAAAATAAAGCTTGTAGGTCTCCAAGTTGTTGTGACCTTGGAAAGGCTTAAAATAAAGCTTGTAGGTCTCCAAGTTGTTGTGACCTTGGAAAGGCTTAAAATAAAGCTTGACGTGCATCGAAAATGATAAAAGGCTATCACAACAATGAAAACATTTAAATTTCTAATCACTGTCAGATGCTGTCCAGAAAGCAGTGATATTCTCCTAAATAATATCAAAGGAGAAGACAAACGTTCTTACTGCCACTTATACGGTAATGTGGATTATAATGAACATTTTCGCGGTTGTTCAGTAGTATTTGGAGTCCGGAAATTTATTGCAAAAAAATTTATTTTATTAACAAATAAGCTATTGAAATTTCAGCCACAGACGTATGTTTGTTTATGTGTGTCCGTGTTTGTGTGTGTTGTGTGTGTGTGTGTGTGTGTGTGTGTGTGTGTGTGTGTGTGTGTGTGTGTGTGTGTGTGTCGCGTGCGTTGTGTGTGTGTGGTGTGTGTGCGTGTGTGTGTGTGTGTGTGCGCGTGCGTATATGTGTGTGTATGCGCGCGTGCATGTTTGTGCGTGCGTGCGTGTGTGTGCGTATACACTTACGTGATTGTGTGCGACAGTTCCACAATGTAACGTGTGCTGTGCGAACGCGCACTCCTGCGCGTGTATGTGTGCTGGCATATGCGTGCATATAAGTGTGTGCATTGTTATATGGTGCATGTGTGAGTGTGTGTGTGTGTGTGTGTGTGTGTGTGTGCGTATGTGTTGAGCATGTGTGTGTGTGTGTGTGTGGTGTGTGTCTGTGTGCGTGTGTGTTGTGTATGTGTGTGTGCATGTCTTTGCTTTTGTGATTCCATATGTTTACGTATTTATTTACAGGTTTATATAAGTCCTCAACATGGGGTCTGATGAAATGCACAACAAACTCAGCAAGGAATAATAAAGGCAGGCACGAAAGACATGCAGATCGACACACAACAGAAGCATGTCTGACAAGAAGAAAGAACACAACAACTTCACACACAAACACCCCCACACACCCAACACCACACACACACACACCATACTTACACACACACACACATCACCACACACACACACACACTCACACACACACACACACACACACACACACACACACACACACACACACAACACACACACACACACACACACGTACACATACACACACACACAACACACACACACTCAACTACACACAAACACACACGAACACCACACACAACACACCACCCCAACACACACACACACACACACACACACACACACACACACACACACACACACACACACACACACACACACATGCGTGCGCGCTTGCTTGCTTGCTTTCTCTGGTTGATGATATGATATATTAAAGGAATCGTTTTGAACGAGAATGTTTACCGATCAGACTAATAAAAGGTAATCCAGTTTTATCTAATTAGCAAAAGTAAGGAATAACACACATTCAATTCGACATTTGATTGCTTGTAATTTCTGCATGACAAGTGACAGAAATTAATGACGTCCCTTCGTGAATGTATGCTTTTGTTGTTGGTGTTTTTGTATCTTTCTTTCTTTCTTTGAAGAACGTGTATAGTTATAGATATTCGCTGCATAATAAATAACGTCTTAAACTTTTTTCAAAAAATCATTCTGTACCCTGTGTGGCGGTTTATAGCAATAGGAGTCAGAGCTTTTTCTTGAACCAAATCAGCTTGTAGTATAGGCCTGTGAAA
>JAPXFY010000015.1:27296042-27298542 GCA_030674185.1 Monoplex corrugatus
CGCCTCACCTCACAAACTAAAAGCGACGTCCTGGCCAACAGTTGATGTGTGTGCGGTTTGCATTGTCGTCTGCTTCAAGTCTCACAGCGGCACGCGCCACATGCCGAGACTTGGCGTGTGTTTCTTCGAAGGCAGCAATCCAGACGTTTGGTTACGTTAGGGTTCAACAGGTTGTTTTCGACTTGCCTTTCGGATTTTTTTTTAAACATTTTCATGTATCGCGTTCGGCTGATATGGTCTGATTTCTCTCTGTAAAGTTGACATCTTCAGTAATTTCAACATCTTCTGTTATCATCTCATTTTTCCCATTCGGCGACGAAAAGATTTGTACATGTAGCTACAAATTAAGATGGGAAAATTTATGCCAACAATAACTGCTTAAATCTAATGTTCTTTCCATAACACTTTAAAATGTTCTTTCAGTAATGTATCTGTCGACTGTGTTTTTCTAATTGACAAGCCATTTTTCTCCTAGGGAATAAGCTTACTTCTATGGTTGTACATACACGCTTTTTCTCTCACCCGTCCCTCCCCCCTCGTCTCTCTCTCTCTCTCTCTCTCTCTCTCTCTCTCTTGTGTGTGTGTGTGTGTGTGTGTGTGTGTGTGTGTGTGTGTGTGTGGTGTGTGTGCATACAGGAGGGGAGTTCGAGCCATTTTACATGTCAGTGCATTTGGTTTTATGGTCCTGTTTAATGTAAAGTGATTACTGAAATGCCGTACGTACTCTTGTAGAAATAAAGTTGAAATGAAATTTGTTATCTACGTTGTCTATGCTCTCCCTTTAAAAAAAGAATCCGCAAGTCGTTTAGTCCTAACTTTATAGGCCAAAAGTGTAGTTGAATGACAATTTCCCATCATATTTTAATGTTTTGTTGATTTGGAGTAATGTTTAAGGTCATCTGTATTTTTAGGTGATTTGCTCAAGACATAAATGGAACACCTATTATTATGGTTTGATCTTTTCTTGTCCTGATGTTTGTACCAATCAAACATCCATTTTCATCCATTATGTATTGGCAGATCTTTTTTAAACAGATTTATTTCAATGTAGAGAATACTACGTTTTGGATCTAGTAAAACAAACATACATGATCGATGTAAAAAAATATTGATTTCTCCCAGTGATATGAACATATTAAGAACCTACAACAAAACATCATGTCATCCTTAAGCTGCTCGTTCATTTTCAGTAATAAAACTGGAAACACACGTAGCCATGAAGAGATCAACAAAACATTTCCCGCTTGTTAACAAGATCTTATATTAGCGTGCTTAGTTAAATCAAAAGATGTAATATACAGGACATTATATTCTTAGTGAGTCAACCTTTCTACAACACAGAGAAAATAGCTCCATAACATGGTCAGCTAGTACTGTTGTTTGTTTCTATGATAAGTAACAAATACACTTATACACAAAAACGCATGTTATTTGACCCCCCCCCCCCACACACACACACACACACACACCCCTTCCTGTCTACATACAAACATACTCATACATTTTCACTTTCTAGAGAAGACTTTGGAATAAAATTTATCTGTTTGGATTTTTTTTTCTAACGTAGACTGGAGAAAGATGTGTGAGGTGCATCTGTCTCTCTGTCTGTGAGAAAAATGAGTGAATAAGATTTCCTCAATTCTTTATGTGGTTGGATCTTTCCCAAATTTTGGTCAAAGGTGTGGACCGTTAGAGACTCGCAAAAGCATAAATTCAGAAGGTAAGGCACCATGGTCAAGGTCACACGGACTGAAAAAGTAACACAAAAGTATTATTTTTGAAGGAAGGTGTGTGATATGTGTTCATTGTTGTGACAGTCTATCGTTATCCCCGATGCACGTTAATTGTTATTCCAACTGAAGCTTCTTCAAGACCACAGTGACCTTGAGAAATGCTTTTTTTTCTATAGAAAGGGAGCTTCTTAGAATGGCTAGACTCCCTGTTTTTGTTTGTCCGTTCAGTTTACAGAAAACGGAGAGTGATAAATTGGCTCTGCCATTTATTTTTTACGTGGTTCAGCCACTTCCTTTGGTAATAAATAACGTAAAATGAAACACCACTGGCACTATTTTGGCCTGGGTTTGTTCACTTTATGAATGCGATTTATCATAACGTTCATTTTTTCTAAGTAAAGAAGTTAAAAAAAAAAGACAATGAATGAATGGGTTGACTCCTCCTTCGTCCTGGTTTAAAAAAAAAGAGACTTTTTGTTCAGCCTCGTTGTGCATAAAATGTCACAAAATAGCTCCATGCAGACTGTGTAGGCTGGCTTTAAACACTAGACTCGATAATGTAGACTCCACGTCCATTGGAGCCAACATCAATTATCGTTAACACACTTTGAAACCTGTTACCTACATAACGCAACCTATACTTTATATATGTCCTCAGTGACTGTGAATCCAAGTTGTCAGCACATCTCCTTTTCCTGTCTTTTTTTGCCATGACAAAGCAAATTGTGTTCTGATACAGACAGCGATCGAAGAACATTAGTGAGAGA
>JAPXFY010000015.1:27308542-27326042 GCA_030674185.1 Monoplex corrugatus
GTAGTACACTTCTTTCGCTTGTCACGAGTATACAAAACATAGCAAGGAAAGTAGTACACTTTATTCGCTTGTCACGAGTATACAAAACATAGCAAGGAAAGTAGTACACTTCTTTCGCTTGTCACGAGTATACAAAACATAGCAAGGAAAGTAGTACACTTTATTCGCTTGTCAAGAATATACAGAACATAGCAAAGAATATAATACACACCATTTAAGACGAATACAACAGATCAACTGACTTCGTCGTAATAATAAAGAGTTTTCTTCTTTGTTCTCTTGTGTACTCTTCTAACAATGCCCACGTGGGCAAAACTTAGCTTATGTTTTGTTTCGTTAATCGAGTGTGCGTTCTATGATATAATTTTTATGTTTTCAATATCAAATTGCTTGAACACTGACAAGCACTTTGATTCAAAATCAACACAGACTGATAAACCATAAGAAGGTCATCACAGAAAATACTTTTAACAATACAAGACCAAACACCGCCCATAGTCAGTTCGATCTTGACCACATTTTCTAAAGACTGTATTGTCTGTTTTCAGTATCATCAGACGATACATTTCATTCAAAGTTCTAAAACTGACTCGACTGAGAGTCATTGTTATCCTGAAGAAAGCAGAAATTGTAGTTGAAATATTTTGTCATTGTTACTTGGGTACTAAATAACAAAACCTTTTCATTTTCACCTTTAGAAGAGGGAGAGTTGGATCGGTTTAGAAAGTATATAAAGGGAAAAAGTATTGGATAAAAGGTAATTTTGATTTAAGCAGTTTCTATTAAATGCATATACATACACGCACACGTCGAACGCAAATTCAAAAAACAAAGAAAAGCATACAGAAAGTGTAGGCTAACCCAGATTATTTGGTCCGCAGAAAGTGTGGGCTATCCCCAAAGCACACTTGTTAAATGTATTAGTTACTTTTGCAAAAAGCAATAAAAAAGACAGAAACACACACACACACACACACACACACACACACCACACACACACACACACACACACACACACACACACACACACACACACACACACACACACACACACATTCTCAAAGAAACAGAGAAATAAAAAAACAAGCCAGACTCATCTTCTTAGAGCACTGACCTTGGTTAAAGTCTTTGGCTGGTCACAGGGGAAATCAAAGAACAGCACACATTGCGTAAGCTGGTAAGCAACTGATGAATAAAGCATATCTTTCTCATTAGGTATGCTGCGGATAATTGAGTTGTTAATATTAACATCATGTCTGTAATCTTTCTGTGGAACTGTGTGTGGAAGACGTGTTTGTCAGTCCTTGGTGTTCATTTAACATGTTTATAATATGATTCTGGAAGTCATGGACAGTAGATTAAAACCATCGCCCAGAATGGCAGAGACAGTGAGGAAAAACTTGATGACCCGTAAATTCGGGTGGTGATAAACATCAAGTGCTTTCAAGCGCAAATTGAGATGATAATAAATATCAAGTGGTTTCGCATATAAATTGTGGTAATAATAAATATCAAGTGCTTTCAAATACAAACTAAACTGATGAAAAACATTGGGTGCTTTCCGGTACAAATTCAAATGGTATTTGATATGAAATGCTTTCAAACACAAACATTAAGCACACATTCTGATGATAAACATGAAGCGCTAAGTTAAACACACATTCAGATGCTGATAAACATCACGCAATATGTTAAACACATATCTAGATGATAAACATCATGTGCTAAGTTAAACACACATCCAGATGTTGATAAACATCAAATGTTATGTTAAACATACATTCACATGATAAACATCATGTGCTGTATTAGACACACATCCAGTTGATGATAAACACCAAGTGCTACATTACATGAAAGCACATATCATTCAGATAATGACAAACACCAAGTGCTACATTACATGAAAGCACACATCATTCAGATAATGATAAACACCAAGTGCTACATTACATGTAAGCACACATCATTCAGATAATGACAAACACCAAGTGCTACATTACATGAAAGCACACATCATTCAGATAATGATAAACACCAAGTGCTACATTACATGTAAGCACACATCATTCAGATAATGACAAACACCAAGTGCTACATTACATGAAAGCACACATCATTCAGATACTGACAAACACCAAGTGCTACATTACATGTAAGCACACATCATTCAGATAATGACAAACACCAAGTGCTACATTACATGTAAGCACACATCATTCAGATAATGACAAACACCAAGTGCTACATTACATGAAAGCACACATCATTCAGATACTGACAAACACCAAGTGCTACATTACATGTAAGCACACATCATTCAGATAATGACAAACACCAAGTGCTACATTACATGTAAGCACACATCATTCAGATAATGACAAACACCAAGTGCTACATGTAAGCACACATCATTCAGATAATGAACAAACACCAAGTGCTACATTAAGCACACATCATTCAGATAATGACAAACACCAAGTGCTACATTAAGCACACATCATTCAGATAATGACAAACACCAAGTGCTACATGTAAGCACACATCATTCAGATAATGACAAACACCAAGTGCTACATTAAGCACACATCATTCAGATAATGACAAACACCAAGTGCTACATTAAGCACACATCATTCAGATAATGACAAACACCAAGTGCTACATTAAGCACACATCATTCAGATAATGACAAACACCAAGTGCTACATTAAGCACACATCATTCAGATAATGACAAACACCAAGCACTATAACAAACACAAATTCAGACGATGAGTACTTTCAAACTCAAATGTCAGAAATATGCTGATGCAGGGCACGTCGAATGTTCAGGCAATCAAAACAATCATCCGTAGCATTGTTGAGGTAAAACTAATGGTTTATTCAGTCAACGTCACCTTTTACCAGTTTATCTTCTGTCTGTCTTTCTTTAATTTCCCCTGTGGTCTGCACAAGCTGGTTTCTGACTTCAACATGCGTGGAGTTTGTTTCTTTGCTTAAAATCATTCCACCCCATCCCCTCTTCTTCCTCCTCCTCTTTTCCGCTTTCGCTACAAGAACACTAATTTGTCAATACTGATCGAAAAGTTTCCCGCTCACCTGAAAGTTTGATCTCAAACAGAAAATGTGCACACAGTCACCACAACGTTTGTAATAATCAGATGACTGACAGCAACTGATGCAAGATAAGTTTCAGTTTCAGTTTCAGTTTCTCAAGATGACGTATCCGCGCTGGGAACGAATTCCATATGCACTAACGTGACAGGTGCCATGTGTGTAGTGATCATTGCACATGCCTTAAGCCTGCACATAAACCCATGAGCTGGGCAGGTCCTGAGGCCCTACCTAGACTATGTTTTACCTAAGGCGTTTGGTATTACATATATGTCTTGGAAGCAACCCTGTATATGTTCTGTCTTGTCTATATGTGTGTGTTTGGTCAGTTCAAGAATAAAAGACTGTCAATCTTGAACACGAGACCAATATATTGTATGAATTTCTCTCCTCCCTCGTGGTTGTGTGTGGGTGTAGTTGCAGGGTGTAGGGGCAGATTTGGGCATTCCTTTTTTGAGGAATGTTCTGAGTTTGCAGTTCTGTGCCTTGTGGCTGCGTCTATGCTAGCTGAATGGGTAGCGCAAACTGTGTTGGATTTGAGAAATTCTACATGGGAGATAACTCCGTGACTCTCAAGAGTTATGTTGCTTAGTTGATATGTTTTACCTAGTCTATAGTCTCTAGTATTTTATCAGCCTACCGCTGGAATAATCTTGGTTACATGTTAATGACATGTGTATGTGTGTATCTTACCTTCAAAAAAGGAACGTACACATAGAGTAAATAAATAAAATAAATAATTAAAGGTCTGAATAAACAAACAATTAAAGACCTGAATGCAAGATAAGGAAAAGTGTTAGGGGACGACAAACCTTACCCTCGTCAACATTGCTCTCTACGCGTCAAACATGGGTGACAATCATTACTGTATACCTGAACTTTTTGTTGAACATTTGATAAAAGCAACTGATTGGTCGTTACCGATTAAAAGCAAGAAATATTTCAAGGTGGTGACAGTACTGTTCAGAACAGATGACTGACGAGCAAAACTAACAGTTGCCAGCCCTGTAACAAAGTGGCCATTCACAATCAGCCAGGTGAAAATATGTCCCGAGTGATAAGTTTTAAACGGTTACCGCAAGCAAATTTGATCCTATGAAGGTTATCTCTTGTTTGACGTTTATCATAAAAAATGTTTTGACTTTATTTTAATGCGGAAAATAAAAGAGGGAAGCTGCTTGGGACACAACGGTTGTTTGTTTGTAAGCAGCGTTTTGTTCATCATTACTTCTATTATCCACAGCTGACGTTTCGTAATGACAACAAAAGCGAACAAAAGTAACGTACAAGTACATATATAATTTTGTTTAAACAACAGCTGGTGGCACAAACACGGATGAAAATTGATCTTGAAAAAGGAAGGAGATTTTTGTTTGTTTCAATACCCTATCTCCTCATCTACCATTCACCCACAGCAGTGTGTTCATCAAATAAAACAGAACCGGCCTTCAGAAATGGTGGAGACGTTTTCATGTTCAACCCTCCACCTTCTTACGAACTCTTTCCTTTACCCTTTACTTGAACCCAGCTACCTGAAAAACAACAGCAAAATGTTTCCAGGCAGGAAAACTCTCGTGTCTTCTAACAACTCTCTAGTTTCCTTCCAATTTCGACTTTCTGTGAGAGTTGTCTCCCGTAGACCCAGGGCTGCCGGAAGGTGGCTGTTAATTAGCTTTTCTTCCAAATGTCGTCGTCGATTTGTGCCCGCAGCCAGCTGAGAAATGAACGAGGGTCGTGTTGCCGATGTCCGCCAGACCTTGCGGCCTCTGCCAATGTTGCTGTCCTGTAAGGATTTAGCCGGTTGACGAGGTGCTTTGGGGTACATCTCTCAGTGTGGTGTGTCAGTGGTCGTTTATTAATTTTTTATACATTTTCACTGACTGCAGAGAGAGAGAGAGAGAGAGAGAGAGAAGACAGACAGACAGACAGACAGACAGAGAAAGAGAAAGAGAAAGAGAAAGAGACAGACAGACAGACAGACAGACTGACAGACAGAGACAGTGACAGAGACAGAGACAAAGAGACAGAGACGAGGGAAGTGGGATGGAAAAAGATATTGACGCTGTCACCAAGCATTGCAGCAATAATCTCTCATTAATGCTTTTGTGTTGATTGTGTTTACCCCGACCAGTCAATGCTGCTGTTGTATTTGTGCGGCCACAGCAGCCAATCATTGCTGCCATAGTGTTTATGCAGTGTCTAAAAGCCAATCATGGAAGGCTGTTATGTTTGTGCTATGCCAAACGATGTCTGCCACAACGTCTATGAATCATATCAACCAGTCCTCAGATGATTTGTTAGTGTGGCTGTCTCATGGTTTGAGTCCTCTGACACGTCGTTTTACAGTGTACAACGTCTGTGAGAGAGAAAGAGAGAGAGAGAGGGGGGGAGAGGGGGAGAGACAGACAGACAGAGACAGAGACAGAGAGAAAGAGAGAGAGAGAGAGGGGTGGGAGACTTGCGTGTGGGTATATATATATGTGTAGCAACCCTCGCTGCTACCAAAGAAACAGCGCATTACAGTGGAAAATTACCCACAATATTTACCCCACAAATATACCACTAAATAAAATAGGAATCGCCAACTCTAATAAATGTCTTTTTCTCATAATTTTTGTATCTGGTATTTGTTTGTTTGTAATCTTACGCTTGACAAAGGCCAGTTGGTCGAAAATGTGCGCCTGTCTTGTCTTGTTGTATTAAATACGTGTTTGTATTCTTCTTTCGTGTTTTTTTCTGGTCACTGTTTGCTTGAACACGGGCAGTCACACTTGTTTTGGATTTCTAATAAATGCAATATATGCACATCTGGTGAAACAGACTAAAGAGAACATTTCTTTTTTAAACTGCTCTAAAACACGACCAATCTGGAAAGTAATTAGAAATTGTCTCCCACGTTACCATAACAGAGATAATAGATTTTCTTGGATATCATGATGAAGATAAACATATCAAACAAGAAAGTTCCACGATCAACTAGTTTATATCACGTAAAAATGTCCGTGAGTAAATATGGCTGGGTAAGGGGGCAGCGCTGATATACATCTAACACATGAAAAAGAAACAGACTGACGCATCCTCACATCATGATACTGCAAAATCTACACCGCTTGACAGATTCTGTAAGCCACCCACCCTGCCACCTACACGAAAGTTCATACATATACACATTAAACATCCAGTCTAATTTGAACTCTTGAACTCCAAAGAGAGAGGCAGAAGGGGGGGGGGAGAGAAAGAGACAGACAGACAGACAGACAGAGACAGAGGCAGAGAGACAGAGACAGAAAGACAGAGACAGAGAAACCCATAGACAGACAGACAGAGACATATAGACACACAGAGATACAGAGATAGATACAGAAAGACAGAGACAGAAAAAAAAGAGAAGAGAGAGAGAGACAGACAAACAGACAGACAAACAAACAGACAGAGAACGTCTCAAGAGAGAGAGAGAGAGAGAGAGAGACAGAGACAGAGACAGACAGACAGACAGACAGACAGAGACAGAGACAGAGATACAGAGACAGAGATACAGAGACAGAGAAAACCAGACACAGACAAACAGACAGAGATAGAGAGAGACAGAGACAGACAGACAGACAGAGAGAGAGAGACAGAGAGACAGAGAGACAGAGACAGAGAAAAAGAGAGAGAGAGAGGAGAGTTGAGAGAGAAGAGAGAGAGAGAGAGAGAGAGAGAGAGAGAGAGAGAGAGAGAGAGAGAACTGTCTTACAACTAATCTTTGCTATTCTACACATATGATAAGAGCATATCGAAAACATGATCAATAACAACATAAAGGTGAAATCATCATCATCATCATCATCATCAGGTGCATTGCCGCATGGCGTTGGCGACCATGGACTTCCAACCATCTCTATCTCTCGTTGCTCCTAGCATCTCCCTCACCCTCCTCATCCCCAGCCACTCTGTAAGTCCGTCCAGCATTCTTTCCCTGGGTCTACCTGGCGTTCTCTTTCCCTCCAGCTTTCCCATTGTGACCAGGTGCTCCAAATCCCCCTTCCTCATAAAATGGCCTATAGATGTTGCCTGTCTTTTCCTAATCTTCCTTATGAGTGATCTACTTGTGTCTGCCTCCATCAAGACTGTCTCGTTTGTTTTCTTTGCTGTCCATGGAACTCTCAACATTCTTCTTAGAAACCACATCTCGGCTGCCTCAATCTTGCTGTGGCTTTGCTTGCTGACTGTCCACGCCTCGTATCCGTACAACAGGGAAATATGTCACTTAAAACTAAATACATGGAATAAAAGTGATGTGTCACACACACACACACACCACACACACACACACACACACACACACACACACACACACACACACACACACACACACACACACACACACACACACACACACACACACACACACACACACACACATCTAAGTTACAAATACAAAAACGAAGAAAATAGGAAAGTAAAGAAAACATTAAAAACAAACAAATGAGGAGACATGTCAACTTTAGCACTGTGATGAAAACAGATGAATGATACATATGAACATAAATCAGACTAAATACTGACTTCTACATGTCCATTAGAACAACACTTTACAAAAGCATGAGAAAAAAGCAGACACATTTAAAGCAAATACAGCATGTCAACTCCGATCAACAACAGCAACCAAAACAACAATATCAACATAACAAAAAAAATTGCAACAATCATAACTTAAAAACAATAATAATAATAACAATGAAAATAGCAACAGTATTGGAACATACATGTAAAATAAATTAAAAACCTAGAATCCAAGACAAAGAAGGAAGTAAAGGCATGAACAATAAACAGGAGACCAGCAGTCACCACAGTACCTGTCTAGGAAAATAAACAATCTCAGATTCTTTCCCAGTTCAGAAAATTGATTTGTGTCCGTCATCTTCCCGCTTACTTTTTTTTTCATTCGACCTGGTGTGGGGATCTGGGTGCTAAAACCAGACATTGAGGTCCTATGTGCAGCATGCACTAAGAGCATGTAAAAGATTCCAAGACAACAGAAAAGTTATCTCGGGACAAATCTGGTTTAAAATCTAATTTGTCAGATTAAAAAATAGAGAAACAGTAAACACTAGGAGAAAAGCACTCCTAAGAAGAAAGCCTCAATTTCATCATCATCATCATGTGCCATGCCACACGGCGTTGGCGATCATGGCCCTCCGTATGCATCTATCCCTTGTTGCCACTAGCACATCTTCCACCCTCTCTGTCCTCAGCTACCCTGCAATTCTGTCCAATATTTTCTCTCTGGGTCTACCTGATGTTCTATCCCTCCAGCTTTCCTGTTGGTGATCAGGTGCTCTAATTCCCCTTTCCTCGCCAAATGGCCAGTAAATGTTGCCTGTCTTTTCCTAATCTTCTGTATGAATGATCTTCTTGTTTCTGCCTCCATCAAGATTGTCTCGTTTGTTTTCTTTGCTGTGCATGGAACTCTCAACATTCTTCTTAGAAACCACATCTCGGCTGCCTCAATCTTGTTCTGAGTTTGCGTGTTGACTGTCCACGCCTCACAACCGTATAACATTATCGGCTCTATATAACATTCAAGAACTCTCTTCCTGATGTTAAATGATAGGCATTTGTTGGTAAGAATGCTTTTCATCTTCTTGAATGCTGTTTTAGCTGGCTATTTCTGATGTGCATCTGCCATCTGGTGAGATGAACGTTCCCAGATATTTAAACTTATCAACCTGTCTCAAAGTTGTGTTATTTGCTGTTATTTTGCATGAGGGGATTTCTTTTTTTTTTTTACTGATTACCATGACTTGAGTCTTCTTGCTATTTAGCTGCAACCCTTTAGTTTGGTTTCCATTTCTATTACTATTTCTACTTTCACATGCGGAACATATCAAAATACACAATACACACAAATCAATACGGCGAAGTGGTTAGCGTAATGGACTTCTGAATGGATGGTCATCAATTTCAACCCCTTTCAATCCAAACACGTAGTGTGGGATTTTTCAGGTCCGACTGGCTCCTACCCGGATTTCAGCTTGCTATGGGTTCACTGACAAGTTTTGGGCCACACAGTAGACTTTCATCCAATTCACAGACGTGTCATTGAGAGGGTTGCTTAAATTTTCTGAACAATACCACAGATATCTGTATCTCCCGGGGCTGGTTGATACCAGAATTTGTTGTAAAAATAGACGAAGAGTACAGCTCTGTCACGCAGCTTCAATTCAAAACAGAATTGCCACAGCATCATTTCTATCATCCCCATTGTCATCATCAAAGCGCTACGAAAATATCGTTGCGGATATTGTGATGGTGACATCAGTTTGCGGTAAGTTTAAAGGTCTGACCTGTCTCACCTGTCACCGGGTTCGGTGTTGGCCGCTGCACATCTGGATGCCACCATCTTCCTCCAGGCCGCTCTGTCTTGACTCTCGTGGACAATTTCTTGAATGTTTAGGCCACTGATTTTGGTTATGTTCTCGATGTATGAGACTGGAGATCTGCATTTCTTCCTTTTTGCCACTGTTTTTCCTTGAAATGTGGTTGCCATGAGGTCCGTGTCCTTGTTGCTTGACACATGGCAAATGTATTTTAGTCTTCTGTTGTTGATGTCTGCTAGTAGTTGTCTGGTGGTATCAAGTTCTTCCAGGACACTTTCATTAGTTCTTATTATGTCTGTCCATTTGACACGTAGTAGTTTCCTATAAAACCACATCTCTGCTGCTTTGATTCTTCTGCAATCAGTTTTTCTCAGAGTCCAGGCTTCGCAGCCATAAAATCATGACTGGCCAGATCAAACATTTTAGAAGTCTAACTTTCAGGCCATTTAGTTTAAAGGTGAGCTGGAAAAAAACTTGAAAATATTTTACTATCCAAAGATATTAGCAGCGTTAGATCCTGACGGGACCGTCTTACTGCTAGTTCTTCTTATTCTACACGTCTAATGAAAGCACACACACACACACACACACACACACACACACACACACACACACACACACACACACACACACACACACACACACACACACACACACACACACACACACAGCATTAACCTAAAATAAAACATAAAATAGACAATAAAGGATAGAAAAACAAAGACAGGCATCAGAGCAAATAAATGAGGAAATAAACAAACAAACAAAACAAGAAAAAAGAGTGGGTGGGAGTTATTGATTTTTTTTAATCCCAGACAAGTGTCACTGCCCGTGTTCAAGCAAACAGGAACCAGAAGAAAAAAAAAAAACGAAAAAAGAATCAGAACGCGTATTGAATGCAACTAGACAAGACAAGCGAAATTTTCGGCCAGCTGGTCTTTGTCAAGCGTACGAACAAACCGACATCAAATAAATGATAAGGAGAAAAAGACTGAAACTTCCCTGCTGCTGGGTCCAGTGTGAGAAAAGGCAATGGTCACCTGTATACCGTATGTAGAAGAGAGGTTTTAAACGGAATGATTATTCATGTCATTTTAACGAAATATTTATGAAGTTTTCGTTCAAAGCTGACCAGCGATGTGCATGTTTTGACGATGTGCTTGTATTCCAGAGATATGCTCCACAAAAGGATATGGTTGCTTTCCATAAGTCTTAAATTGGTCTTACAAGATATGTGCTGCTTCTTGAACCTGTGTAGTGTGTCTGTTATGGGGTACAATAACTTTGTTAAGTATTTGGTGGCAGATCTGCGTGCAATTTTGTAACTTTTTGTGCGTATCTGTCATATTTAAGTTGCTTTTTGAGTGATAACACTTCCGCTTTAAATTGTTGATCTATGGTTAGGGAGCTGTCTGATGCAAGAAGTGTTCCTGCTCTTCTTTGTAAGGAATTTATGTCTTTTTATTATTTCGTTGCAACTGTCCAAATGAGCAGCATCGGGTTAGTGACACAAAAACAATGCAGAATATTGGCCAATAACAAAAAACCTGCAATACAGTACAATTCTAGACATCACAACAAAGCACAATACAAAATAATTTTTGGACTTCATGAGGATCCATGAAACTTCCAGTGGAGCCAAAAAGGTGGACTAGATCAGCTACAGAGTGAAGATAACAATATGGCTTGGCTAGTCTGTTGATGGAACAGAATAACTGGGCTGTTAATTTGGCCATGGGGACAAATGACCAGAGCTGACATTCATTACAAGTGGCGATGTGGCCATTGCGGCTTGTCATGCCATCAGTCTATACATCAGCTGATGGAGCTCAGGCATTCGCCATCCAGTAAATCATGAGACTTTGTCAACACAAATTAAACGATGTAGCCTAGTCAAGCCCTACTATCAATCCTTTTCTTTCCTTTTTGGCATCCTCATTTACGTTTTGAAACATCTAATAAACAAACAATCCATTTACATCAAGAGAAGATGGAAGATGTGCTTGTAGCAACAAGGAATAGATACATATGGAGGGCCATGATCACCAACGCCATGCAGCAGGGCACATAATGATTATGATGACGAATAAATAAAAGAGTCTCATAAAGTTCCAGAATAAAATATGTGGCAAGAACTAAAACATTTTTCGTCATCTGTCCTCTGATCCATGTGTAGATCATGACCCCCCCCCCCCCCCCCAGAATAGTCTTGAGTTATGCCAGAAGCCTGCCTGTAAACCTTACACACTGGCAATATCTCGAGGTTCTACCTAACTTAAGGGTTTACCGTTTTCTATCCACGTACGCTCTAGTTTAAAGACAAAATAAGGCCATGAAAGAGATAGTGAACACGTACATTTCTAAAGCTTAATCCTTTCATTGTTGTAGATTTTGGCCATTTCACTTCGCCATTCCTTCCAGACTTCCCGTTAGAGTTGATTCTATGGCGGGAGCACGCAGTCTCATGGTCTTGGTTAACATGAAACTTGGACCAGAAGCAACACAGAGTGTTGCCTTAAGCTTTTTTTCTAATCAAAGTCACGGAAGTCACGTGCACAATTCTCGGTCTCAGTCAGCAGACACCAAAGGAAACAGACAGCAGAGAAAAGATCAATGTTACGGGTGTAGGTCAAGATGGGGAAGATCAGAGCAACTTTAGGATATTCCAGCAGTCAGAGCAAACACAAAGCGGTCTGCTTTACAAAAGATTTCCAGACAATTTACTTGATACCTGAATTTATTTCTATCTATGTAAGTAGTGTGTTGCGTAATAATAATGATTACAATGAAATTGGAATCAGCGCTCAAGCAAATACGATCAAAAAAAAAAAAAAAAAAAAAAAAAAAAAGAAAAGAAAAAAAGAAGCCACACACAAAAAAAATAGAACGCGTATCTAATACAACAAAACAAGACAGGCGCAAAATTTCGGCCAATTGGTCTTTGTCAAGCATATACAAAAATATATCAATAAAGAAATAAAGCAAGAAAGAAATAAGTGAACAACACTTAATACACACAACAACAACAACAAACAATAGACAGCTTTCAAAACGCAGCGTCCTGGCAGATGCAATGATAGATATGTATACTTGTGACTAAGAAACAGGAGAGACAAATATATTCTCATTATCATGTGTCTTGCCTCTTGGCGATAACGATCATACCCTCCATACGAATCTATCTTTTGTTGCTGCAAGTATATCTCTTACCCTCTCTGTCTTCATCCATTCTTCACTTTCTCCCTGAGTTTATCGCATGCTCTTTTTCCTTCCAGCTTTCCTGTTGTGACTAGGTGCTCAAATTTCTCTTGCTTCATAAAACGTCCTATACATGTTGCTTATCTTTTCCTAATCTTCTTCATTAATGTTGTTTTTTTGTGTTTGCTTCTTTCAAGACTGTCTCGTCTATTTTCTTTGCAGCCCATAACTCTCTTAACATTCTTCCTGTGGACCACATTTCAGCTGCCTCAAACTTGTTCTGACCTTGAGTGTTGATTGCTCAGGCTTTGTATCCGTACAACAGTACTGGTTCTATATAACATTGAAGAATTGTCTTCCTGATGCTAATTGATAAGCAATTTTGGTACGGACATTTTTCATTTTCTTGAATGGTGTTTTAGCTTGACCAGTCCCACATCTGCCGTCTGATGAGATGACTGATCCCAGATATTTAAATTGTTCCCAGACACTTTAAATCTATGAGCTTGTCTCAATGTTGTGCCATTTGCTGTTATTTTACATGGGAGAATTCTTGTTCTTTATTGATTACCATCACTTCAGTCTTCTTACTATTCAGCTCTAGTCCTTTGTATCTGTTTTCTGTTTCTACCATATTCACAAGATTTTGTAGGCTTTTTCCATTTTCTGCAATTAGAACGCTGTGATCTGTATAACGAAGATTACTTGTCATTTTTCCTCCCATCTTTATCCCAGAACATTCTTCTAGCTTTCTCATTATGGTTTTGCTGTAAAGTGAAAACAAATCGGGTGACCGAACACATCCTTGCCCAATCCCTCTTTTGCTATTTTGGAAAGAACTTACATCATTTTCTACTCTCAATGTTGCTGTTTGTTCCCAATACACATTCCTCATTATTCTTAGATCTTTTCCATCCATATTGAGCTTTTCCAGTTGGTTGATCAGTTCCTCGTATCTTACCAGATCAAAAGCCTTCGTGTAATTAATAAAACATGAATGAAATCCTTATTTAGTGAATTGCTCTTTCAATGAGAGTTCTTACGATGTATAGGACATGGATAGTTCCTTTCCCGTCAACAAATTCATATTGTTTTTGTTTGTTTGTTTTGTTTTCTGTTTTGATTCTGTTCCTTATCCTCATCATGATTGTTCTTAACAGAATCTTTGTCACATGACTTATGAAGCTCAATGTACGATGGTGTTCGCATTCTATAACCCTGCTTTCTTTGAAAGTGCAATGAAAATTTGATTTTGACACATCTTTAGGGATTTTCCTGGTGTCAGAAATTTCATGTTGGACGACTGTTACTTTTTCAATAACAAATTCATCCAGAACTTCAATCATTTTTATAGTAATATTGTCTTGTTCTGGTGCTTTCTCCATTTTTTATTCTTTTTCAACGCTGCTTTAACTTCATCTTTCACTATGGGTGATCCTTCAGCGTCCTTTCTGTCATCGTCAAAAAAGTCTTTAATGTACTCATAATGTTTTGTCTTGTTTCATAATAATCTTACCATCTTTTCATTTTAAGCAGCCAGTTGAGATACATGTCTTTTTCCTGTGGATGATTTCTTCAGTATGTCTGTACATAAACTTAGGGTCTGTTTTGTGTCTGCATTCTATTTATTTGTGCTTTGTTTCTAGCCAAGCTTCGTTAGCTTCACTGCACTTCTTTCTGACTCCGTTATCCATCTTTTTGAATTCTTCCTCTTTTTCCTTCACCTTCCTCCATTCATCTATAAGCTTAACATTTATTGTGTCATCCAGTTCTTCTTTGCTTTTCTTTCAACTCTAGGGATTTCTTCACGGTCTTGATTTATCGAGTTTTTTTTTTCAAATTTGTCCACTGATTCTCATTATCTACAACATAAAAATGATTATGCCACATAAAACATGTTTTAACCGGAGAAGGCCTAGGGTTGAACTATTGGAAGATATATAACAGAAATGAACAATCCATAAGGTATAATGTGAATGTCTTGTCTTAAGGGAAAGTGTGTATACACACACACACACACACACACACACACACACACACACACACACACACACACACACACGCACGCACACACACACACACATGCACATACACACACATATATATATTTAGATATATGTGTGTATATATATATACATATATATATATATATATATATATATATATATATATATATATTAAAAACTAAACATATACATATGGTTGAATCAATGGGAAAATATGATTGTGAGCGGTAAAGTTGATGTAAATGGATTGTGCTTGGTGCAACAAATCTACTTTGACCTTGGAAAAGGAAGAAGAAAAAAACACCATCCAAATCCAACAGCCAAAGGGCTGACGGGAAAACCGGAGTACCCGGACAAAAAGCCTTAGTCAGACGTGGCTGGGCCTGTCTTACATACAGAAGGAAATGAAACAGACAAGAAGTAAAGAAACATGTGAGCAGTTGCAAAGCGAACACTTCATTGGAAGGGAGGTAGCAGTCAAGAAACGATAAAATGGTCAATATCGATAGGATGAATGTATGTCACTTGTCAGTGTCATTGTGAAGCATTCATGGACACATAACTAAAAATGGTATGAATAAATTCATCAAAGTAGCAAAAAACATGAATATACATGCATGGATAAAGGAGTCACCATATACATATTGAACACACACAGGCCCATACGTATATACAGAGGTATGCACATAAAGCGATAGTGTATATCAAAAGAAATACAAGTATGGTCATGCATGCACGGAAAAAGTGGAAACAAAGTCATTGTACAAATGTACTGTTATGGTTTGCCATTGAGACCACAAGGCCTTCATGTTCCAAGTTTGTTTATGAGAGGGGATTCCATGTCTTTTCTGTCTTTGATGCGCTTACAATAACAATGACAGGCATTTGTAATACACTTTTTGAAACACAAGGCATTTTACTGTGGCAAATGTACACTTAGATAAGAAAGATAGATACCATGATGATGAAGACGAGCTCTCCCCGTCAATCTGATGGATGTGAAGGCACACTGGTGTTCAGCACGCGGGGTAGTCTTCACGTGAGATACAAGACCAATAGAACACCAGTCCTGGAGATACATGTTTTTTCTACAGGCACCGCATGAGAGAGAACCCTGGGTTCTGTTACCGCTGGTGTCTTCTGAGGGTCAGCAATTGGTCTGGCCGTGTCCTGCCTGCACTGTTGTCGTCAGCATTGTCTTTACCTAGTGGAGTATACAGGTAGTATTCATGCACTGAAACATGTCATCAGTAATTTCTCACATACAGATAAAATAATGAACAAAACAATCAAAACACATTTCCTAACCAATGCAAACGCAAGCATGTATGCACGCGTGCACACACACACACACACACACACACACACACACACACACACACACACACACACACACAACAAACACACACACACGCACACACAACACACACACAACACGCACGCATACATACACACATACACACACACACACCCACGCACACACAAACACACACACGCACGCATACACACACACACACACACATGCACACGAAAAGCAAAACAATCCGTGGTCGATCTCATTGCTGGAAAGCTTATCTATAGCACTGCAGGAATTAAGTACAACTTCTCATTAACTATTGTGGAATACTTGCAAGAAGAGTGCTTCAGACACCAACTCTTCAATATAAGGCTGGATTTAAGAATGTCGGCTTTTAAGAGTTGCACGTACGATTTGTGTGTGTGTGTGTGTGTGTGTGTGTGTGTGTGTGTGTGTGTGTGTGTGTGTGTGTGTGTGTGTGTGTGTGTGTGTGTGTGTGTGTGTGTGTGAGTGTGTGTGTGTGAGAGAGAGAGAGAGAGAGAGAGAGAGCAGAGAAGGAGAGAGAGAGAGGGGGGAGGGGGAACAATGGCGAAGGGAGGGATGTAGAGATTTCCAAATGATTTCATTTGAGATAGGTAGGGACAGACAGACAGACAGACTGACAAAGATGCAGTTCTACTTTTTCTTCTTTCGTTTGGCGTCTACATACGGTATATGGTCAGACCACGTCTAGAGAGGAACGTGGACTATGTTCTTCAACTTCTACCAGTTGCCATGAAATTTGGGAGTGAGCGGAGTCGGATTGAATGATGTCAGTTTTTGAGATGGGGATGTCTGTTTTCTGTTAATCGATTTATAGTAACCCGGACTGGTTATATTATCCGAAGAACATCCATTCATTATTTTGTGCAAAATATTCCTCTGTCATACTTTCTAAACACAATTAACCACGAAAAACTCAATAAATGATTATAAATGATAACAAATACATTCACCAGAAAGACGCGAAAATAGAATGAGAACCTGTACTCAATTTGCAAAACGAGACGGGCGCAAATTTTCAGCCAAACATAATATAGTAATACTTATTCGGACGTTCTGTTGAATCTGTTGAATATGAAACTGAACATGTGAATCTCTCTCTCTCTCTCTCTCTCTCTCTCTCTCTCTCTCTCTCTCTCTCTCTCTCTCTCTCTCTCTCTCTTTCATTCATGTATGTGTGTGTGTGTGTGGGGGGGGGGGGGGAGAAAGACGATACAGATTGAAAGACAGACACAAATGATCAGTTGACATAAACTATTCTTTCTCAATTGTAAAGGGAAATAAAAAAAAAAGACAACCATCTGGTCCATTAAAGAGTACTTGGTGTTGTTCACCAGACCATCAAGTTTCCACTGGCTGTCTGCAGGGACCTAGTGATAGTCATCCTGTCAGTGTATAACTCATAGTCACTGACATCACTCATGTCTTGCTGCATCCTGCCTGTCTTCACTACAACTTATGGATAATGTGCACGATGAA
>JAPXFY010000015.1:27331042-27343542 GCA_030674185.1 Monoplex corrugatus
TACGTTAATTGTGCGTAAAACTTCTCTCACTCTCTCTCTCTCTCTCTTCCTTCTCTCTCTCTCTCTCTCTACCTTTCTCTCTCTCTCTCACTCTCTCTCTCTCTGTCTCTCTTTCTGTCTCTCTCTGTCTCTCTCTTCCTTTCTGTCCAAGCTTAATTTGCTAAGTAAAAACGTTCGAACTTAGCTCATTAAAGGAAGTTTCAAGGCGTTTGTAAAGGAATTAAAAACTCTTTTCTGCAATGAATGAATGAAATTACAAGACATTCATGGAATGGATAGAGTTTCCGTTCCTTCAATGTGCATTTAAGCAATGCCTATTGTTGTCTGCAGTGTTATTGTGGAGTGAAAACAGGGCATCAGGCGTGGACATTGTAGATGGGGATATGTTCCTATAAATCTTGACATAGGGGTTGGCTGTTATTGTACTTGACTTTGTTAATTGAAAGAGCATGTGTCAAGGAAATAGGATGTAGAAAAGATATGATGAGCCATTAGGCTGCCATGAAGGTAGAAAAACAGTCTGTACTAAGTGGTATATTAAGTTGTCTGTCTTTCTTTTTCTGTCCGTCTTCTGTACTGTTTCATATAGCACGGGATGTAGATCATTTACGTAATTATTGCTTTTTTGAGAAAACAAATGTGGAAATTTGTAAATATACAGTGCAAGAGAAAGATGGGTATCGTTACATACTGACTGAATAGAGTGTAAGTTTCTGTTCTCAGCAAGCGAAAGGTGGGCAACAAAGAATGAACTTGAAAATGACTAACACCATGTTCCATTTGCTGTTTCATAAGTTTGAGACATGGAACTGAGTCATGTAGATAGACCAGTAGGGAACCATACAACATTCAGCTGCCGACACATGGACGCTGACGGGGACCATTAACTCCTTGAAAAAAATGTAAGTCTATCCCCCACTTCAAGCTTCTCTGGCCTTCATTTTCCTTCAGATATTTCTTTCACAAAGTTTCATTCTGAAAGTGATCAAATTCTCGTTACTTTGATGTACATACACATGTGGTCATTATTCGGTACCCAAGAGGCTGTGTACTTGTGCATAACTTTACAATGACATCTGTTAGAGAAGACATACGTCACAAAGGGTGTAGTGGAGTTGTTACGGTCATTAATCTGCTGTTTGCGCTTTTCCCAGGGGAAGCTACAAGGTTCTATACAGACAGAAAAGGGAAAGGGGGTCATGAGATGTAATGATGACTGAAAGGCATGGAAGAAAACTGAAGGATTTCCCTTAAGCACTGACACAAACGGTTAAGTGGAGTGGTGGTTTGGGGATTAGAATCCTTGCTTAAGAAGTGAAACGGCTGGGCTTCTATTCTAGGAATGAACAGGACCTGTATCTCAATCCATCATCGTCACCATATTACCCTTGTACTTAAAATAGCTTTTCTTCTATGTTAGATTACAATTAAGTATTCCACAAGGCTCAATCTTTGACCCGGTTCTGTTCACATTGTATACAAGACCTCTATGTTCATCAAAACACATTTAATTTCCGGTCAGTCATTCGCAGGTTATACGCAGGTGTTTCAGTTTTTGTTCTACCACCCGAATTATTGAGGACTATATCTCAGATATTAAATATATTGGATGACAGAGAGCAAAATTAAACTGAATGAGGACAAAACAGAAACCATTCTCATCAAGTCAAAAATAAAATCTTTTGCATTTGCATGGACGAGTTCCACGCCGTTTGCTTTTATACCTTAAACAACATATATCGTTTTTATAATCTGTAATGTCTCCGACATATGTCAAAAGATAACTATCTTATTTGTTCGGACGATCATAAAAATTGAATGATCAATAAACTTACCTCCATAGTTTGAAGGAGATGACACCAAACGCCTTGTGATGTGATCAAATGTGATGAAACTTTGATGTCATTTTATCATATTTCCAACAAATGCTTGAAGCAGATGTACGTGCTTGCCGATGCCAAGAGATCAGATGTTCTATATCCAGGCTTTCAGATATGGTATAGACTTTTTCCGTTCTTTTAATACATGTGGCCCTGTCACCATTCACGTTAGGCCTGAGTGTTTCAATCTATCATCTGATCGCACTTATCCCTGATATGCCTCTACGCAGTCGGCTGGGCTTTAAACAACAATAACATCTGATCGGACTGGCCAGATCATTATCTGTGTGATCTGAAATGGCATTCACCACACAGTTCATGAGCCATGCCAGAGAAAACAATGGTCGATTTCAGAACTCAGGAAGTAACTGCATTTGACGGTCAAACTGAGGATCACCGGTACGCCAAAGTCTCAATTTCCTGTGACGACATTTTTCCAGTCTGTCAGTAAATGACTCCACTTATTCTCTCCTCTGTTTGCTTTGTCAGCTGAGTCAGTGGTCTCCCCTGCTAGAGGTCTTCAATCACTGGAGGCTGTGTTTGTCACCACAATATGGTGGCTGGCTGGAATCGATGACGATTGACTGGAATGAGCACTGGATGAAAGAGGAGTTGTCTGATGGGTGGGTCTGTCTCATCTTTTAGTTTCAGCCTCACTGCTGTCTCCTCCAGCATCCTAGCAATGCTTCGGTATTCTGTACTGGTCATTTCAGTGACACACACACGCACAGACACACGTGCACACACATAAAAACACACACACACGCACGCACAGACACACACGCACACACATACACACACACGCACGCACAGACACACACACGCACGCACAGACACACACACGCACACACATACACACACACGCACACACATACACACACACGCACGCACAGACACACACGCACACACATACACACACACGCACGCACAGACACACACGCACACACACACAAACATACGCACACACAAACACACACACATACGTACAAGCACACACACTCACACAAGCACACATAAATACAAGCACACACATACATACACACACACACACACACACAAACAAACACACACACAAACACACACATACAGACACAAACACACACACGCACGCACACACACACAAACATACACACACAAACGTACACGCACACACCACACACACACACACACACACACACACACACACACACACACACACGCAAACACACACACGTTTAAAATTATTACACAGACAAACATACAAGTACTGTTTTTACAATTATGTTTTTAGATTCTGAGTATTTTGAAAGGGAGAGCTGCCTCTGTAAACAATTAGCACCTACTACACCATTCGCATTCCTCATTTAGACCTTAAAATTACCGCTGTTTTTTTTTCTGTCGCCAACAACAATTGGAATGATTAGGTGTAACGTATTTTCACAGACCCACCTCTCCCGTCTCTTTTCCCTGATACTGTTTCCTTCTAATTTCCCCCTCACTGGGTCTCACCAGTTGAGATAACAGGGTCATCTTAAGCTAGCTGGTTGGCTCTTGTAATATAACGTGGACCGACGTCTCAAGTTGTTGTTGTTGTTGTTGTTTAAAGCCCAGCCGACTGCGCAGAGCCATATCAGGGCTATAACCGCTTCAGAACTTACAAAACTTCAACATGAAAAAAAAAACAAAGAAAAAAAAAACAAAAAAAATTAAGTACACATATCAATGCATTCGCGCACATGATCTAAGGACATGTCCCCGGCGTTGACCACTCCGTCCAATTTATCGCACAGGGGAAATTTTAAAAACACACCTGAAGACAAATATAAGCATACATAAGGACACCAAAACATATACAAAAACAGGCATAAATTACCTAAAATTGCTTCCGCATATCTCACCTCCCTATACATGTATCCAATTATCAATCCTAAGAAAAAGTACATACGACTTTATCAAACACATATAGGTGAATGGACCATTAAGGCAGGAAAAAAAGCAAAGGAACAAGACAGAAACAAAAAGAGTGACAGAAAAGAGGAAATTTCTAGCACAGAATTTCCAGAAGGTGGGGATACTACATGTATTTATACTGAAAGAGCCCCTGGCATCCCCACGGGGGAGGATGTCTCAAGTTCAATCCCAGCCTGCAACATAAACACTGGCCACTTCACTGCCCATCTTCATGCCCCGATCTTTCTGGTGGCGTCAGCTGAGCGTTTCGTAGATCGTGTTTGCCTCCAGCCCTCCAGCCCGTCTTTCTCCATGTCGACACTTTGCCAACACACAATGCAGGCTCAGAACGTTTTCCACGTAACAGATAGCAGACCGGGTGAGCGCATATGGAATTATCCACGTACAATGAATCTGTCATGAAGAAATTCCATCCTCAGTGGGGTCACCTGGCAGTTGTAGGGGTGACTTTGTGCAGTCTGCTTTGTTCTCCATTGTGTGCCTTGAATATATTTGTGCAATGGGGGAAAGTACCACACTAATGCATTGGAGGTTGTGTGTTCAGGAAAAGCTTTTCGTTGTGTATGTCTGTCACTATCAATGAAATTCACATTTCTGTTTTCCTGCAAATTAGTGTAAATTTAATTGCTACCCACTCGGTTTATTGGTTGGTTTATAGGTAATTCTCTTTTATTGAATACTCAGAGTAAAAACTGCTTTTGATCAGGGCTTGCTCGCATGCGCACGCGCGCGCGCGCGCGTGTGTGTGTTTGTGTGTGTATGTGTGTGTTTTTGAGTGTGTATGTGTTTGTGAGTGTTATTGTGTGTGTGTGTGTGTGTGTGTGTGTGTGTGTGTGTGTGTGTGTGTGTGTGTGTGTGTGTGTGTGTGTGTGTGTGCGCGCGCGCGCGTGTGTGCGCGTAAGTGAGATAGCAAGAAAGGATGGATCACAAATGTGCAAAAATGTGGTGGAATACCAAAAAGATCATTAAATTGCTTCGAAAGTCTTAAAGTGTCAGGCAGATGATGCTAATAAGGTGAGCCAAGGTATTCATTAAGATGGGGTCAAACGTTCATCCAGAAAAGAACAGGCATAGCAAGATTAAGCATGAAAGACATTCAATTTTTAACCTCTCTCTCTCTCTTTCTCTCTCTCTCTCTCTCTTTCTCTTCTCTCTCTCTCTCTCTCTCTCTCTCTCTCTCTCTCTCCTCTCTCTCTGTATCTGTGTGTGTTTATCTCCCTCTGTCTGTCTGTCTCTCCTTGTTTCTCTCTGTCTCTGTCTATCTCGATCTATCTATCCCTCTCACTCTCTCTCTCTATCTACCTACCTAACTACCTACCCACCTACCTACCCACTTACCTACCTATCTATCTGTCTGGCTGTCTGTCTGTCTATCTGTCTACCTGTCTGTCTATCTACCTGTCTATCTATCTATCTATCTATCTATCTATCTATCTATCGATCGATCTCTATTTCTCTATCTCTCTCAAACACACGCGCACACACACACACACATACACACACACACACACACACACACACACACACACACACACACACATACACACACACACACATACACACACACATTCACACACACACACATACACACACACATATACACACACACATACACACAACACACACACAACACACACACACACACACACACACACACACACACACACACACACACACACACACACACACACACACACACACACACACACACAAACACACTCAAAGCACAGTATAAAATAAGAATTCCTGATTTCCAGGTGGTATCATGTGCTTTCTGTAAATCGAAGAAGATAGCCACTACATGCTGTTTGTTCAGAAATGCATTGCGGATCGTCGTTTCAAGGCGGATTATATGGTCAACTGTGAAACGGTGCTTGCGAAAACTGTGTTGTTCTTGAGCCAAGATGCCGTCATTCTCCACTTTCAAGAGAACGTCCTTGTCTGAATCAGAATGCATTCTAAAGGAAGACCAAAAAGCTAAAGTTTACAAAGCCCACTGTTCACAAAGAAATATTCGTCAGAAATGCTAAGTACAGTTTAATTTTTATCACTACACAGTTGACTAGTTCAGCTCTTCATTTCTTTCTGACACACAGAATTGATTCCAGGATAATCTTTGTGGCAGTGCTCAGTCTGATGGCTGTCTTCAGTACCCAGCTTGTACCGGAATCAATAGACAGTGTTGTCTTTAGTCTCCAGTCAGAGGAAAATCACGGAACTTGCGTGCATGATCCTTGGCCTTGGTGGGTGGACTCCAAAAGAAACAGACAGCAGACAGCGGGGAAAAAGATCAATGTTAATTTAAGTTTAGGATGAAGGATATAACAGTCACTTGTGACATTCCAACAGCCATAACTAATATACAATGGGCTTCTAGTGCATTTACTTCATAGATGAATTATTATTCAATACTGCTGTAGTAATATAACATGCATTCTGCAAAATCTCATCTTCTTCAAAAGGATTCTATGGAGAGAGAGAAAGAGAGAGAAAGGGGGGGGGGGGGTAGAGAGGGAGGGAAAGAGGGACGGTGAGACAGAGAGACAGACAGAAAGACAGAAAGACAGAAAGACAGGCAGAGAGAGAGAGAGGGGGGAGAAGAGAGAGAGAGAGAGAGAGAAACAGACACACACACACACACACACACAGACAGGCGGAGAAGCTTTTACAATAAGGTTTTCTATATAACAGGAATCATATTATTCATGACAATGAAGCCAGTTTAACTGTTTATTTTTTAACGTACCAGATATGTAATAAGGAGCGACAGTTGAGAATACTGCTCATATACATTAAGGACAGTTGAACAGTTCTGCAGAGTGGGTGGGGACAAAAAGATGAGATATGTTTGCAGCGACAAAAGATAGATTGATATGGAGGGCCATGATCGCCAATGCCATGCAGCAAAGCACATGACGATGATGACACAATAAGGATTTTTGTCATACTTTATAGGTAGAGATAACTGAGAATATTGATCAGAAATACGAAGGACGTTTTCATGCTTTTTTAAAAATTTCAAATGCTAGTGTCAATGCACAATCAAACTCACTTGAAAACATCCATGGTGGGGGTAAAAAGAGGCGCTCACTCACTCTGACTCCCTGACCAGACAATTACTGTAGCCAAGAGTGTGGCCAAACAGACTAGGGTCCTAAGTTTGTTGGATCAAAAGAGGATTGAAGTGACCCAGCATCAGTACAATCTTCTGTGACAGATGGCCTCCTGACGGTTTGATACTGACGCCTCCCATGGATTCCACATCACTGGGGTTGTGATGAAATGATTATGTGTTTGGTGATGTGTCAAGGAGCTGTGATAAGTGATGTTTGAGGAATGTCACAAAAGCAGTGTAGAAGATGGTACAGCCCCCCCCCCCTCCCCCCCCCCCCCCCGTTCTGGATTGTCAATGATAGTCCATAACGGCAAAAATTACAGAGAACAAATTATTCTACTTTCAGAGAGCTAGAAAAAATTGAATGATGTATCCCCCCCCCCCCCATCAATACCGTGTCTATTACCAACCAACCTTATTGTAATGTCGATTGGGTCAGTGCAGTGTATCCAAATGACTGATCTTACTGGAAAACACTAAGCAGTTCAATCACTTACCATTTTCCAAAGTAACTATAGGTAGATCCAATCTCTTCCTTCCTGAACAAACATTTGTCTTTCCTCCTCTGTCTGATTCCTTTGGTGTCCATCGACCAAGAGTTAAGATCATGCACGTGCGTTGCGTGATTCTGGTCAGATGGCAGACCACAGACAATTCTGTCTGTTGCTTTTATTCAAAGCTGTGTACTGAGCCAGGTCCTGTGAGCAGTATCGTCTGCTTCCTGTGCTGTTAATTTTGCACAGAAGTCCAAGTACCAATTCGTTGGGTAGTGGGGAAGAGATCCTCCTTGTGAAATCACATGGGAACTTCATCACTTACACGTTATATTCTATAATGTAATTCAATGTCAAAGAATATTTTCCTTACGTCACTGGTTATCAAAGATCATTTCCTGAACCACAGCAGGCTTGCATCATGATTATAAATTATTTTCCTTCTACAGTTGGTGGTGATGTTAACACACCACAATTAGAGATTAACATCGTATCACTCAAGACTTTATGTTTCTTGATCGCAGTACGTTATACAGTAGTTTATAAACTGATACCCTGATCATAAGCCAAAACAATTAGTGCGTTATGTTATTGACCTTCTCTTTGCATTTTGATCTTAAACACTGCGGGGTACACGGAAATACCACATAAACAAAAACGATAATAATCAAATGAAATAGAGCACAATAGTTTCAATAGTATGCAGAAACGTTATGAATGGGGAGGGAGAGGAGGGACAAAGCAAAAAAGGGGGACGGAAATACACACAGACTGACACAACATGCTCAGCTGATCTATATTGTTGCTTGTTGGGAAAATGAAAAAAACAAGAGGCATCTAGTCCATTAAAGAGTACTTGTTTTTGTTCACCAGACCATCAAGTTCCCAGTGGCTTTCTGCAGGGACCTAGTGACAGTCATCCTGTCAGTGTATAACTCATAGTCACTGACATCACTCATGTCTTGCTGTATCCTGCCTGTCTTTCCTACAACTTATGGATAATGTGCACGATGAAATGGCTTAACGCCAAAGTGCAGTCGGATCCTGACCTTTCTATCATCTGTTGTCCATTGGTAAACTAACCACTGACATAGTGATGGGGTGGGGGAGAACGAGTCCACACGAAAAAGAGGATTAGTCTGGCTGCTGGTGCCTCAGACTGGAACAGACTGGAACAATTCCACTTCGATGATTATCTTATGGTATTTGTAGTATTGTCTATGGTCAAACCATATGCTTACACCGTCCTCTTTCACTTTCTACTTTGCCAAAGTTTGATCTTTAGCCCTTTGACTCCTGTATTCTGTCCACCAGCACCCTGCGTTGTCAAACATGCTAGCAACGAAAAAACAACCTTCGATTCCCTCACTTATCCACCAGCTTCCTGCAGGAAATAAACAATTGTGTTCTGAAGGTACCGACTGATGTAGACAAGCAGACAGAGGCTGTGTAATATAATCAGTTGCTGTAGCACAGCTGTTAGCATAATGGAAAGTTACTGAGAGGGTGAAGGATCAAGTTTCATCAGTCCACGTGATTGTGGGTTTTTTTTTATCCCATACATATTCAAGTTTCATCAGTCCAGGTCATTGTGATTTTTTTTTTACCCCATACAGGTTCAAGTTTCATCAATCCATGTGATTGTAGGATTTTTACCCCATACAGGTTCAAGTTTCATCAATCCATGTGATTGTGGGATTTTTACCCCATACAGGTTCAAGTTTCATTAATCCATGTGATTGTGGGATTTTTACCCCATACAGGTTCAAGTTTCATCAATCCATGTGATTGTAGGATTTTTACCCCATACAGGTTCAAGTTTCATCAATCCATGTGATTGTAGGATTTTTACCCCATACAGGTTCAAGTTTCATCAATCCATGTGATTGTGGGATTTTTACCCCATACAGGTTCAAGTTTCATCAATCCATGTGATTGTAGGATTTTTACCCCATACAGGTTCAAGTTTCATCAATCCATGTGATTGTAGGATTTTTACCCCATACAGGTTCAAGTTTCATCAATCCATGTGATTGTAAGATTTTTACCCCATACAGGTTCAAGTTTCATTAATCCATGTGAATGTGGGATTTTTACCCCATACAGGTTCAAGTTTCATCAATCCATGTGATTGTGGGATTTTTACCCCATACAGGTTCAAGTTTCATTAATCCATGTGATTGTAGGATTTTTACCCCATACAGGTTCAAGTTTCATCAATCCATGTGATTGTGGGATTTTTACCCCATACAGGTTCAAGTTTCATCAATCCATGTGATTGTAGGATTTTTACCCCATACAGGTTCAAGTTTCATCAATCCATGTGATTGTGGGATTTTTACCCCATACAGGTTCAAGTTTCATCAATCCATGTGATTGTAGGATTTTTACCCCATACAGGTTCAAGTTTCATCAATCCATGTGATTGTAGGATTTTTACCCCATACAGGTTCAAGTTTCATCAATCCATGTGATTGTGGGATTTTTACCCCATACAGGTTCAAGTTTCATCAATCCATGTGATTGTAGGATTTTTACCCCATACAGGTTCAAGTTTCATCAATCCATGTGATTGTAGGATTTTTACCCCATACAGGTTCAAGTTTCATCAATCCATGTGATTGTAGGATTTTTACCCCATACAGGTTCAAGTTTCATCAATCCATGTGATTGTAGGATTTTTACCCCATACAGGTTCAAGTTTCATCAATCCATGTGATTGTGGGATTTACCCCATACAGGTTCAAGTTTCATCAATCCATGTGATTGTAGGATTTTTACCCCATACAGGTTCAAGTTTCATTAATCCATGTGATTGTAGGATTTTTACCCCATACAGGTTCAAGTTTCATCAATCCATGTGATTGTAGGATTTTTACCCCATACAGGTTCAAGTTTCATCAATCCATGTGATTGTAGGATTTTTACCCCATACAGGTTCAAGTTTCATCAATCCATGTGATTGTAGGATTTTTACCCCATACAGGTTCAAGTTTCATCAATCCATGTGATTGTAGGATTTTTACCCCATACAGGTTCAAGTTTCATCAATCCATGTGATTGTAGGATTTTTACCCCATACAGGTTCAAGTTTCATCAATCCATGTGATTGTAGATTTTTACCCCATACAGGTTCAAGTTTCATTAATCCATGTGAATGTGGGATTTTTACCCCATACAGGTTCAAGTTTCATCAATCCATGTGATTGTAGGATTTTTACCCCATACAGGTTCAAGTTTCATTAATCCATGTGATTGTAGGATTTTACCCCATACAGGTTCAAGTTTCATCAATCCATGTGATTGTGGGATTTTTACCCCATACAGGTTCAAGTTTCATCAATCCATGTGATTGTAGGATTTTTACCCCATACAGGTTCAAGTTTCATCAATCCATGTGATTGTAGGATTTTTACCCCATACAGGTTCAAGTTTCATCAATCCATGTGATTGTAGGATTTTTACCCCATACAGGTTCAAGTTTCATCAATCCATGTGATTGTAGGATTTTTACCCCATACAGGTTCAAGTTTCATTAGTCCTTGTGATGTGGATTTTTACCCCATACAGGTTCAAGTTTCATCAATCCAAGTGATTGTAGGATTTTTACCCCATACAGGTTCAAGTTTCATCAATCCATGTGATTGTAGGATTTTTACCCCATACAGGTTCAAGTTTCATCAATCCATGTGATTGTGGGATTTTTACCCCATACAGGTTCAAGTTTCATTAATCCATGTGATTGTAGGATTTTTACCCCATACAGGTTCAAGTTTCATCAATCCATGTGATTGTAGGATTTTTACCCCATACAGGTTCAAGTTTCTTTAATCCATGTGATTGTAGGATTTTTACCCTATACAGGTTCAAGTTTCATTAATCCATGTGATTGTGGGATTTTTACCCCATACAGGTTCAAGTTTCATCAATCCATGTGATTGTAGGATTTTTACCCCATACAGGTTCAAGTTTCATCAATCCATGTGATTGTAGGATTTTTACCCCATACAGGTTCAAGTTCCATTAGTCCATGTGAATGTGGGATTTTTACACCCTCATACAGGTTTCAAGTTTCATCAAATCCATGTGATTGTAGGATTTTTACCCCATACAGGTTCAAGTTTCATCAATCCATGTGATTGAGGATTTTTACCCCATACAGGTTCAAGTTTCATCAATCCATGTGATTGTAGGATTTTTACCCCATACAGGTTCAAGTTTCATCAATCCATGTGATTGTAGGATTTTTACCCCATACAGGTTCAAGTTTCATCAATCCATGTGATTGTAGGATTTTTACCCCATACAGGTTCAAGTTTCATCAATCCATGTGATTGTGGGATTTTACCCCATACAGGTTCAAGTTTCATCAATCCATGTGATTGTAAGATTTTTACCCCATACAGGTTCAAGTTTCCATAGTCCATGTGATTGTAGGATTTTTACCCCATACAGGTTCAAGTTTCATCAATCCATGTGATTGTAGATTTTTACCCCATACAGGTTCAAGTTCATTAATCCATGTGATTGTAGGATTTTTACCCCATACAGGGTTCAAGTTTCATCAATCCATGTGATTGTAGGATTTTTTACCCCATACAGGTTCAAGTTTCATTAATCCATGTGATTGTAGGATTTTTACCCCATACAGGTTCAAGTTTCATCAATCCATGTGATTGTAGGATTTTTACCCCATACAGGTTCAAGTTTCATCAATCCATGTGATTGTAGGATTTTTACCCCATACAGGTTCAAGTTTCATCAATCCATGTGATTGTAGGATTTTTACCTCATACAGGTTCAAGTTTCATCAATCCATGTGATTGTAGGATTTTTACCCCATACAGGTTCAAGTTTCATCAATCCATGTGATTGTAGGATTTTTACCCCATACAGGTTCAAGTTTCATCAATCCATGTGATTGTAGGATTTGTACCCCATACAGGTTCAAGTTTCATCAATCCATTGTGTAATTGTAGGATGTGTTTACCCCATACAGGTTCAAGTTTCATTAATCCATGTGATTGTAGGATTTTTACCCCATACAGGTTCAAGTTTCAT
>JAPXFY010000015.1:27356042-27366042 GCA_030674185.1 Monoplex corrugatus
TGTTTTGTTAATATCGTGTTTATTGTTAATATCGTGTTTTGTTAATATCGTGTTTTGTTAATATCGTGTTTATTGTTAATATCGTGTTTTGTTAATATCGTGTTTTGTTAATATCGTGTTTATTGTTAATATCGTGTTTTGTTAATATCGTGTTTTGTTAATATCGTGTTTTGTTAATATCGTGTTTTGTTAATATCGTGTTTATTGTTAATATCGTGTTTTGTTAATATCGTGTTTTGTTAATATCGTGTTTATTGTTAATATCATGTTTATTGTTAATATCGTGTTTTGTTAATATCGTGTTTATTGTTAATATCGTGTTTTGTTAATATCGTGTTTTGTTAATATCGTGTTTTGTTAATATCGTGTTTTGTTAATATCGTGTTTTGTTAATATCGTGTTTATTGTTAATATCGTGTTTATTGTTAATATCGTGTTTTGTTAATATCGTGTTTATTGTTAATATCGTGTTTATTGTTAATATCGTGTTTTGTTAATATCGTGTTTTGTTAATATCGTGTTTTGTTAATATCGTGTTTTGTTAATATCGTGTTTTGTTAATATCGTGTTTATTGTTAATATCGTGTTTATTGTTAATATCGTGTTTTGTTAATATCGTGTTTTGTTAATATCGTGTTTATTGTTAATATCATGTTTATTGTTAATATCATGTTTTGTTAATATCGTGTTTATTGTTAATATCATGTTTATTGTTAATATCGTGTTTTGTTAATATCGTGTTTATTGTTAATATCGTGTTTTGTTAATATCGTGTTTTGTTAATATCGTGTTTTGTTAATATCGTGTTTATTGTTAATATCGTGTTTATTGTTAATATCGTGTTTTGTTAATATCGTGTTTTGTTAATATCGTGTTTATTGTTAATATCATGTTTATTGTTAATATCATGTTTTGTTTAATATCGTGTTTATTGTTAATATCATGTTTATTGTTAATATCGTGTTTTGTTAATATCGTGTTTATTGTTAATATCGTGTTTATTGTTAATATCGTGTTTTGTTAATATCGTGTTTATTGTTAATATCGTGTTTTGTTAATATCGTGTTTATTGTTAATATCGTGTTTATTGTTAATATCGTGTTTTGTTAATATCGTGTTTATTGTTAATATCGTGTTTATTGTTAATATCGTGTTTATTGTTAATATCGTGTTTATTGTTAATATCGTGTTTTGTTAATATCGTGTTTTGTTAATATCGTGTTTATTGTTAATATCGTGTTTTGTTAATATCGTGTTTTGTTAATATCGTGTTTATTGTTAATATCGTGTTTATTGTTAATATCATGTTTATTGTTAATATTGTGTTTATTGTTAATATCGTGTTTATTGTTAATATCGTGTTTATTGTTAATATTGTGTTTATTGTTAATATCGTGTTTATTGTTAATATCGTGTTTTGTTAATATCGTTTTTATTGTTAATATCGTGTTTATTGTTAATATCGTGTTTATTGTTAATATCGTGTTTATTGTTAATATCGTGTTTATTGTTAATATCGTGTTTATTGTTAATATCATGTTTATTGTTAATATCATGATTATTGTTACTATCGTGTTTTGTGAATATCGTGTCCATTGTTAATATAGTGGGAAACGTTGGCTTTGGATACATCATGCTACATTCTAATTTTTTAATTTGATGTTGGCTATTATGATGGATTTGGGTCTTACACAGGCAATCAGTTGCTGCTTGTCTAGTAACAAATGGTACCCAGTGTCTGTTGGAAATTTCCAACAAGCAAACGTAACACCTCTGAGTTACGTATGAATTTGAAGTATCAAGAAGGGCAGCGAGCATATCAGTTTTTAGGTTGCTCATCACTTTGGTCTACAGGTCTATCAGAGGAACCAGCTAGCCCGGGAAAACCTCTGAAGTAATTGTGTAGCCAGGCGACAAGTGGAAATGGTGATGTGGGTTGTCGTGAAATGATTTAACATCTTTTATCATCACAAAGTCTTTTCATGGAGACGAATACACAGCGTAGAAGTATTTGAAAACAGTTATCTCTACCAGCTAGTAATCTCCAGATCTCTTGAAGCTTTATGGATTTTAGTCTGACAACTTCATGGTACTGTTACAAATTCTGCCTCAACTGTCGCTGAACAATAAATTGCTGGCTTCAGATACTACTAGGCACATTTTCGCATCCAAACTATTTCTCTTCAGACTAAGAAAGCTTAGAAGTTAATCCCTGAGTCTTTGATTAGATAATTCTAGGCGAGTACCAAAACTGTTGCTTTTTGTTTGTTTGCTTGTTGTTATATATATATATATATAATATATATATATATATAAACATACGTTGTGTGTGTGTGTGTGTGTGTGTGTGTGTGTGTGTGTGTGTGTGTGTGTGTGTGTGTGTGTGTGTGTGTGTGTGTGTGTGTGTGTGTGTGTTTATAGAGCCATAGACTCATAATCTGGAATTCAAGTACAACCCCAGCTGCAACATTAAAACCTGGCGAGTTCGCTGCCCATGTAAATTGTTTCCATCCTTCTAATGGTGTCAGCTTTGTGTTTTATTGGTACCCCATTCCCTTCCCCCAACATCTATGTCTTATTTTAAGACCGTGTCTGCGAAAAAGAATTTTGTATATGATCAGGAAGTCCGCCAGGTAATTGATGATAGATCTGGATGAACCCTTATGGAATTGTCCAAGTGTGATGAATGTCTCTTTAATAAACTCTAAAGTGCAAACTGCAAACTCCATGTCTACTCTAGACCTGCTGTCCACCCAAGTGACACAAGTCTCACCGTACATGCTGGCAGATATGGGTGGAGTTTACACACAATTGTCCAATCGGAGCCAGGTATTGCATAGGCTAGGTAGGACTTCAGGACCTAGCCAGCTCACGGGTCTATGTGGAGGTTTAAGGCTTGTGCGACGATCACCATCACATGGCACCTGTGACGTTAGTGCATATGGAATTGATTCCGAGCGCGGAAACGTCATCTTGAGATACTGAAACTGAAACTGAAACTGAAACACAATCGTCCAGTTGTGGTGATTCCCTCTTGGACACATTTCAAACCCTGGTTGACTCAAAAGGCTAAATTTGGCATACGTAAAACATCAGCACACGAAAACACCCACGAAACGTCCTGTAAGTACAAGAAGGAGTTTGTGTCTTATCTCTCGGTGTCACTTTATTCACTTTTCCTCACTTTACCTTGGAGTTAGTCAGTGTACGCCATAGGTTTTCCGGGTTGGCTTTTGAGATAGAGCCGTAGACGCAAGATTATGTCTGGAGTTCAGTCCTAATCAGAAACACAAAACATGGCTTGTTTGATGGCCGTTTTAATGCTTTAAACACTATAGTAATGTCAACAATGTCAACAAGTAATGTCTCTCCTCAGTTGTGTTTTCGTTTGGATTTTCTTCGAAGCCTGATGAAGTTTATCTGTGTTTATAGCTACTTTTTACAGTTACAGAACCAAGAAATAATGTTTCTTAAGACAAGAGAAAAGTTTTTTAAAACATCCCTAAATAACTAAAAATACTGATATTAGAGGGTTCACAGCAGTATTCACGACTTCTCTTTTTTTCCGTCATGGTTCTGGTTCATACCTCCTTTGGACCTGCCTGTCATAGTGCGGGTCAAAGTGGTTTGTACCACCCATCGCGGCAAGATGTGGTTTCTAAGAAGAATGTTGAGAGTTCCATGGACAGCAAAGAAAACAAACAAGACGGTCTTGATGGAGGCAGACACAAGTAGATCACTCATAAGGAAGATTAGGAAAAGACAGGCAACATTTATAGGCCATTTTATGAGGAAGGGGGATTTGGAGCACCTGATCACAACGGGAAAGCTGGAGGGAAAGAGAGCACCGGGTAGACCCAGGGAGAAAATGCTGGACGGACTTGCAGAGTGGTTGGGGACGAGGTGGGTGGGGGAGATGCTAGGGGCAACGAGAGATAGAGACAGATGGACGTCCATGATCGCCAACGCCATGCGGCAGGGCACCTGATGATGATGATGATCGTGGTTAGAGAAGTGTACGTGCTAATGCTCGAAAGGTGTCGTAAACATCGAATCGCCAAATCAACTAGAAAAACTGAACTGTTGGCTGCTAATTAAAATTTGTCTTACCCCCGCACTCAACAATCTAATGTAAACGTTGGATCGTTCAACGCACGTACTCTGAATACTAGGTGACATATTGTCTGCCAACTTCAGCGACCGTGTCAACCTTCGACGTGGAGGGCTGATGTTACGAATGATCTTGACCACCTCGGCGTTTTCCCCGGCAATTGTCAAGAACATGAATAGTATCCAACTTTCACAGTTGATTGTTTCGTTTTAATTTGCTGAACGTTAAGTATATACGTAGTAATGTCAACTTAGTTTTTCTTTGGTTCCTTTCCCCCTCTCCCCTCCTGTTTCCATTCCAAGTCCTTATAACGCATTAAGCTTTGTCCAGACTCAAAGTCACTGCCAGGTACGTCTGCTGGCATATTTGGGTAGAGTGAATATAGAATCCTCTGAGTGCTCTGAATTATTCTTCAGCAAACTTCAGACTCCACACTCCACCCTACTTTTGCATCACTTTGTTGTCACTGCTCTGACACCCTTCACATCGTTAACCTCTCCAACACACTACCAAACCCAAATCTTTCAGTATGACCCTCCACCCCTTCACACGCACGCGCGCGCGCGCACACACACACACACACACACACACACACACACACACACACACACACACACACTACCAAATTCAGATTCCTTTTAGGTTATCCCCCCCCCCCCCACCAAACACATTACCAAACCCAGATTCCTTTTAGTCTGACACCCCCCCCCCCCACACACACACACTACCACATCCTGATTCCTTTTAGTTTGACACCCCCCTACACACACACATACACATACACACACACTCACACACACACACACACACACACACACACACACACACACACACACACACACACACACACACACACACACACAACCAATTCCAGATTACTTTTAGTTTTCAGTTTGCCTCCCCCCCTCCCCCCATCTTCGCCACCAAAGTCAGGTCTTGTCCGTTTGCATTCTATTCACCACAAACAGGTGCATTTCATTTTGCACACACACACGCTCTCGCTACTACTGCACCCACTTCCTTTCACTTCCCCCTCCACTAAAACCCACATTCCTTTCAGCCAACTCCCCACCTACAACCAAATCCATGTTCCTGTCAATTTACCCCCTTCCCACACCCCACCCCCGATTTTTAAGCTCAGAATCCTGTCAGCCCCTTCCCCCATTGCCCTACCAACACATAACCAAACCCAGATTCCTGTCAGCTTGACTCCACCACCACCCTAACCTATAACCAAACCCAGATTCCTGTCAGTTTGACTCCACCACCACCCTAACCCATAACCAAACCCAGATTCCTGTCAGTTTGACTCCACCACCACCCTAACCCATAACCAAACCCAGATTCCTGTCAGTTTGACTCCACCACCACCCTAACCCATAACCAAACCCAGATACATGTCAGCTTGACTCCACCACCACCCTAACCTATAACCAAACCCAGATTCCTGTCAGTTTGACTCCACCACCACCCTAACCCATAACCAAACCCAGATACATGTCAGTTTGACTCCACCACCACCCTAACCCATAACCAAACCCAGATACATGTCAGCTTGACTCCACCACCACCCTAACCCATAACCAAACCCAGATTCCTGTCAGTTTGACTCCACCACCACCCTAACCCATAACCAAACCCAGATACATGTCAGTTTGACTCCACCACCACCCTAACCCATAACCAAACCCAGATACATGTCAGCTTGACTCCACCACCACCCTAACCTATAACCAAACCCAGATTCCTGTCAGTTTGACTCCACCACCACCCTAACCCATAACCAAACCCAGATACATGTCAGCTTGACTCCACCACCACCCTAACCCATAACCAAACCCAGATACATGTCAGCTTGACTCCACCACCACCCTAACCCATAACCAAACCCAGATTCCTGTCAGTTTGACTCCACCACCACCCCAACCCATAACCAAACCCAGATTCCTGTCAGTTTGACTCCACCACCACCCTAACCCATAACCAAAGCCATATTCCTGTCAGTTTGACTTCACCACCACCCCCAACCCATAACCAAACCCAGATTCCTGTTAGTTTGACCCCCCCCCCCCCCCACCAACACAAACCCAACCCAAATTCCTGTTAGTTTCAATTCCACCCATCCAACCACCCACCGAACCGAACACAGTCTCCTTTCTGCTTGCTCTTCCCCAATCTACCACCAAACTAAATCCATGTTCTTTTCAGTTTTCTCTCCCACCCTAACGGCTACAACCAAACCCAGAGTTCTTTCAATTCTCCCCTCCGAACCCGCTACCAAATCTAAAATCTTTTCACACTGCTAAACCCAAGCCTTTTCTCGGTTTGTTTTACACTCGACCCAGTATCGAATCCCGATTCTTTTCGTAGATCCCAGTGAGAAGCCTTTCAGAGTTATCAGGTATCAAGTTGCCATAAAGCCATCCAACAGTCGAGACTGCGCTAACCCTAACACCCCCCCCCCCCCCCACAATCCAACACACAACCAAACCATATTTTTGTCAGTTTGACCACCTCACCCCCTTTTCAACCCAACCCAGGCCTGTTTTGTTTGTTTGTTTGTTTGCTCCATCCTCGACCCATTACAGAACCCAGATTCTTTACGTGCGTCTCATTTCCAAGCCTTTTGGAATTATCAATTCTCAAGTCGTCATAAAGCTACCCACCAGAGACAACTGCACTGTCTTCATGTCACTACAATGGAGTTCAGTATTTCTGCACTTAGTACGTGTCTTATCAGTTAAACCCCACGGTTGTCAACAATAGCTGTGTTTTGGCAGAGCCAGATAATGTGACCGTCTCCCATGATGTGGTGACCATACCATGACGTTCTTCCAACGACTGTCCCGGTACACAATAGACACCAAAACCTTTGACCAGGCAAAGTGTTCATCATCATCAGGTGCCCTGCTGCATGGCGTTGGCGAGCATGGACTTCCATCTGTCTCTATCTCTCGTTGCTCCTAGCATCTCCCCCACCCTCCTCGTCCCCAGCCACTCTGCAAGTCCGTCCAGCATTTTCTCCCTGGGTCTGCCTGGTGCTCTTTTTCCCTCCAGCTTTCCCGTTGTGACCAGGTGCTCTAAATCCCCCTTCCTCATAAAATGGCCTATAAATGTTGCCTGTCTTTTCCTAATCTTCCTTATGAGTGATCTACTTGTGTCTGCCTCCATCAAGACTGTCTCGTTTGTTTTCTTTGCTGTCCATGGAACTCTCAACATTCTTCTTAGAAACCACATCTCGGCTGCCTCAATCTTGCTCTGGTTTGCTTGTTGACTGTTCAAGCCTCACATCCGTACATCAGTATTGGTTCTATATAACATTCAAGAACTGTCTTCCTGATGTTAATTGATAGGCATTTGTTGGTAAGAATGCTTGTCATCTTCTTGAATGCTGTTTTAATAATAATAATAATAATGTGCACTTATTAAGCGCCTTTTCACCCGAAGGTGCCCAGGGCGCTTTACAAACAATTCAATACAGAACAAAAATGACAATTACATCAAGAATATATACAAATGCAAAAATCAAACACACTCACCCACACACCCAAACACACACACACACACCCACGCACACACACACATACACACACACACACACACACACACACACACACACACACACACACACACACACACACACACACACACACACACACACACACACGCACAAACTTATGCTGTCAGAAGGAATTA
The DNA here is from genome assembly GCA_030674185.1 of Monoplex corrugatus. NCBI lineage: Eukaryota > Metazoa > Mollusca > Gastropoda > Littorinimorpha > Ranellidae > Monoplex > Monoplex corrugatus. The sequence continues at coordinate 27,363,850 of JAPXFY010000015.1, forward strand.
TCAAAAATACAGAAAGTTGAGATTAAGCAGAGCAGGTTCACGCAAATAGATGAGTTTTCAGGGCCGACTTCAAAGTAACTTTGGAATCAGCGAAGCGAACTGTTTGTGGCAGACTGTTCCAGACTGAAGGACCGTTATAATGAAAGGCTCGCTGGCCAAAGGTTTTGGTTCTGATCTTTGGAATACAAAGGATGCGTGTGTCTGCGGAGGAACGGAGCTCTCTTGACGGTGTATAGAGCTGTAAGAGAGAGGACAGGTAAGAGGGACAGGAGGAAGTGACACAGTTATAACAGAGAGTGGAGATTTTGAACTGAATCCTCGCATTTACGGGAAGCCAGTGTAGAGTTCTGAGTAAGGGCTGAACATGATCTTTCTTGGACGCTTTCAAAATTAACCTGGCTGCTGCATTTTGAACTTTCTGAAGTTTCTCTAGCAAATAATTGGGCAACCAGACAAGAGAGAATTGCAGTAGTCAATGCGTGACAAAACAAACGCACAAACAAGGACTTTTGTAGCATCAACTGTGAGAAAGTGACGGATTGAAGCAATACGTCTCAGCTCAAAGTATGCAGACCTGCATGTATTTGTCACATGCAGGTTCATGGACAAAGTACTGTCGGCTATTTCTGATGTGCATCTGCCGTCTGATGAAATGATCTTTCCCAGGTATTTGGATTTATCAACATGTGTCAAGATTGTGCCATTTGCTGTTATTTTGCATGAGGGGATTTCATGTTTTTTACTGATCACCATGACTTCAGTCTTCCTGCTGTTTAGTTCCAGTCCCTTACCTTTGCTTTCTATTTCTAGTATATTTGTAGGTCCCTTTCATTTTCTACAATTAGCACGGTGTCGTCTGCGTATCGCTTGTTGTTTATCATTTTCCCTCCAACCTTTAATCCAGGGTCTTCTTCTAGGTTTCTCATGATGTTTTCGCTGTAAAGTAAAAACAGATCTGGTGACAAAACACAATCCTGTCTGGCTCCTCTTTTGATGTTTTGGAAATAGCTTACATTGTTTTCTATTCTCATTGCAGCTGTTTGTTCCCAATACATATTTCTGATTATTCGTAGATCTTTTCCATCAACATTGAGTCTCTCCAGTTGGTTGATCAATTGATCATGTCTTACCCGATCGAAAGCCTTGGTGTAGTCAACAAAGCATAAATACAAATCCTTATTCATCTCATTTGACTTCTCTATGATAGTTCTTAGGATGTATACCGCATTAATAGTTCCTTTCCCTTCCACAAATCCACACTGTTCTTCTGCTATTTCTCTTTTGATTCTATTCCTTGTCCTCATCATGATTATTCTTAACAGGATATTTGTTACATGACTCATCAAACTGCTTGTGCGATGGAGTTTGCATTCTATAGCCCCTGTCTTCTTTGGAAGTGCAATGAAAATTGATTTTGACATATCTTTGGGGATGTTTCCAGTGTCGTAAATTTCATTTAGGAGGACTGTTATTTTTTCTATGCCAAATTCCTCCAGGGCTTCAATTATCTATGTAGTAATGTTGTCTGTTCCTGGGGCTTTTCCTAGTTTCATCTTTTTCTGTGCTGCTCTGACTTCATCTTTCATTATGGGTGGTCCTTCAAAGTTCTTTTTATAATGTGTTCTTCGTTTCTGTCATCCTCAAAAAGGTCTTTAATGAACTCTCCCCACCTGTCTAATATTTCGTCTTTTTCCATGATAAGCGTGCCATCTTTCGATTCCAAGCAACCAGTGTTAGGAACCAGAAAAAAAAAACACGAAAAAAGAAGAACGCGTATCTAATATAACTAGACAAGACAGGCGCACATTTTCGGCCAACTGCCCTCTGTCAAACATAAAGTCACAAACAAACACCAGATACAAACATTAGGAGAAAAAGACTTAATTTTCCCTGCTGATCCGTCCGTCCAGTGTTTTTTGTTTTTTTTTGTGGGGGGGGGGGGATGGTTTGGTTTATTTGGTTTGGTTTCATCTTGGTTTGGGTTGTTTGATTTGGTTTGGTTTGGTTTGGGTTGATTTGGTTTGATTTGGTTTAATTCGGTTTGGTTTGGGTTTGGTTTGGTTTGGTTTGGTTTGGTTTGGATTGGTTTCGTTTCATTACGTTTCGTTTAGTTTGCATGCTTTGCCTGGCTTTGCTTTGCTTTGTTTTGTTTTGTTTTGTTTGCTTTGTTTTGTTTTGTTTTGCTTTGCTTTG
>JAPXFY010000015.1:27373542-27416042 GCA_030674185.1 Monoplex corrugatus
GTAGGAAGCCTGGAGTATTATACTATTGTAGGTACTGAGTGTGTGAAGCTGATGATGTACAGTTGGTAGGAAGCCTGGAGTATTATACTATTGTAGGTACTGAATGTGTGAAGCTGATGATGTACAGTTGGTAGGAAGCCTGGAGTATTATACTATTGTAGGTACTGAGTGTGTGAAGCTGATGATGTACAGTTGGTAGGGAGCCTGAAGTATTATACTATTGTAGGTACTGAGTGTGTGAAGCTGATGATGTACATTGGTAGGGAGCCTGGAGTAGTATACTGTTGTCGGTACTGAGTGTGTGAAGCTGATGATGTACAGTTGGTAGGGAGCCTGGAGTATTATACTATTGTAGGTACTGAGTGTGTGAAGCTGATGATGTACAGTTGGTAGGAAGCCTGGAGTATTATACTATTGTAGGTACTGAGTGTGTGAAGCTGATGATGTACAGTTGGTAGGGAGCCTGGAGTATTAATACTATTGTAGGTACAGAGTGTGTGAAGCTGATGATGTACAGTTGGTAGGGAGCCTGGAGTATTTTACTATTGTAGGTACTGAGTGTGTGAAGCTGATGATGTACAGTTGGTAGAGAGCCTGGAGTATTATACTATTGTAGGTACTGAGTGTGTGAAGCTGATGATGTACAGTTGGTAGGAAGCCTGGAGTATTATACTATTGTAGGTACTGATGTATGAAGCTGTTGATGTACAGTTGGTAGGGACCTGGAGTATTATACTATTGTAGGTACTGAGTGTGTGAAGCTGATGATGTACATTGGTAGGAAGCCTGGAGTATATACTATTGTAGGTACTGAGTGTGTGAAGCTGATGATGTACAGTTGGTAGGGAGCCTGGAGTAGTGTACTGTTGTAGGTACAGAGTGTGTGAAGCTGATGATGTACAGTTGGTAGGAAGCCTGGAGTAGTGTACTGTTGTAGGTACAGAGTGTGTGAAGCTGATGATGTACAGTTGGTAGGAGGCCTGGAGTAGTGTACTGTTGTCGGTACAGAGTGTGTGAAGCTGATGATGTACAGTTGGTAGGGAGCCTGGAGTAGTGTACTGTTGTCGGTACTGAGTGTGTGAAGCTGATGATGTACAGTTGGTAGGGAGCCTGGAGTAGTGTACTGTTGTAGGTACTGAGTGTGTGAAGCTGATGATGTACAGTTGGTAGGGAGCCTGGAGTAGTGTACTGTTGTCGGTACTGAGTGTGTCTACCGCTCTATCTATCTACCACTGCCAGACTTTTCCTCTGGCTGTCAATCCTGAGTGTCTTCAACAAGTACTAAACAAAATACCAACGGTGTTTCTGTTTTAAACGATTTTCTGTGTATTCACAGAAATCTCATGCACCACATATCGATCGGTCTATCTATCTATCATTCACTCGCTCGCTCGCTCGCTCACTTACTCACTCACTCACTCACTCGCTCACTCACTCACTCACTCACTCACTCACTCACTCGCTCATTCACTCGCTCACTCATTCACTCACTCATTCCTCACTCATTCCCTCATTCATTCCCTCACTCACTCATTCACTTACTCACTTACGCATTCCTTCACTCATTCCTCACTCACTCACTCATTCACTCACTCACTCACTCACTTAGTCACTCATTCACTCCCTCACTCTCTCACTCTCTCACACACACACTCACTCACTCACTCACTCACCCATTCAACCAACCAAACAAACAATCAATTAATCAATAAATAGAAGAACCCAATTAATCAACCAGCTGACCGACCCATCAACCAACAAATTAATTAATCAATTAGTCAATCCATAGATCAATTAACGAATATTCATCTGTGTCCCTCTCTATAACTCTTTTTCAGGAAACCAACTGAACAACCCACCAATCAACCATGCAATTCATCATTGAGTCAATCAACTGATCAATGAACACATATTTAGATTGTCTATCTCTCTATAACTGTCCTTTTAACCTTCCTCTTCCAGTTTAATTTGCTAAATGAAGGCTTTCCAGCACAGCCCCTTTGTATCAAAGAAGCAAAGGAAACTTTGCCCTCGGTGATTTTTTTTAAAGGATTCAACATTCTTTTTCCGCAATATATAAATGGGATTACAAGACTGTTATCGAATGAAGACTGTTTCCTTTCCTCCAATGTCCATTAACGTTAAGCTGCTCTCTATTGTTGTCTGCATTGTTCTCGTGGAGTGAAAGAACGGCATCAGCGTAGACATTATAGATGGGGTATGATTTAGATCTATAAACGTGAGTTGGGCTGGTATTGTGTTTGACGTTTTGGATCCTCAGAATAGCTTGCATAAACGAATACATGGAAGATTGTTCATTGTTTCAGGGTGGGCTAGTTGGTAGAGCCATGGACTCAAGATTTGATCTCTTGAGTTCAATCCCAGCCCACAACATTAAAATCTGGCCTGTTCTCTGCCCATCTTAATGTTTCCATCATTCTGATGATGTCAGCTTAGTGTTTGATATGCCCTTTGCCCCTGTTACCCGTGTCATGAACCTTACCAGTGAATGGGATTATGTGCAGGCTCAGGAAATCTGTCAGATAATTGCTGGTGAATTTGGGTGAAGCGCATATGGAGCTGTCCGAGCGTGATGAATCCCTCTTGAAATAACTCCAACAATTCCAATAACTCGGTATGGATCAGGGGATAAATAAACCACATAAGACTGTCCTACACACACACAAACAAAAAAGAGGGAGGGAGAGAGACAGAGAGAGAGACAGAGAGAGAGAGACAGAGAGAGAGAGAGAGAGAGAGAGAGAGAGAGAGAGAGAGAACAGATTCTTCCCTTGTAACATAATGCAAAACAATATCTGCATTTACATACCATAGCGATGACGACATGATAACAGAAACATAGACACTGTCATGTGTTTGAATATTATTTGCTCCTAAGCCACTAAAAAGTACTTTGCTATGTTACAATCTTATCCCCGTGTGTATATATTTTACAATATAATCAAAGGACATGACTCTTGAGAATTATCTCCCATGTTGTATAGAACTCCTCAAATCTAACACAGTTTGCGCTATGTTATGTTATGTCCTTTGATTATATTATAAAAATTCTCCCTGCTTCCCTCTCATTTCTTTGGTATTACCTATATGCCTTGGAAGCAACCCTGTATATGTTCTGTCTTGTCTATGTGTGTGTGTTTGGTCAGTTCAAGAATAAAAGACTGTCAATCTTGAACATAAGACCAATATATTGTATGTATTTCTCTCCTCTCTCATAGTTGTGTGTAGGGTAGTTGCAGAGTATAAAAGTAGACTTGAGCTCTCCTTTTTTGAGGAGTGTTCTAAGCTTACTGCTTTTGTACTTTGTATCTGCTTCTATGCTGGCTGAATGGGTAGCGCAAACTGTGCTAGATTTGAGAAGTTATATACAACATGGGAGATAATTCTCAAGAGTTATGTCCTTTGATTATATTATAAAAATTCTCCCTGCTTCCCTCACATTTCTTTGGTATTACCTATATGCCTTGGAAGCAAACCTGTATATGTTCTGTCTTGTCTATGTGTGTGTGTTTGGTCAGTTCAAGAATAAAAGACTATGTCAATCTTGAACATAAGACCAATATATTGTTTGTATTTCTCTCCTCTCTCATAGTTGTGTGTAGGGTAGTTGCAGAGTATAAAGGTAGGCTTGGGCGCTCCTTTTTTTTTTTGAGGAGTGTTCTGAGCTTACTGTTGTTGTACTTTGCATCTGCTTCTATGGTAGCTGAATGGGTAGCGCAAACTGTGTTAGATTTGAGAAGTTTATACAACATGGGAGATAATTCTCAAGAGTTATGTCCTTTGATTATATTACAAAAATTCTCCCTGCTTCCATCTCATTTCTTTGGTATGTATTTTAATTTTTGTGCCTATTTCTATGGTTATGATTTTCATGCAGGCTGACTATCATTTTGTAATCTTTTACCTGCAAAAGAGGCTTCATGGGTTGGATCATAAACTTTCCTTTCCTTGAAGAAAAAAAAATGAAGACTACAAGCATCTTATTCATGATATTAATTTTCATGTGGATTTATGTATGTGGCAGTGGTTATGCTGCACGTATGGTTTTGTACATACCTTTCATAATGATAATGGGATACTGTCTTTTTTCAGTGAATCAAAAATATTGAATAAACAACTTAATGAAAAAAAACGCCTTTATGATTTTATACATATTTTTCATAACGATAATAGGATACACTGGGGTTTTTTCAGTGAATCAAAAATAATCAATAAACAAATTAATGAAATATAAAAATCCTCCGTAAAGTCGAGGGTATAAGCAGAAAAAAGCAGGAAAGGATGAACGTTAGAAGGAAAGAGGAAGAAGACAGAAATGGAACGTATCCTGTCTTACAAGTAGAGGGCACGACTAGATAGATGGTTCCTGGCAATGTAAACCACAGAGGATGTCAGATAAAGTTGTCCAAGGACTTTTTCAAAACAATTGGTGTGTTGAACACAGCTGCTAAGATTTACTTTTGAGTCTTTTGGACACAGGATGGTCCTAGAAAGAAAGGGATGGGAGAAGGACAGAGGGCATGGAGAGACAGAGACAGGAGAGAGAGAGGGATCTAGGGAGCGAGAGATCGAGAGATCGAGAGAGAGAGGAGACGAGAGAGGGAGAGAGAGAGGAGAGAGAGAGAGAGAGAGGGAGAGAGAGAGAGGGAAGAGGAGAGAGAGAGAGGGGGGGGAGAGGAGAGAGGAGAATGATCTTCAGGCACAATTAGTCCAAACTATGGTGTCAGTGTGTGTGTGTGTGTGAGAGAGAGGAGAGAGAAAGAGAGAGACAGGACAGAGAGAGAGAGAGAGAGGACAGAGAGAACAGACAGAGAGAGAGAGAGAGAGAGACAGAGACAGAGAGAGAGAGAGCGAAATGCGAAAAATACGAAATGTTTTACTGTGTTAGGCTTTAGCCCATTCAGAAGGGAACACTGGGATAGGGGTGGGTACGATGGGGGTAGGGCTTTGCCATACGGAAACCAGATTACGGCATTATGATATACACAACTCGTGTACATTATCGTTGTCTCGTGTTGTGTGTGTGTGTGTGTGTGTGTGTGTGTGTGTGTGTGTGTGTGTGGTGTGTGTGTGTGTGTGGTGTGTGTGGTGTGTGTGTGTGTTGTGTGTGTGTGTGTGTGTGTGTGTGTGTGTGTGTGTGTGTGTGTGTGTGTGTTGTGTGTGTGTGTGTGTGAGTGTGTGTGTGTGTGTGGTGTGTGTTGTGAGTTGGTGATGTGAGTGTGTGTGTGTGTGTGTGTGTGTGTGGAGATGAGTGAGTGAGTGTGTGTGTGGTGTGTGTGTATGTGTGTGTGCGTGCATGTGTGGTGAGTGGTGAGTGTGTGTGTGTGTGTGTGTGTGTGTGTGTTGTGTGTGTGGTAAGTGATGGGAGTGTGTGTGTGTGTGTGTGTGTGTAAGTGAGTGAGAGTGTGTGTGTGTGTGAGTGTGCGTGTGTGTGTTTATTTGTTTGTTTGTTGTTATTTTTACAGCCCATCAGACATGATAGAAATAATTCAGGGCAGGAGCAATGAATTTTCTCAACTGTCATACATCATGTAGTGTCACTGCCACTGTCATGATTGATCCAGACATTTCCCTTCCTCGTCAGGGTCTGCACTTAAGTTTACCAGCTCCACCTTCACGACAACTACAGTACCGCCATTCCATCTCCCTTTCCATTTCTTTGAGGTATTCTAGTATTTGCCGTGCAGTCATCACATCTGTAAGTGTGTAATGCATGTGCGTGTGAAACATAAGCGCTTGTATTATGTATATCGTGTAAGGTGTGTGTTGTGTGCGCTTGTATGCGCATGATTAGATCTTTCAAAGAGTTTAAAGAACAAGAAAACTGTGTTCATTTGTCGGAGAAATAACAGATGCAGCCTCTACTGCATTCTTGAATGTAATCTGTTTTCTTAAACAGAAAGGTACATAAATACAATCGCCCAGTTCCCTGCCATATATTTTCTAAGACATATCCCCGTCATACTGTCCACGCCGGATGCCGTTCGTTCACTCCACAGTAGCATTGCAGACAACAACAGGAAGAGGGCATTACTTAATGGACACTGGAGGAAAAATGAAACACTTTTCTTTCCATAAATATCTTGGAATCTCATTTATCTATGGCTAAAAAGAGTTTTGAATTCCTTTAAGCATCCAAGGGACGGGGTTTTCTTTGCTTCGCTGGAAGAAAAGCTGTATTGGAAAGTCTTCATTTTGTACATTAAACGGAAACGGAAAGAAAGAAAGAGAGAGAGAGAGAGAGAGAGAGAGAGAGAGAGAGAGAGAGAGAGACAGACAGACAGAGCAGACAGAGACAGAGGACAGAGACGGAGAGAGAGACAGAGACAGAGAGAGACAGAGACAGAGAGAGACAGAGACAGAGAGAGACAGAGACAGAGCATCGCTGCAGTGCAGCGCCACCCAAGACTATCAAGACTTCAGAAAGGTAAGGAGGCCAAGTGGTCTTCATGGGGAGGGACCTGGACAATCAAACACTATCCAATGTTTTGTGACAGGGCAGCCAGGCAAAAGTCCTGCTTTTTACGTTTTTCAATTGCTGTGGGATCTTTAGCGTGCGTGCAGGCCAGAAGGCACACGGGTCCGACTCGTTTTTCGTGTCCTTCCGGTATCCGGTAGGACTAGATGCTCAGTTCGATTTTCCAGTCAAACTGAGGAGAAAGGACAAGGCTTCAACGGGAAACGAACCCTGGAACCTCGAGTTTAGTTTTGGCAGGCGAACGTCTGAACCATTCTGCCACTCTTCTCTCTAAAAGAAGGCATATTGACAGATAAAAAAGGGCATTATGACAGATAAAAGGGCATCATGACATATAAAAGAGGGCATCATGACTTATAAAAGAGGGCATTATAACAGATAAAAGAGGGCATTATGACAGATAAAAGAGGGCATTATGACAGATAAAAGGGCATCATGACATATAAAAGAGGGCATTATAACAGATAAAAGAGGGCATTATGACAGATAAAAGAGGGCATTATGACAGATAAAAGAGGGCATTATGACAGATAAAGGGCATCATGACATATAAAAGAGGGCATTATAACAGATAAAAGAGGGCATTATGACAGATAAAAGAGGGCATTATGACAGATAAAAGGGCATCATGACAGATAAAAAAGGGCATCATGACATATAAAAGAGGGCATTATAACAGATAAAAGGGCATCATGACAGATAAAAGAGGGCATTATGACAGATAAAAGGGCATCATGACAGATAAAAAAGGGCATTATGACAGATAAAAGAGGGCATTATGACAGATAAAAGGGCATCATGACAGATAAAACAGGGCATTATGACAGATAAAAAGGGCATTATAACAGATAAAAGAGGGCATTATGACAGATAAAAGGGACATTATGACAGATAAAAGGGCATCATGACAGATAAAAAGGGCATCATGACATATAAAAGAGGGCATTATAACAGATAAAAGAGGGCATTATGACAGATAAAAGAGGGCATTATGACAGATAAAAGGGCATCATGACAGATAAAAAAAAGGGCATCATGACATATAAAAGAGGGCATTATGACAGATAAAAGGGCATCATGACAGATAAAAGAGGGCATTATGACAGATAAAAGGGCATCATGACAGATAAAAGAGGGCATTATGACAGATAAAAGGGCATCATGACAGATAAAAGAGGGCATTATGACAGATAAAAGGGACATTACGACAGATAAAAGAGGGCATTATAACAGATAAAAGGGCATCATGACAGATAAAAGAGGGCATTATGACAGATAAAAGGACATTATGACAGATAAAAAAAGGGCATCATGACAGATAAAAAAAAAAGGGCATCATGACAGATAAAAGAGGGCATTATAACAGATAAAAGGGCATCATGACAGATAAAAAAGGGCATCATGACAGATAAAAGAGGGCATCATGACAGATAAAAGGGCATCATGACAGATAAAAGAGGGCATTATGACAGATAAAAGGGCATCATGACAGATAAAAGAGGGCATTATGACAGATAAAAGGGACATTACGACAGATAAAAGAGGGCATTATGACAGATAAAAGAGGGCATTACGACAGATAAAAGAGGGCATTATGACAGATAAAAGAGGGCATTATGACAGATAAAAGAGGGCGTGGTGTCAGATAAAAGAAGGCATTATGACAGATAAAAGAGGGCATCATGACAGATAAAAGGGCATCATGTCAGATAAAAAGGCATCATGACATATAAAAGGGCATCATGACAGATACAAGGGCATCATGATGATATAAGGGCATCATGTTAAATAAAAGAGGGCATTATGGCAAATAAAAGGGCATCATGACAGATAAAAGGGCATCATGACAGATAAAAGGGCATCATGACAGATAAAACAGGGCACCATGGCAGGTAAAAGGCGTCATGATAGATAAAACAGGGCACTATGGCAGACAAAAGAGGGCATCATGACAGACAAAAGAGGGCATCATGACAGACAAAAGAGGGCATCATGACAGACAAAAGAGGGCATTATGACAGATAACACAAGCATCATAACAAATAAAAGATTAGAGAAAGAACAGGACAGTATGTAAATGAGCACCTAACATAAACATCCCAACAGAACGGCCATTAACAGCGACAGAAGCAGTGCCAGTGGTGGAAGTGTGTAATGTTGGTCATCCCTCACCGAACTAGACGAGAAGCAAAATTTTAGTCTACTGTGCTAAGTGTAAGATGTGAGTAATACAATGCAGTTTGCCATATGGCTCTACAGAAGCCGCCCTAGTAACTGGTGCAATGCTTTTAAACTGTCTGTAATGCTGAAGACGCCTTATGAAGGAAATATGGGATCCACAGAGTATGACTTAATCAGACTCGGAAGCCTTTTTTCAAGTCAAGAAAAAAATCAGTTAAAAAGATACTGATTTCCTCGGGAAAGAAACCTAAAGCCATTTCCAAATAAAGCATGAAAGACTTTGTGTTAACTGGGCTGTGAAATGGTTTGTTCTGATACTCTCCTTCTGATATTCATGAAGGTCAATGCAGTTGGTATGGTTACTACACGCTTTTGTGCACGTGTGCATATTACATTAGCTCACATAACCTGCATACTTCAAGACGGCAAAACCAGGAAGTAATGACGACGTCAACTTAACGAAATCACGATGCCGTCTTCTGTCATTCACATTTGTCAAATATCTGTTCGTAATCTAAAGAGCTAAAAAAATGTTTGTTCAATGAGAAGAAGTGAAACACCGACAAAAGGGACTACTATAAAGAAAAAAACAGTCCACCCACTTCAACTTTATAAAGTACAAAATTGGGATCTTCATGCAGCACTGTCCATCAGGTGAGGTTCCAGGAAAATATTAAATATTATTTGTTTGTTAACTAAACATGAAACTGGTAAATATCTGGGGTTTGCAGTCAAAATCGCACTGATTTGTGGGTATATGGAAAGGTCAAAGGTCAGTCTCATCAGATGCAACAGAGTGCATGCACAGCCAAAAGCATACCAATGTCCATTTCATTAGCGGTGCTTTGTCTGTACTACAAGCACCTCCAGGGAGAAATGCATAGAACCCAGGAAACAACTCACTACACCAAAAGGCCACAGACTGAAGAAAGACAGAGGGAAATAATGTGTGGAATAAAAGGAGAGAGAGGTGGGAAGCCCCAGACAAACATAAACCTTACTCAAGTATTTCTTTAGGACACTGAAAAAAAAACTACACTAGTTGTAGCAGGTGTTTCTCTCGAGTTCTCCTGAGGGAAGAACAGAGTATGCCACGTTACTTTCTTAGAGGTTTTTCACCCAGACATGTCTATGTGTCTCCTCACTGAGGCTCCTCTTCCTTGAAGAAACATTTAAGATCTGAAAAGACATCAGTAACAACAGTAATCATATGTAACACTTCACCTTTATGAAAAAGAAAAGAGCTGTCAGACTGATGCATAAAATAGAGAGATACAAAGAGAAAGGAGAAGGAGAAAAAGGAGAAAATGGAGAGAGAGAGAGGAAGAGAGAGAGAGAGAGAGAGAGAGAGAGAGAGAGAGAGAGAGAGAGAGAGAGAGAGAGAGAGAGAGAGAGAGAGAGAGAGAGAGAGAATGAATAATGTCCACATTTTCCTCCAACAAGTCTACGCAATACACATTATGCAAACACAGGCCTACTAATGTTTTCGGTTCAGTCAATGCTTTGATATGTGGTTTCTCAAATGTCTCTCTATATCCCCAATATACGGATTTGACCAGATTTTACAAGCACCCTTGTTATGTGTCGGAAACGCTGACAAGCACCTGTTTCACTGAATTTGGTTGAAGAAACTACAATGTCTCTCGTCTCACAAGGACGTGATTGACAGTGCGGGAGAACATGTTTGACTGCTTTACCGGACTGAGTGGTGTCATGAATCGTCTGGACATGACTTCTCTCCACTACATCACTGTGATCAGCTTTTCGCTAACTTTTTCTTTCAGAGTGAATATGTTGTTCTCCCCCTCTCTCTCTCTATGTATATAGCTATGTCTCTGCGTGTTCCAGACTTGAAGCTTCAAAAGTGGCAGCGTTGTTCATCATGGGATGTACGTTTCAAGCAAGAACAAAGTCGTGAATATGTTGTTAGCGCTCTCTCTCTTCTCTCTCTCTCTCTTCTCTCTCTCTCTCTCTCTCTCTCTCTCTCTCTCTCTCTCTCTCTCTCAGAGGATGGATATTATATTGGCGCTCTATCTGTCTGTCTGTCTGTCTGTCTGTCTCTCTCTCTCTCTCTCTCCCCTCTGGGATACAGACTTTATCATTTTAACGCATATACATGTTTATGTTTATGTTTCTGTGTGTTCCAGACTTGTAGCTTCAAAATCGGCAGAGTTGTTCATCCTGGGATGTACGTTTCAAACACAGAACAAAGCCGTTTGAGAGTAAGGAATGTGAGACTGTAAGATCCAGACCAAGGTTTTTATCGAATAGCTAGTTATTCTGTTTTTCCATCTTTTGATTCTCGTCTATTATTTTTGTTTTAGTAAGTAGTGGTCCATTTACATGCCTTTTCTGCTGAAAGTTTGCACTGTGTCTAAAATCATTTTCAAGATGGACTTGAAATGTTACACAAACAAAAAAGCTTGCCAACTAATTAAACAAGAAACACAACGAGGGTGCGGATGGGACCCGGAGCACCAATGCCTCGCCACTCTCGGGACAATCCCCTCCCAAGCTCCCGACGCAAATCGATGTCATTTCATCAAGCAAGGGGGTGGGGGTGGGGGTGGCTGTCCATGTGCTGCATGACCCATTCGGACCCAGACATCAGTTACCTTGTTTACAAACGGAATGGCAAAGTGGGGAGACGACAAATCCCGGGACATATCCACACAGCGTGCACCAACCAGGTCCAGCCCAGCCTCCGGACCAAGATAGAATGGAAGAGTCCTCTCTCGCTCCACTCTGGTCTTCATCTCTTTTTCGGCAGCCCGCCCTGCCGCCAGCTCGCATAGTGTCAGCACCTTTCCCTTACTATAGTCTCAACAGTTAGCAGTCGGAAACTCTTCACGTTGCCTCAGTTCTTGTTAACACCCACACATAAATAAACACATTGAATGTTTACATACATAGAAAAAAAAAACGATTGATAAAACATCACTCCGCCCTCTTTGCCAGCAGCGGGCAGACAACCGGGGGTAGGAAGGAAGACGGATATGAACATGAAAGTGATAGCTGCCTCATCACCCGGCCTTTCTCGTCCGCTAATCTATCTTTTGAAAGGGCAGCTTAGGGTTTGGGTAAGACGAGGGAGGTTTCTAATCGATCCTTCATCGATAATGGGGCAGCAGGAGGGTGTGGAAAGTGGGGAGGGCTTATTACCGAGATGAGGCGACGTGAAGAGAGATTACAGCACTACAGTGACAAGAGAATGGTTGGGGGGGGGGGGGGGGGATGAGAGAGAGGACAGACACAGAGAGAAATAGAGAAACAGTGTGCAAAAACAACAGAGAGAAAGAGAGAGGAGGAGTGGAGGGACTGAGGAAGAGAGTGAGTAAGAGAGAGAAGGGGGAAGAAGAGGAGGGGGACTAAGGAAGAGAGTGAATAAGAGAGAGAGAGGAGAAGGAGGAGGAGGGACTGAGAGAAAGAGAGAGAAAGAGAGAGAAAGAGAGAGAGAGAGAGTGAGTGAGAGAGAGAGAGAGAGAGAGAGAGAGAGAGAGAGAGATGGGGCTGGGGAACCTACACCCCCTTTCTAGACTTGTTTCGCTTTCCCAGCCTCACTCCTGTAGTCCAGGGCCCAGTGTGTGTCAGCCGATTTCCTCTCTTTACTTTTGTTCCTTTAGGCTGTTTTGCAACTTTCTTTCCTCTGAAAATACCAGAGATTTAGGTTGACCAGTACGTCTGTGGGCATGTGCGCGTGTGTGTATATTTGCATGTGTGTGTGTATGTGTGTGTGTGTGTGTGTGTGTGTGTGTGTGTGTGTGTGTGTGCGTGGTGTGTGTGTGTGTGTGTGTGTGTGTGTGTGCGTGGCGCCCGTGCTTGCCTGCGTGTTCGTATGTTATTGTATATCTGTGTAAAAAAGAAAAGAAAGGGTGAATCGGGAAACGGAAGTAGAAGAAGAGGAGATCACTGACAAGGCACACTAAGGACAAGTGCACTTCAACTTACACGAATGGAGAAGTGTTGGCAGTAGCCTAACGGGGGGTAATTATGTTCCGCCTGTTTGTTCCGGAAAATTCCTGCTCCCAGTTGACCACAGGGATCATTCAAAACTTGTCAAACAAGTTGACAAGGATATACAGATATCAAACGCTGAAAAAGTACCTAAGATACGTACAGCCTACAATCAAGTTACGTACATGTAAAGAGCACCCTCCCGAGTCAAAATTGTATTAGATGTAGCAGAAAGTACGTTCCTATAAAAACGCAAAGGCAATCTCAGGCAGAACATCAGGAGATTCTTCACTGAAGGTACTGTAAAATGTTTCATCCTGATTGTGTCTTTTCTTAAAATGTCTTGATAAAATGTTCCCTTGAAATGAGAGATTACAGCACTACAGTGACGAGAGAATGGTTGATGGAGATGAAAGAGAGGAAAGACATAGAGAAACACAGAAACGGTGTATGAAAAGAACAGAGAGAGAGAGAGAGAAAAACAGAGAAAGAGAGAGGAGGAGGGGACCTAGGAAGAGAGAGAGAGAGAGAGAGAGAGAGAGAGAGAGAGAACGAGAGAGGGTGCTGACAGTTGTGTCTTTTCATAAAATGTTCCCGGGAAGCTGATATCCTCAGAGAATATCCTCCCTTCAGACAGTCACATCAGTGGATCCGGCTAGTTAAAGAACTATATCCATGTGCATGTGCGTACCAAACATCTGTCACACATGGCCGTCTTCAAACTTATTACTACATGCATAAAAAAATCATAAAACTTGGAGATTACGACAATGTATACAACAGTCATAACACTGCCCTCTGTCTCATAAATTGGTCAAAACTCAGCTCTTTTATTTTTACTTATAGTCTACATACGGTCTAAATATTATGGGATTTTCAACATACATTTTCATTACTTTAGGGGAAGTGAAGCAGACGGACAGACAGAGAGGCTGATTCACCCACTTCAAATTTTAAAGCCAGAAGTTGTGTTTTGTCATAAAATGTTCTCGAGAAGCTGATATCCTGAGAGAATATTCCTTGCTGTGTGTAATTAGACAACACGCAAAACTCTAAGCTTTGTAATTAAAGTTGCACCGCCATGCAGGAAAACAGAAAACCCAATCTAATTAAGTGCAGCAGAGAAGTTAGCCAAAAACACTCCCTGCATGCCAACGTCCATTTCATTAGGGGGTGCATGTTTTGCCGTGGCACAAACACTACCGGTACACAAAAGGAACAGTGTCACAACCCAACAGCCACAGAAAACTGGCTGAGAAAAGACAGAGGAAAGCAATGTTTGGGGGACAAAAAGGCAGAAAGCGAAGGGAAGCTCCCAGCACACACAAAACTTAATTAGGCCTTTCTTCTTGGACTTTCGGAAAAAAAGCAACTTAAACAGCTCAGAAAAAAGAATGAAAGGAGGTGGTGGGGGTGTTGGGGGCGTATTTTCTTCTGTTCCAAAAAAAGACTGGCGTAAAGATGTAATTTCTTAGCGATTCCAGCCAGATGTGTTTTCTTTTCACTGAGGAAGCTTCTCCTTGATGAATTACCATGAACTGAAAATGTGAGACAAAAATAGGAATCTTTCCATATTTGTATGATATGACCGCTTCAAATAGAAACACAGAGGTAGAAACTGACAGAAAGACGGAAAAAGAAAACGACTTCCATAATCATATCATTTTTATTGAGAGCCTCATAAAATATACTTACCTTTATGAATTAACATTCTTCTTTTTATTATTTTATGTAACTTTTACTATGCATAAGCCTTCAGATGATCAGTACCACCGATCCAAGCACGCATCTGCAGTCATCTCTAACTGATGCCATATTTTTTTTAAAGAAAACCTTCAGTAACTTTCTACAGTTACGCAGGCCTAACACGGAAATAGTGGATTATATAATTGTTGAAGAAAATTCAAACAAAAAGAAAGGAATTATCATCTCGAATTATCGTGATCACTGAAAACAGGATCTCAATCATACATAATTTCTGGCTAAAAACTATACCATTACCTGAATAAAATATAATTATTAGTGAAAACGCTGGAAATATCGTTAATGAACCATTTTTTACTTCTTACCCTAGTAATTCAATAACAGTGCTTATGGAGATATCATCGTCATCATCATCAGCAGCAGCAGCAGCAGCAGCCTTGCTGCATGGCTTTGGCGAACATGGCCCTCCATACGAATCTATCTTTTGTCGCTGCAAGTAGATCTCCTAACCCAATTGTCCCCACCCACTCTGCAAAAATGTCTAATATTTTCTTCCTGGATCTACCTGGTGCTCCTTTTCCTTCCAGCAGTGATTAGGTACTCAAATTTCTCTCGTCTCATCTCCTATAAATGTTGCTTTTTGGTTTTTTCCTTATCTTCTCCATTAATGCTCTTTTCGTGTTTGCTTCTTTCAAAACCGTTTCGTCTGTTTTCTTTGCTGTCCATGGGACTCAGCATTCTTCTTAGAAACTACATTTCAACTGGCTTAATGTTATTCTGTCTGACTTTGCGTGTTGATTGTCCACACTTCCTATTCGTACAACAGTTTCGATCGTCTCTATACAACACTTAAATATCTCTTCCTGGTGTCAATTGATAGATATTAGTTGATAAGAACGCTTTTTATTTTCTTGCATGCTGTTTTAGCTTAGCAAGTTCTGCTGGCTATTTCTAATGTGCATTTGCTGTCTGGTGAAATGACTGTTCCCAGATATTTAAACTTATCAACATGTCTCAATGTTATGTCGTTTGGTGTTATTTTACATGAGAGGATTTTTTGTTTTTCGCTGATTACCATGAGATGATGGGGATTTTTTTTTTTACTGATTACCATGACTTTAGTCTTCATAGTGTTTAGCTCTAGCTATTCATTTTTGCTTTATATTTCTGTTATATTCACAAGGTTGTGTAGGTCTTTTTCATTTTCTGCGATTAGAACGGTGTCATCAGCATAACGAAGATTGTTTATAACTCTTACTCCACGGCATTCTTCTAGGTTTCTCTTGACGGTTTCGCTGTAAAGTGAAAACAAATATTGTGACAGAACTGTTTGTTCCCAATGAACAGTCCAAAGTATTCTTACATCTTTTCCTTCAATATTGAGCTTTTCCAGTTTAATAATCAGTTCTTTCGTGTTTATCCCGATTAAAAGCCTTGGTATTATCAAAACAACATCACTATAAATCTTTAATCAAATTAATTGATCTCTCTATAAGAGTTCTTAGGGTGTAGATGACATAAACAGTTCCTTTCCCTTCAAAAAACCCACATTGTTCTTCTGCTATTTCTGGTTTGATTCTATTCCTTGTCCTCATCATGACTACTCTTAATAGCACGATGGAGGTCGCATTCTGTTGCCCCTGCTTTCTTTGGAAGTTTAATGAAAATTGACATTAATATGTCTTTAGGGATTTTTCCCGGTGTTCTAAATTTCATATAGGACTGTTAATTTTTTCAATACCAAATTCATTTAGTTCCTCAATATTTTCTAAAGTAAAATTGCCTGGTCCTGGGGCTTTTCCCTGTTTCATTTTTTCCATTGCTGCTCTAACTTCATCTTTCATTATTGGTGGTTCTTCCAAGTTCCTTTGAATGATGTGTTCCTCCCTTTTGTCATCGTCAAAAAGATCTTCAATGAACTCACCCAACTACCCCTACTCCCCTCTCCCCTAGCTATCTAATATTTTGTCTTTTCCCATAGTAATTGTACAATCTTTTGATTTTAAGCAACCGATTGATGTGCATGTCTTTTTCCTGTGAGCAATTTTTTTTTATTGTTTCTGTACATAAACATAGGATCTATTTTGTATCGGTTTTTTTTATTTCTTTGCACTTTGTTTCTAGCCAAGCTTCCTTAGCTTCGTCTCATTTATTCCTGATTTCATTACCCGTCTTTTGTACTGTTCCTCTTTTCTCTTTACCCCCCTGTGTTCATCCATCACGCCTAAACATTTTTGTCATCCATTCTTTCAACCCTAGGGATTTCTTCACAAGCTTCATTTATTGATTTTTTTATACTTGTCTATTGATCCTCACAGTCCCCAACATTTTCCAGTGCACTAAATATATTCTGAACAGATACGCTAAATTTCGGACGAGTTGATTCGTCTGTCTTTAAGAGTCCCAGAGTTAGTTTAATGTTATTTTTGGTTTCTTTTCTTCTCTTTAGTTTCAGCGTAAATTTTCCTATTACAGGATTATGATCACTGTTGCAGTCTGCGCATGGCGATGTTTTTGCTATCAGAGAAGAATTTCTAAATAACTTATTTATCAGGATGCAATCAATGTGATTTCTTGTATTGTCGCCTGGATTCATTCATGTCTATTTTCTTCTGTTAGGTTACTCAAACCAAGTGTTTCCTGTTACGAATTCAGTTATTTGTGCCCACTCAGCAAGTTTCTCTTCGCTTTCATTTCGCGTGCCGAGGCAATGTGGTCCAACTATGTCATATACTTTTCCTGTGCCACTCTAGCATTAAAATCTCCCACTATAATTGTAACGTCCTGTGATTTCCTTGGAGCTTTGGCCTCTCTAATTCTACATACAAGTTGTCATTTTCTTCCTAAATACATGCGGATGTTGGTCTTATATTGGCCCAGTATCTTTTCATAGACTTTGACTTATCATCGTCCATTATGATGCCTACCCATCTTTCATGTGTCTCCTCCACATATAATTTTATGCTTGCCCGATGTTATCATGCCTGCTCCCTTCCATCTCACCTCTCCTAGTCCTAAACTATTGATATTCAATCTTTCCATTTCTATCTTGACATTTTCTAGTTTTCCGTTCTGGAGCATTGTTCTTACATTCCATGTTGCAAAACGGAGACGTACCCATTTGTTGATATTTTCTTAGGATCATGTAGTTAAAGTGGAGAGGGTAATTTACCGAACAGGGAACAAAGCATTGCTGACACAATGTAGCTGCACCACACACACACACACACACACACACACACACACACACACACACACACACACCACATTCTCATGACACTCTTTGTGAAACCAGCAAACACACACACACACACACACACACACACACACACACACACACACACACACACACACACACACACACACACACACAAAGAATAAGAACGCGTATTTGATAAACAAGACAAGACAGGCGCAAATTTTCGGCCAGTTGACCTTTGTCAAGCGTAAGATCTCAAACAAACAAACACCAGATACAAAAATTAGGAGAAAAAGACTGCAATCTCCCTGCTGCTCCGTCCAGTGTGAGAAAATGAATGAACTGACTCAAGTAGTGTAGAGCACAGAGAGGATAGCAAATAACAGCCAGTGAAATCCCGTACTTAGAATGTACAGCGACGAGAAGTACGTTCCAATCAAAATAAATGTGTCCTCAGGGGTTTCCTGGAAACAGAATGAAGGCAAAAATAGAGTGCCACGACATCTGCCCTTTCGCTGCAAAGAAAGACCAGCAGTGATTTACATACGTCTTGTTTCAATCAGGAAAGATGAAGACTTACGTTCACAGATGATGATGATAAGAGTTGCCAAACTTACAGAGAATGGCCAGAATGTTGATGGCAAATTTAGATTTAAATCAGCTAAAGCAATACAATTCCAGAAAGTTTAGTTCACTGTGTGTTTGAAAAAGACAAAGATGCTGAGGAAAGAAACAGCATAAGCTGTCACTTAGAGATACACCATGGCTGGTATCAATGTCAGTTTAGACAGCATCAAAAAAGAGTTAACATCCTGACGTGCTTTACTCCTTGTTTCCTTATTCCAGGGTCAAAACCTTTAGTTCACATTACGTTCAATTTATTCCTTGCCTGTTTTTGTTTTGTTTTGTTTTGTTTGTTTTGTTTTTTTATTTTTTTTATTCATATTTTGCTTCACAACAAATAGACATCTAACGCACAATGTGGCAACGAAAAATGACAACAAAAAATATACACACATGAAAAGACAATGCTGACATATGAACTCGATATAGTATACAGAATATACATATTTCTTTGTTCACACATTGCGTAATCAGAATTTTGAAAATAGTCTAATCTTAACGGAATTTGTACACCGAGTGCTTTTTTAAATTTACTTTATATGTCTTCAATGTATCTTCTGGGAAACCTTGTCAGTCCTAGGATAGGCTGTCAAGCACCAGAGAAGTCAAACACTCCAACCCAGCGGGTCCTCGGGTGGCGGATAGGGGAATGCCCTGTAATGGGGTAGCTGCGAATATTCAATAAGCAACCCCGGAATAAATCATGGGAGGCCCTTTGGCAAGGCCGAGCACCCATCAGCCACCCTTGCTAGGGTTACATGGAGAGCACATCAGCGGAGGAACTTTGGTCAACGGTGAAGTACACAAGACGCTGGACAGAGACGCCCAGGGTCACCTAGTTCAGTTAGCGAACTACTGCTCACACTTGTATGGAGTGGCGACCGCAAGTGCTCATATAGCCAATGAAAGCAAATAGCCGAGCAAGCTCGACATGATGATGATGATGATGATGATGATGATGATGATGATGGTGATGATGATGATGATGAATGTATCTTCATTAGTGTTTCGCAAAGGCATCAATTGAAATAATGTAGAGTGACAACTGTCCAGTTGCAACTAAAACTGTAAAGTATTTGTAATGATCCAGGCATGACATAAATGCACAGATAAACAGATAAAGCAGACACGCGCGCGTGTGTGTGTGTGTGTGTGTGTGTGTGTGTGTGTGTGTGTGTGTGTGTGTGTGCATGCACGTGTGTGTGTACGTGCATACATGTGTGTATATGTGTATGTGAATATACATGCATGCGTGCGTGCGCGCACGAGGGTGCGTGTGTATGCTTATGAGAGAAAGACAGACAGACAGACAGACAGACAGACGGACAGACAGACAGACAGACAGACACAGACAGAGAGAAAGGATGTTCGTTGAGGAGGACAATCATTAGTTAATCACAGTGCACAGGTCACGTCATAGTGCCTGATCAAATGCTGTTTGCTTTGCCAGAATTCTCTTCATTTTATCAGTCTGAGTCAATTCATGACATAGATTAATAAAGAAACCAATGAATCAGGAAGTTTTGAGTCTAGCTCCAGACCAAACGCAGATGTAAAATCTTGTAGACTACCCCAGAAAAAGAAGGGAGAAAAGGGAAATAAACGAAAAGCAAAAAGAACGAAAAACAAATCTTTTATATAGATGAGCGTGTGTGCTTGTGTGTGTGTGTGTGTGTGTGTGTGTGTGTGTGTGTGTGTGTGTGTGTGTGTGTGTGTGTGTGTGTGTGTGTGTGTGTGTGTGTGTGTGTGTGTGTGTGTGTGTGTGCATGAGTGAGCATGTTTGTGAATAGCTGAGGAGGGGTTAGGGGAGAAATTGAGTGGGAAAGGGACTGAAATACTTAAAGAAATTTCTTAATCTTTTTGTATGTAAATTGTGATATGTGATACACAAATGCATTACAATCTGTGATGCAATTTTGATTGTCAAGGTGTTAATGCTGTGATACTGAAGTTATAATGCTTTTTTCTGTACATGAATTAGAATTTTTCTGTGATGTGTTTTTATTGTCATTCAAAATATTGATTATAATTTTATGTACAACTATTGCATGCACACACACACACACGCAAGCAAACATAGCACACGCACGCACACACACACACACACACACACACACACACACACACACACACACACACACACACACACGCATGCAAACATAGCACACGCACACACACACACACGCGCGCGCGCGCACACATATTCTTATACACGCATGTGTGCACGTGCCTGCGTGCACACACACATACGCACGCACAACAACGCACACACACGCACACACACACACACACACGCGCGCACACACACGCATGTGTATATATTTTAATATTCTTAGGTTTCTTATGGGTCTTCTTACTTGTATAGTTTTAATGTTTGTTGTTTTCTTATTGTGTATGTAATTGTGAACATTTTTATCACCATTTGCTTTTTTGCGAAATGTAGAGCATGTTTATATATGGAATATGCGCTATACAAATAAACATTATTATTAGTCTCTGATAGAATATCTAAATTTAAGTAAACAAAATGAGAAGAATGACGCAAAAGATAACAGAAAGGAAGCACGAAAGATAACGGAAAGAAATCTTTGTTGACATTCTGGTGGATATGAGTTTCGGTCTTGGTTTTTGGGAGAACTTCTGGTAGTTATCTTTGCTTGAAACTGAATGAGAAATTGACTAAAAGGATCATCCAATAAGTAATGAGAAAATGCCTATAAAGATGTTAAAAATTATACAAAGTCAGTTCCTTTCTATATTTCTTTAACCCTTTGACCACTGCACTCTGTCCACCAACTGCAAAAACTTTTTGACTCCCTCTCCCTATCTACCAGCTTCCTCAACGAAGAGGAGAGGGAACCAAACAGCAAAGTTTTTGTTTTGCTGGCATGGTTGCCAATGCAGGATGCTGGTGGGCAGGGTGCAGGATTCAAAGGGTTAAAATGTAATATCCCTTCTCCCGAATTCCCATCTGTTAAGAAAGTCCGAAATGTCCATTGCTAGGTCACCAGAGATGATATATTGTACCTGTACGGCCACCTCCATTTCCACGTACGTCATCAACAGTCGTAGAAACGTAGGCTACATGTACACTGCGGACTGGTTCTTTCAACTCGGGGAACGAATCAAAATTTGGGGAAATCGTATCGGAAGTATGATGAACTACCTACTGCAATGTCTGACAGAGAAGGATGCAGGAAACGTGTCATGGATTGCCGAGCAAGCTCGATATGATTGATTGATTGATTGTATCAGAAGACATTCGACTACATATCTCAAACCGAACCGGCCATTGATTGGTTGATATTTTGGTTGCTGCAGCAGACATCTTGCTTATGCATATGTATGAACCATGACTTGAGAGAATGGGGTCACATGATCGAAAACTTTAATATCCACCACGTTGCGTGGCATCATATCTCGAATGTATACATATTCTGTTATATCTCCTGGTAAGTCTGGGAGCGCATTTTCCCCGCGTGATTGCGTGCGACTGTTCCATGGCTAAATCTATCCCACATTTATTCGCACTGTTTCCTCAGCAGTTTTGTCTACATATGCATAAGCAAGATGTCTGCCGTATGACCCAAAATATCAACCAACCAAAGGCCAGTTCGGTTTGAGATGTAGTCGCATTTTACCAGGAGAAACACGGGATGTGGTGGTGTGTTCCATTCATATGACGTCATAGATGACGTTACCCTTTAAGATCTACGGCAAGACTCGTTATATTGCATTATTACAGTTACAACAATTAAAATCTTATACAAACTGCAAACGAACATGGGCTGTTTGTTTTGTTTCTTCTAGGTGTGTGTGTAGTTCTTTTCTTAACGAGTATTCGATACACTCATGTCTTTTTGCTTTACTTTATTGTTCGTTGTCTTTGTCAAAATATTCAAATGTCAGCAAATAGTGCATGTACATGATTGTATGTCTGTGTGCAATCTGAGTATATGTGTATGATTGTATGTTTGTATGTGTGTGTGTGTCTGTGTGTGTTTGTGTGTGTATGTGTGTGTGTGTGTGTGTGTGTGTGTTGATCATAAATGAACACACACACACCTGTTTGTATGTCTGCATTGTCATGTTTGATGTCTATTTAAGTGTGTGTTCTAGAAAACTGCAGTTTAATATTCTATTAATTCTTGCCGAAACTTGAACAAAAAAAATGAAGAAAAAAAGTATACATGCCAATGCGTTCCCGCTCATAATCTAAGAAAATGCCCCTGACGTTGACCATTCCGCCAAATTTTCCACCAGAAGGGTTGAAAAAAATAAATGTGAATACAAAAATGTATAAAACACTTGCCTACATTACTTAAAATTGTGTCTGCATATCATATTAGAGACAGAATGCAGTTTAATGCATATGCCCAATTAACAGTTCTCATGGAAAGTATGTAAGGCTTCACAGAACACACACTGATGAATGGGTCAGCATGACAGAAAATGATAGGAAGATATGACTGAAAGCAAAAGAGTAAGGCAGAAACAAAGAAAGTGAAAGAAAAGAGAAAATTTCTAGCACAGAATTTCCAAAAGGCGGGGATATCAGTTATACTGAAACAGCCCCAGCATCACTATGTGGGTAGTATAAAACCTCGGCCCAGGAAAATTGGCGTCTAGTTTTAGAATCTGAGAGCCAGGTTGAAGTTGGACAGTGAAGATGCGGACAATCTCAATATCCACACTTCCTGCATTAATAGTCTTCCCTTCTAACTGCCTACAAATAAGTCCAGTCATTCTAGCCTTTGTTTTCTTTGTCATCTGAGTCAGTAGTCTCCCCTGCTAGAGCTCTTCAATCACTGGAGGCAATGTTTGTCACCACAACATGGTAGCCAGCTGGAATCAATATCAGTTGACTGGAATGAAGATAAGATGAATGAGTTGTCTGATGCACGCATCTTACTCATCTTTTATCCTTGCTCTTTCTCGTCTAGTATCATAGTAATGCTTCATTCTTCTGTACTGATCAGTTATGTGATTGATTTCTGCTTCACACACGCACACACACACACACACACACACACACACACACACACACAGACACACACACACACACTAACCACAGGCCGCCACTCCACTAAACCGCTGGTGATACTGACTGATGACAACTGTTCATCTACCGTCAATTATCATAATTCAACGTATCAGTTGTGATTTGCACGTGATGAATATACATGTACAAAACACTATCACTTGCTTTAAATAGACTTGAAAGCACAGAAACTAACAGAAGCAGCAAACTATTCTGTCATGTGTTTTCTTTCGGTTCTCAGCATATGACTGAAAAATCTTTGAGAAAAGTCCAGAAACAGACTAATGACCAATCAGTCTCCAGTACTGTATTACAACCCTTCGGACTTATCTCCCCTCTGACAGATGTCTCTGTAAAGTGATATGCACGCACACCGTCTTGCAGGTGCTCAGTAAGGAGTGAGTGAACGCGGACCTCAAAGTAATGAGAATTTGATCTTTTTCTGGTATCAGCCTTTGGTAGGGGGGGGGGGATGTGTAATTTCTGAAGGGAGAAATGGAAAGGGAGAGGTGAAAGTCTGGCAGTGGAGACGTACATTTATCTTGTAGTTATGGACCCCCTTCAGGGACCAGTGTGTCAGCAGCAGAATGTTGCATGGTCACGTACTGATCGATCTCCATGGCTCTGTTGCCTGTCTCAAGCTTTATGGAGAATCAAGTGACTTATGCCGATGTTGGAAATGGTTCCAAAGAGAAAGCATTTCCTGCCAACTTGATCCGAAGAAGGATCATGCTTAGCCAAACATATTTTCATGACATTTTGCTTACATGTCCCAAATGTTTTAAAATCCCATGTAAATTACAAAAAAACCAACAACAACAAAGAAAGAGGGAAGGCTGACACAGAGGCCTGTTTGTGGGTACTGAGTCGTATGTCTTTGAAATATGACAGATGGATTAAAATGAATAAAAAAAATTTTTTTAAAAACAGACTGACAGGAAGACTGAAATGGTGTAGGTCTTGTTTTTCAGTTAGAAGATGGTCATGTGGATTCTAGTACAAACCAACAAAATGCTACGTTCTTTTTTACCGAAAATGTTTACTCAAGAAAAGTATTCTGAAAATCATTTCCAAAAAATTACATCAGATCAATCTTTGTTAGTTAAAATGTCAGAATCATTAGTTCACAGTCCTGTTAATGCATTTCTTTAACTTTATTCGGTTTGTGTTTTAGTGTTACAATTTCCCTTCAAGTTGTTGAAGTTAATTGTTAATGTTAAGTTGTCGTTCCATTTTACTGTTCCCCCACCTACTAATGTCTTTTTCCTCTGTCTTCTCTCTGCCCAAATCCAACCCGTCCAACTATCGTTCTACATTTTATTTTGTTCATCTTTTTTTTATTATTATTATTATTTTATTATTATTATTATTTACTTTTTTTTATTCCCCCCTCCCCCCTCCCCCGTCTAATATCACTTATAGTGAAAAGACGTTAAATCAAAAGAACGAACGAACAAACCAACAAATGAGGAAATTTAAAACTCTTGTCTGGGTTCTATTTCAAAGCAGTTATGTGTTGAATACAACTGTTTAAAGTTGTTAGAAAAGGTATATTTAAAGTAAATGGAGAAGTGGGAAGAACGAGGGTGAGAGAAATACATGATTTTCAGGCTCATCAAAACCAAGTGTGTGAGTGTGTGTGTGTGTGAGTTGTGTGTGTGTGTGTGTGTGTGTGTGTGTGTGTGTGCGTGTGTTATGTGTGTGTGTGTGCGTGTGTGTGTGTGTGTGTGTATGTGCTGTGTGTGTGTGTGTGTGTGCGTGTGTGTGTGTGTGTGTGCGCGTGTGTTATGTGTGTGTGTGTGCGTGTGTTAGTGTGTGTGTGCGTGTGTGTGTGTGTGTGTGTGTGTGTGTGTGTGTGTGTGTGTGTGTGTGAGTGAGTGAGTGAGTGATGTGTGTGCGTGTGTGTGTGTGTGTATGCATGTGTGTATGGATGTGTGTGTGCTTGTGTGTGTGTGTGTGTGTGTGTGTGTGTGTGTGTGTGTGTGTGTGTGTGTGTGTGTTTGATTGCTAATTAAGTCTACAGACAAGAAAACACAATTTGTATTTACTGGGGATGTTTGTGGTATACTGATTTGAGAATCTGAGAATTCAAGTAACTAAACCCGATGTCCATTGTCTTTCTACAACGAACTGTATTTGCCTCACCTAAAAGGTAAAACACGATAATGGTCGACCTCCCTGTTATAGATTTTCAAAACCATATCCCATCTACGGATTAAAAGTGCAGACATCAACAGGATGTAAGCATTAATGTAATGGTCGTTTAAGGAAAGGTAACATCCTCTTTTCTGTACAATAAGTGTCTTGTAATTCCATTCATTCATTCATTGAAGAAAGAGTCCTGACTTATTTTGAAACGTCTCACGATGTGGGAGAAATCTTTTGGGAAGTGTGCACTTAGCAAATTGAACAGCTAAAGAGTAGAAAACGCACACACACACACACACACACACACACACACACACACACACACACACACACACACATACACACACTCACACACACACTCTCTCTCTCTGTCTGTCTGTGTCTGTGTCTCTGTCTGTGTCTGTGTCTGTCTCTATCTCTGTGTCTGTCTCTGTCTCTCTCTCTCTCTCTCTGTCTGTCTCTGTCTCTCTCTCTCTCTCTTGTGGAGAGGGGGGGGGGGGCAAAAATCAACGTAATGTTTGTGAGTGCACCGAAAAGCAAGATGAGTACAACAGATTGATCGTGTAAGGTCATGCAGATATAAGAAAAAGCAAACGTGTTGTTCTTCTTTTCCTTTTTTTCCCTGTCGTCGTCGTCGTCGTCGTCGTCGTCGTCGTCACGATGACGATGATGATGATGATCATCATCATCACCATCATCATCTTCTTCTTCTTTTTCTTCTTCTTCCTCGTTTGTGGCGTTTTCATGGTCGTCGTCTTCGCCAAGGCCTGTTTCTTCTTTATTACTTTATCATCCTCTTCTTCTTTTCCTCTTCCCTTTTCTGTCGTTTTAATTCATTTCTTCTGTTTGTGTTGGTGTTGGTATAAATATTACAGCAAGTTTAATATTTCCTAGAAACCCTAGTTTTCTACTCTTTAGCTGTTCCTAGAAACCCTAGAGCAGCATCTCAGGAAAACATATTCCGATTCTCAGCGCGAGGCACCACTTGAAATCCAGAATCTGGTTTGGCCTGCAGCGCCAGAAGGAAAATTCAATAACAAACCACCAACACTGGATGAAGTGAAGAACGTAGTAAAGAAAGCCAGAGCCAAGTCAGCACCTGGACCAAACGGAATACCATACCTGCTCTACAAGAAATGCCCAAAAGTGCTCGAGTGGCTCCACAAGATGATTCGATCAGCATGGAGGAACCAGAAGATCAGCGACCAATGGATGAGAGCTGAAGGAGTGTACATTCCGAAGGAGCAGAACTCCAGCAGCGTCAACCAGTTCAGGCCAATATCACTTCTGAACGTCGAGGGGAAAATCTTCCTCTCTGTTATGGCAGCAAGATTGACAAAATACCTGACTGAAAACAAGTATCTGGATATGTCAGTCCAAAAGGGAGGCATACCAGGAATGCCTGGATGCTTGGAACATGCCACGTTGATTTGGGATGCCATCCAAAAAGCAAGAACAGACAAGAGAGACATTGACGTAGTTTGGCTTGATCTGGCGAATGCATATGGATCAGTTCCACACGATATGATCCAGCTGGCTCTTGAAATGTATCACATCCCAGAAAACATCCGAACAATGCTAAGGAAGTATTTCCAAGGGTTCTCAATGCGGTTCTCTACCAAAGAATACACCACGGACTGGATAGACCTAGAGATGGGCATTGCAATGGGCTGTGCAATCTCTCCCATACTGTTCGTGTTGGCAATGGAAGTCATCTTGAAAGCTGCAATGAAGAGTTCAGGTCCAGTGAATCTGGGAGATGGATACCAGGTGCCTCCTCTGAAAGCTTTCATGGATGACACAACAGTCTTGTCCACGGATAAGGAAGAGACACACCAAATCTTAAAGCAGCTGGATGAGCTGGTGGCCTCTTCAAGAATGAGGTTCAAACCAAAGAAATCCCGAAGTCTCTCACTGCGAAAAGGAAAAGTGGCAGATTCAGTCAAATTCATGGTAGCCAATCAAGCCATCCCCACTGTCACAGAAGAGCCAGTAAAAAGTCTCGGAAGATGGTATGATGACTCCCTGAAAGACACACAAAGGGGATGTGAAACCAAGCAAACAGCAGAAGAAGGCCTGAAGAAAATAGATAACTGCGGACTGCCAGGCAAATACAAAGTCTGGTGTCTACAGTTCATGCTGATACCAAAGCTGCTGTGGCCACTGCTAATCTATGACATTTGCACCAGCACAGTGGAAGCAATGGAAGCCAAAATCAACAAATACACAAGAAAATGGCTCGGTGTCCCACCTGGTCTCACTGATGTTGCATTCTACTGTCGTCAAGCAATGCTGAAGCTACCTCTCAAATCCATAGTGGAGGAATACAAAGTTGGAAAAGCAAGACTGTTGAGCATGCTGGAGGAATCGGAAGACAATATCGTGAGATCAGTTCAGCCAAAGCTGAGAACTGGCAGAAAATGGAAAGTCCAAGAGGCTGTAAACAATGCCAAGAGAAACCTCAGCATCAAAGAAATAATTGGACACACGCAAACCAACAGACAGGGACTGGGAGCAACAAAAATGCAGTGGTGGTCCAATGCCAAAGGGAAGGAAAAAAGAGACATGATCATACAGGAGTTGAAGAAAGAAGAAGATGTCAAAAGAGTGCAGAAGGCAGTCCAGCAAGGTCAACAGGGGCAATGGACAACATGGGACAGTACACTCCAAAGAAGTCTCAGCTGGAACGATATGTGGCACATGGCTCCTCTAAGGATAAGCTTCCTCCTCAGATCTGTATATGACCTGCTCCCCTCGAATGCAAACTTAGTGAAATGGGGGAAATCAGATGACCCAGCATGTCCGCTCTATCAGAAGAAACAAACAGTGGAACATGTCCTAAGCTCTTGCAAAGTAGCGCTAGCCCAAGGAAGGTATACATGGAGGCACAACCAAGTTCTGAAAGTGATCACAGACGTGGTTAGCGAAAAAACCATGACCCCAAACACAGCAATTGCTATGACAACGTTCTACAAAGCAGGAGGGAAACAGGTCTGGCCCGAAATTGCTATGACAACCAGCACATTGCCAAAGGGTCTTCTGGATGGAGCAGTCGACTGGGAGTGTACAGCAGACCTCCCAGAGTGGAGAAATTACCCAGATGTCATCAGCAAGACAGGCATGAGACCAGACATCGCTCTCCACTCTGACTCCTCGAAACAAGTGATTCTGATAGAACTCACTGTGCCATACGAAAGCAGAATGGAAGAAGCACATTCTACAAGACCGAAAAATACGCCGGTCTTGCCAGCACCCTGAAGAAAGCAGGTCTGCGGGTCAAAATCTTCGCCATAGAGGTCGGGGCAAGAGGGTTTGTGGGCACCTCCGCTTATGATCTCATGAAACAACTCGCCATTTCTGGGAAGAAGAGGACTAGAGCCCTTAAAGCGATGGCAGAGGCAGCAGAAAGGAGCTCAAGCTGGATCTGGGCAAGGAGGAACCAAAAGTGAACTTCATAAGGATTAAATTCCCTACAGATGATGTGTGCCCCGTTAGCACATTGGTAAAACCGCGTACCGCAGTTCTGAAGCGCAGAATCGCCCAGGTTCGATCCCCGGCGTGGGGAAAAAAAAATAGACAACAGCAGAAGGGCATCCAGGAGTCATGACCTGGATGTGGCCCGGCCCCCCGAGAGTGTAAGGAGTTCAGGGCCGAAACACTTGTCTAAAGGGGGTTACTTCTCTGAAGACCTTCTGTTGTCTAGCTCTCCCTAGAGTTTCTTTCTACTTTCTTGGATATGAATACATTCAATCCCACGTCATTCAATGATGTTTTATTTATGCTACATGGGAATTTGTAAATCTCTCTGACAACATTTAATGTTTTTACATTATGGTGATGAGAAGTTGACCGTGCCTTTTTCTTGCTTTGTTCCACAGCTCCAAATTGACTTGGGTTTAGCTTCCCCCTTGGTCCCATTGATACTGAAGAAAAGGGGAACCTTATGCTTTAGCAACTGCTGGTTCTTCATTTAACTATGACCAGGCCTAAACACAGCGCCTGTACAGCTTCACAGTTCCATAATCTTTAGGGACTGAAAGAAGACAGAGAGACAGATACATAGATAAACAGACAGATACATACGCAAAACAAAAGTGGTTTCCTGTTTGGCTGGTCCGGAATTATATACAAATCTCTCTCTCTCTCTCTCTCTCTCTCTCTCTCTCTCTCTCACACACACACACACACACACACACACACACACACACACACACACACACACACACACACACACACACACACACACACACACACACACACACACACACACACACACACACACCACACGGAGTACATACGACGCGCAAACCACTCAAAGTGCGCGCGTATGCATGTACACAGAATAGTTTCAAAGATAACTGTAGGTACGAACCAAACCCACCGACCCAAAACCATTTACAAGAAACAGAAACTTTTAGTATGCTATTTTTTATGTACACGTGACCCTCATCCCTTTATGCCGTCAAAAATGAGACTTACAACAAAGTACGTGGACAAAACCTGGAAAATCTATATCTCGATTTACAATTCTATAGCCTACGTTCGGTTATATGGTAAAGACGAGGATTCACTCGATGTCCGATCCTGTATCAATACACATCCGGTCTATTCGTCAATAAAAGACTCCAATTATTCTCTCCCTTGTTTGTTTTGTCCGCTGTGTCAACAGTCTCCCCTGCTAGAGCTCTTCAATCACTGGGGGCAGTGTTTGTCACCACAACATGGCGGCCGGCTAAAGTCGATGATGATTGACTGGGATGAAGACTGGATGAAAGAGGAGTTGTCTGACGCACGCATCTTCCTCATAGTTTGTCCTGGCTCTGTCTCTTCCAGCATTCTACCAATGCTTCATTCTTCTGCAATGGTCAGTTATGTGAAGACCTTCTGCTTCAAACACACATGCACGTGCGCGCGCACAAGCACGCATGTACAAATAGTTTTAAGAGTTGTGTAGAATAATGAAAATAAAAAAAGAGAAAGGAGCAGACTAAAAAAGATCGGATGATGTCATATATATCTAATGAAACATACACACAACTGACCGACAACAAAAGTATATTTTGTCCAGAAAAATACACGTGGGGAAACGTCAGAAAGTAGTAAAGATGAAAGAGAATTGTTTTCCGTTTTAGTTGCATACGCTCATGGTCTCCAACACAGGGAATATTTAGAGATTCCTTTGTTTGAAACAGGAATAACTGACATTGAGAGTGCCACAGACAGATAGCTGGTGACATCGAGACAACGGCGGACATTCAGGCAGAGCCATGGGGAGACATGTAGCTAGATCCCCATGACCTTCAAGAACTGGCTTGGCTTAATTCTATCATCAATCTCTGCTCCTGCTTTCCTTTCTTCTTCTTCTTCACAGGCGTGCACTTGGGTGTCTGTGTATGCAGCTGCATTCAGTTCAGTATACATATTATTTGTTATTTCTCGTTTCATTACTGAAGTTATGTTTTCCATTGTTCTTGCCATTTTTCTCTTAATTTTTCATTTGTTCCTGTTAATGGGTAGATCCTAAAGTGTGCCTTCCTGTACATAAGTCTTCAGCCAATACATTTTCAATCCATCAATCACTCAACCAGTCAATCACCTTCTTTTTCTTGTATTCTGCTCGTTGTCTTTCTTTTTCTTCTGTCTTTTTTCCTTCTCTTCCTCATTCTCTATAACAATGGAACATCGGTTTGAAGCAAACAGTGGCTCATGAGTGTATTCTATGTAGTAAGGTATAGATGTCATAAAACGGTTTTCTGCAAACGGTATTCTGCAAATGGCATCTTATTCTGTTGTCTCATTTCAAGGAAGACTGACAACCAGACCATCAACCAAGGTTTAATGGAGGGAAATGGTCGACGTCTGTCGCACCCAGCCATCAAACTCTCAGCCCGTCATTTCTTGTTAACACTTTCTAACCACCAGGCCACCACTCCGCTAAGCTGTAGGTGATATTGACTAAAGGTAGAATTACCATGCCACTATATTAACCCTTTGACTTCCACACCCTGTCCACCAGCGTCCTGCATTGTCGACCATGCCATCAAAGCAAAAATTTAACCCTTTGATTTCCTCATTCTTCCCACCAGCGTCCTTCAGGAAGCTGATGGATAGCGTGAAGGAATCAAAGGGTTAAGTTTTGCAGTCGGTGGATAGGGCGCGGGTGTCAAAGGGTTAATGTAACAACTTGTACGGGATTGGTAAATCTGTGTAAAGTGCCGCCATTTGCTTTTGATAGACTAAAAAGCATAAAAATGATAAGAGTATTAAGATTATATTCTCATTTCCATCGTCTCCCACAAATGACTTCGACACCCCCTAATTTTTATTCTCTGTATAACTAGCTTCCCCTGGCAAAGAAACCAAAACCAAAAAAAAAAAAAAACAAAAAAAAAACAATCTGACTGAAGCCCGGAATCAGATAATGACCACCCCATCCCCAGTACTGCCCCCTGTGGGCTTACGTCTTATCCCACGATTGTCGCTGTAAAGTTATGCACATGTCCGCAGTCCCGCAGGTGTCCAGTAATGAGCTCGTGAGGACACACATGAAAATAAAGAGAATTTGATCACTTCCTGGTGTGAGACTTAGTGATGGAAATACAACGCCTGAAGAAGAAAATGGAAAAAAACAAAAAACAGAGCGAATGCTGCAAACGGAAGTTGTACATTTATCTTGTAATTATGGACCCCCTTCAGGGACCAGTGTGTCAGCAGCTGAATGTTGCATGGTCACGTACTGATCAATGTACATGGCTCTGTTATATATATCAAACTTTATAAAGAATCAGCGAATTCTTTCGTAAGCCGTTTGAACTTCACCGTGTCCCGTATTAGTAGTTTTGTTTATAACTCCATGTTCAAGAGTTCTTTCGCTAGTGGCCCAGCAAAGGGCCATGTTAATGCAAACGCAATGTTAAGTACTTTCGCTAGTGCAGCAAAGGGACCATGTTAATGCAAAACGCATGTCAGTACCTTTTCAGGACATTTCTGTGAGCGACGTACAGTGAAATAAAAATATTCTTCCGTGATGTCAGTGCCAAAAAACAACTGATTACACAGATGAGCAGATAGAGAAGACGACTGATAGAGAGAGAGAGAGAGAGAGAGAGAGAGAGAGAGAGCAGATGAGAAGAGTAGATAGATAGATAGACAGAGACAATAGATAGATAGATAGATAGATAATAGACAGATAGATAGATAGAAGATAGAGAAACAGATAGATAGATAGATACAGATAGATAGATAGATAAAGAATAGATAGATAGATAGATAGATAGATAGAACAGATAGATAGATAAACAGATAGATAGATAGATAACAGATAGATAGATAGATAGATAGATAGATAAATAGATAGATAGATAGATAATAGACAGATAGATAGATAAAATAGATAGATAGATAGATAGATAGATAAACAGATAGATAGATAGATAGATAGATAGATAGATAGATTAGACAGATAAATAGATAGATAGTTTCCTGTGTGTTGCCATTTTTTTGTTTATTGAAGTTCATAGTAAAAACAAAAACAAATTTTACAGTTTTGGAAATAAAAGAGAGAGAAAAAGACATAAAGAGGGAGACAGACAGAAAGAGAGACAGACAGAAAGAGAGAAACAATGACTTTCATGAAGAACAAGAACAATGTAAAGCGTGCTTGTGCTTGTGGTGTGTGTGTGTGTGTGTGTGTGTGTGTGTGTGTGTGTGTGTGTGTGTGTGTGTTTTGTGTGTGTGTCTGTGTCTGTGTTGTTGTGTGAGTGTGTGTGTGTATGTGTGTGTGTGTGTTCTATGTCTGCGTGTGTCTGTGTGTCTGTGTCTATGAGCATAGCACCTCATCTCTGGTAGGGGCCGGTTGAAACCGAAAAATCCCACCGTGATTATGAAGGGATTGATGTGAATTCGAATCCACAATGTTCCAATAGGGTAGTCCCGTTGCGCTAACCTCTACACCACAGCGACTGGTAAATCAGATTTATTGTTGTTGTTTTTTTCACGTACACTAACAATAGCATGTTATCAATGAGACTCGTTGATTGTAATTTGGTTGAGATATATATACACACAGAGTCAGGAAAATTGTTGCTCATTCAATCTGCCCTCACACACACACACACACACACACACACACACACACCACACACACACACACAACACACACACACACACACACACACACACACACATACACACACAAACACACACACATACACACACGCATACACACACAATACCGCACACCACACCACACACACACACACACACACACACACACACACACACACACACAACACACACACATCTTGGCATACAGTGTAAAAGTTGGAATAATGAGAAAGGCGCAAAGAAAAGTCAGTGAAATTCTGCACTTAGAATGAACAGGGACAAGAAATGAGTTACAATCAAAACAAATGTGCCCTCTGGGGTTTTTTGAAAACAGCAGACATCGCACAGAGGATGGAAAAAAGCGGCGAAATGTCGTTTCCTTTGGTGCAAAGACAAACTAGTAGTGATTTGCATGTTTTAAAAACTGACAGGAAAGATGACGAGTTGTTTACAACGACCTTACTCGAGTAATACACAACATTTACAGTATTCAGAAAACGAAGTTTTGAGCTGTAGTCAATGAACATAGTATTGTGCAACTTATATGACCTTTGAAGAGGCGGCCGGTCTCCCATAGGGACAAGGTGCCCTGTCCAACGAATTTGGATTTGATGAAGAACTGGCAGGCACTCTATATTTGGCAAACATTTGGAAAAGGAATTAAAAAAGTCGTTGAAGATTGAAACAGCAGTTGTCATCCGTGACCTGAATTTAGTAAAGACATGCTGTCTGATATCACAATAAATAACTTTATGTGTTCTACCCTATCCTCGTTTTCCTTTTCTTTATTTTTCCATATACAGACGCAGTACCTGCCTTCCAGTCTGACTGCATAAGTTTGAGTCTTGGTCGAGAAAACTTTGTACGTGTGGCCTTCAGTCCATTCAGCTGTAAACAGGCACCTGAGCCTGTTTAGCTGGGGAAAGTACAGCAGTACGAGAGAGGAGATGGTCATTGCCTTCATAATACTGACTGCAAGAAAACTTCAGTCGTTGCCTCTTTGAATTCCACGATCTCAGTTTTCTTCCTTTTTTTTTTCACTCACTGGAAAGTACGCAAATGTTCACAGAAACTGGTTCCTGATTTCTGAATTCCGGAAGCAACTTTTCATTGGACGGACACATCTGGGCTGACTCAATGTCCGGACTTCCTTCATCAATACTCTTTCAAATGAACTACTAATAGACTACTCCAATCATTCTCTCCTTGGTTTCGTCAGCTGAGTCAATAATCTCCCCTGCTAGAGCTCTTCAATCACTGAGGGGCTGTGTTTGTCCCCACAATATGGTGACTGGCTGGTGTCTTCCTCTGCTCATCCTCCCGTCCATCTGTTTCTCCATACAATGGGAAGATCAATTTTAAATTAAACATCGGTCGATGTGTGAACCGTTATGCATATACATATGCGTCCATGTGTATGTGTGCACACATAAGTGTAGCCAAATACATGTCAGGGATAAAATCTCAGCTGTGGGTAAATGAAGTTCCTGACCTACACAGTTGTCTGTATTTCTTGAGTTTGATTGACTCCATGATACATCATGACAGCAAGCGTACAGCACAAGCATGTCACATAGTCTCAATCCCAAATAGAACTTCATGACATCATCACTACCTTCTCCATTCTCAACATCATTCATCATCATCATGGATCCTGCCGCATGGCAAATGGAGATCATGGCCCTTCATATGAATCTATCTATTGTCGCTGTAAGTACTTCTCCCACCCTGTCTGTCTATATGGATCAATTAATGGATCATGTTGTCCTGAATGGCACTAGATTAACTTAATCTTATGATAACGGTTCTGTCATGCTAAATCTACACTTGTTTGGTCATCTTTCTCCAGTCACTTTACATCATCACACAAAAAGGAAAGCTCATTGCTATAACTGTACAACTTAACCAGCATTGTTTACTGCATTGTCTTTGTGTAGTCCTTAAGGCCCTGCTGTACTGCTGCAAGACCAGGACTATCTACCGACAGCATATTGAAGAACTGGAATTATTCATTCAAAGATGTCTGCGCAGGATCTGTAGCATCACGTGGCAAGATCAAGTGTCAATCCTTCATGTTCTGAAAAAGTATAACTGCTTGCCAAGTACATGTATACGTCTGCTGTCTGCTCATCAAATGGCAGGCTCGACAGACAGCGCGCGTTGTCCATATGGAAGACGATGACATCTTCAAGATACTCCTGTAAGAACAAGTGACGCAAGGACCACCAAAACGATGCGAGGATACTCTGAAAGCCAACTTATCTGTTGTGGCATCAACATCACCAGCTGGGAAGACTGCCCACAACTAAATGAACTAGCAGTGGACGCAGGGCACAATCACATTAGAACAATGCAGAACAACTGCTATTAAACAGAACAGGGACTGGCAGAACAGACCCAAGGACACCTTCCCACACAGTGCCTCGGAAGAACAAACCTCCTCTAGGATCACTCTCGTATTACAAATGTAGACTCACACCATGCGCTAAAGACTAGTATGCCTAGCCATCCGTCGCATCAAAGGGAGATCTATCATCAAGGCTTCAAAGAAATGTGAATAAAATTGCTGTCATTTGGTTCAGGCATTGATTGCATTCTGCACACAAAATATTTATTTTTCGTTTGATTTGAATACCCAGACCATAAGCAAGGTATAGTGGGGGAAAGGGGACGGTCTTTTTCACGTCCAGCCATCAAGTTACAAATCTGTCACTCATAAGTTGAGCATTCTAACCACAAGACCACATTACAAAGTGTTAATAATACTAATTAAAACATTAATCTTATTATTATTAATAACCACAATATACAACCATTTACTGTTTTAATCTGGCGACTTGAACAAGGTAAATATGTCTCTCCCAAGCTCTGTCAATTTCTTATGACTGACAAACAGTGTCAACACTTACAAAAGTAGTCAGCTATCTTCTCACTTCAGCTTTTTCCAATCACTTCAATTTTCATGCAGAAGCCTCAATATCCACAATTATATGATTTCTTACCATTTTCTCCTATATATTTTCTCCAAAAATGACCTTCCAATTTCCCCTGGGAAAAGATTTTGATAGAAACCCAGAAACGTACTATTAACCACTCCATCCCCAGTATCACTTCTTTAAGCTTGTTTTCTCCAGTTGATATCATTGTAAAGTTACTCAAATGTGCTCATCCTACGGACGACAAATGATAAGCACGTGAGCACACATGTCAAAGAAATGACAATTTTGAAATTTTTTCAATAAAAAAAAGTCTTGACTTTACGGGAGGTGGGAGGATTACCACGTCTGAAGGAGGAAAGGGAAAGGGTGAAGTGAGAGTTGGAAGTGAGCGTTACATACATTTATCTTGTAGTTATGGACTTCCTTCAGGGACCTGTGTTCAGTAGCTGAATGTTGCATGGTCACGTACTGATCGATGTACACGTCTGTGCTCCATGTCTCAAGCTGTACGGAGAATGAAGTGAACTATGCTGTAAGCCATGTGACTGGTTCTTACATCCTTGTTTGTCTATCTTATTTCCCAAGACGACAGTTGATTTTAGTCATTTTGACTCAAAAGATGGGCATGTTTATTCAGACAAGTAATTTCAGGACATTTCTTTGAACTATAACGTATTTCATCTACATCATCCAGCTACTAGTGCAAACAGCCAAACCTTCTTGTTCATTTATAAGGAAAAGGGGCAGGGAGAGACAGACACACAGAGAAATGGAGAGATGCAAAGTCTGTGCCTGTAACAGTCTCGGTTAACCCTTTAACTCCCGCACCCTGTCCACTGGCATCGTGTATTGTCAACCATGCTAGCAAAGCAAAAACTTAACCCTTTCATTCCCTCACCCTATCCTCCAGCTTTCTGCAGGAAGCTGGTGGATAGGGTGAAAGAGTCAAAGGGTTAAGTTTTTGTGGTTGGTGGACAGGGTGCAGGAGTCAAAGGGTGAAGCTTCTTTGACAATCGAGAGGGAGTCATTAAAACGAATGAATGACAGAAGGGAAGACACTAGGAAAAAAACACACACACAAAAGAGAAAGGAAGTAAAGAGAAAGAAAAAAAGAAAGAAAGAAAGAAAGAAAAAGGAAAAGAAAGAAAGAAAGAAATACAGTGTGTCTTGTTAGAAGACCAAGTGGTTTCCATTAAATGTAAACCACAGAAGATATCTGAGAAAAAGACCTTTATTTCAAACAACTGGTAAGATGGTGACAGCTGCTAGATTACTGTTGAGGCTGTTAAAAAGTGCTAGCTCAGAAAGACAGAAAGAAAAAAATGAACAAGAACAAATTTCATTTACCAGGATATGAAATAAGCAAAGTATGTGCTTTATATACATCCAGTTCCTGCCCAGACAGTGTGTATGTGTGTGTGTGTGTGTGCTTATGTGGTGTGTGTGGCTATGTGTGTGTGCTTATGTGTGTGCTTATGTGTGGTGTGTGCTTGTGTGTGTGTGCTTATGTGTGTGTGTGTGTGCTTATGTGTGTGTGTGTGTGCTTATGTGTGTGTGTGTGCTTATGTGTGTCTCTCTCCGTGTATGTATGTGCGTGCATGTGTGTATGTGCGTGCATGTGTGTGTGTGCGTGGTGTGTGTGTGTGTGTCTGTGTGTGCGTAGTGTGTGTGCGTATGTCTTTTCCTGTGTGTTATATGTGTGTGTGTGTGTGTGTGTGTGTATGTGTGTGTGTGTGTGTGTGCGTGTGCGTGTGTTATTGTGTATGTGTGTGTGTGTGTGTGTGTGTGTGTGTGTGTGTGTTCGTTATTTCTTTTAACGTCTTTTCACATATGTGTTTTAGAAGAATGTGTGTGTGCGTGTGTGTGTGTGTGTGTGTGTGTGCGTGTGTGTGTGTGTGTGTGTGTGTGTGTGTGTGTGTGTGTGTGTGTGTGTGTGCGTGTGTGTGTGTTCGCGCGGGCGCGTTCGTGTTTTCAAACTGAGCTTATGTGCAAGCCTATGTATATATACAGTTTACATTCAGAACAAACCTTTGTCGTTTTTTTTAGCAGAGAACACTGAATTAAGGAACCCAGTCTCCAACATCATCTTTCAGTAATATTCGTGTCCTAAAAAGAAGGCCAGGGTAAAGCACAATGATGGCTGAAGTCCCTGTTATTGATTTTCTACATCCTATCCCCATCCACGACGTCCACGCCTGACTGCCGTTCATTGACTGCACGATAACACTGCAGACACTAACAGGAAACTGACATTACTTCAGTGGACGCTGCAGGAAATGAAACAGTCTCCAGTCTATGAATGTCTCGTATCCCATTTACCCATTGCAGAAGGGGTTTTAAGTGTGTTTTTTTTAAACGCCCAGGGTTGGCGTTTTCTTCTGTCTCTTTAAAAAAAACTGTTGGACTGTCTTCAATTAAACTGACAAGATCAGGGGGCAGGGGACACACATAAACATAAACAGAGGAAGATATATCCAGTGAGAGAGACAAACGGACAGAGAGAAAGAGAGAGAGAGAGAGCGAGACAGACAGACAGACAGAGACAGAGAGACAGACAGAGATGCGATATTTGCGAATACACTGAAAATCAAGATGGAAGAAGATGCTTCATATTTTGTTCTGGAACGTGAAGAGGAAATCTACTTTTTTTTTTAGGGGGGGGGAGGGGGGATTACTTTTGTAATGGAGTAAACCCTGACAGAAAACCGATGGAAGGCAACGGGAAACCACCATCGCATATTCCCAAGATAAACATGGCCAGTCAAAAGAGAATGGAGCAAGAGAAATTAGATCACCTAGTCACAACAGGAAGGTTGGAGGGAAAGAGAGCACCAGACAGACCAAGGGAGAAAATATTGGACGGATTCGCAGAGTGGCTGAGGACAGAGAGGGTGGGAGATGTACTTGCAGCGACAAGGGATAGATTCGCATGGAAGGCCATGATTGCCTACACCATGCGGCAGGGCACATGATGATGATGATGACTATAGTGTAAGATCGGTGTAGCTGTTACAGCAATTTTTAACGTTTTCCGCAATTTTTGGACTAAGCATATTCAATTCAAGAAGC
The DNA here is from genome assembly GCA_030674185.1 of Monoplex corrugatus. Lineage (NCBI taxonomy): Eukaryota > Metazoa > Mollusca > Gastropoda > Littorinimorpha > Ranellidae > Monoplex > Monoplex corrugatus. Next base: position 27,413,007 of record JAPXFY010000015.1, read on the forward strand.
GCATCATGTAGTAAATGAAACATCTTTAGGTGTTTATTGTAAATCTTATCCACCATGCAGAAGGTATGCCAGAGAGTTTACAGACTACGTTGCACGTTTTGTTTCATGAAATTTCAACCACTATGATTGCATACAAAGAGGAATGAAAAGGCAAGCACACTTTCATCTATCTTTGTCTGTCACCTGCTACAGGTCAGCCATATTTTCCACAGACTCAGGGCCCGTTACTGTTGAATATCACGTTGGTGTCCACCGCAAATGAATACAGACAGGAAGAGGGCTGAGGTATACGAACTCAAATCAAAAGCAAAGGGCTGGTGACAAGTTTATATCGCCATCTAATTTGTCTCTTCCCACTCTACCCATTTCATTGTATGAAACAAACAGTGACATCTTAGAATTTGACACACATTTAAGCGATAGACTCAGGCCTAAACCCACACCGATTTCTCGAGTCTGCACGAAAAACACGAACGATTGACGTGGAACGTGAAACTACAGAGCTTACGCAGACCTAAGCTGGTAACAACAATTCGTGAGGACCGTTTTATTTTGTTTAAGAGCGAAACATGAGGAAGAGCCAAGCACTTAAGTGTGTCAACGTCAGACGGTTCATGTTTAAGAAAGTGGGAGCTTTGTCCACGGCAGTTCTGATCACAATGAAACATTTGTTGATATAGCACTGGGTGAACAAAGGCTGGTGGCTAGTCTTCAAAGGACAGAAAAAAGCGTGGACCAGTGCCTTAAATTTGACTCCTGCACCATATCCACCAACTGCAAAAACTTAACCATTTGATTCCCTCACCCTATCCATCTGCTTCCTGCAAGAAACCGGTGGCCTATCCACAGATAGGGTGAAGGAATCAAAGGGTTAAGTGTTTTGCTTTGCAGGATGCTGGTGGACAGTGTGCGGGAGTTAAAGGGTTAAACAGTTTCATCCAGAGTCAGTCAAGTTAGATACCACAACTGATAAGAATAGGATTCATCATGAATCACATGACGTGTGTTGGCTAGCAATCAGTCTGAAAAAAAGAAAAGACTGTAATAACCATTGACTGTACTGAACGAAGGCTTGTAGTAAACAGGTGGACTGGCATTCTGAACTTTATTGTTACTGTAATTTAATGTCTGTTGCAGTGTACCCAGTAGCCATGAAGTGATCGCGTGTCGATTGTTGTATGTACCCTGCCCTGCGCCCAACCCCTACACCTTTGCGAAAAAGCTCTATGCCTATCACAGTAAACTATTCCAATTCCTCTGTGTGCTTGCATACATGCATTAATGTGCACATGTGTGTGTGGTGTGTGTGTGTGTGTGTGTGTGTGTGTGATGTGTTTTGTTGTTTGATACGTTATTTTTTACGCTATTTGCTGTGTGTGTGTGTGTGTGTGTGTGTGTGTGTGTGTGTGTGTGTGTGTGTGTGTTTGTGTGTGTCTATGTGTGTTGTGTGTGTGTGTGTGTGTTGTGTGTGTGTTGTGTATTTGTGTGTTCTGTGATGTGTTGTTTGTGTGTGTCTGTGTACAAGAGAAGCAAAAGCAGCCCACAGCACTGTGAATATAAGTGGAAAGACCAGTATAGCTTGCTAACAGCTGAGTTCAGATGCTGCCTTAATAACAGGCATGATGGCCACTAAAAAAAGGTCTGTAAAGCTCAGTTTATGCTACTCATTAACATACTCATGAATACACTGATGTGATCAACACAGTAGGACAGACAGTTATATCAAGCCATAGCATTCTGTATCCCTATCCATAGCCATGCTATTTTGTAACTGGACTGTCTGCTCAGTTTACAAATTGACTCGACGGTAGCAAAGGAACATTGAAAGGTGAACTATGTCACCATTTTATTACCTTGTGTGTGTGTGTGTGTGTGTGTGTGTGTGTGTGTGTGTGTGTGTGTGTGTGTGTGTGTGTGTGTGTGTGTGTGTGTGTGTGTGTTGTGTGTTTGCATGTGCATGTCTATCAGCCTGTCCACGTATCTTAATAAATGTTTCACACATATCATCATCTAGACATGAAGGAAAACCAACAACTGACAAACACGAGACCTGGCCACAAAAACAACTGCACTGTAGCTTATTTCGCTTGATACTATGAAACACTGTGGGCCTTACTCTCCTTGCTGTACCACGTAAAATATGACATCTTTAACAGAATAAAGTAACCAAGTTTCAGCCGAGGTAGCCGTCACCAAAACTGTGCCATGTTTAAATAATCAGTGAGGCATGATTGTACAGATTTGAAAAGCTGAATTAGGCTTAGTTTTGCCATAACTCGCTTACGATTTTAATAGACACAGCTCATTTATGGACACGCACTGGCCAAAAATAAAATTTGTCTAACTAGGGGAGAACAGCATATGCATGACATGGACAATTTCATGAATTCATAAGATAACGAAGTGGAATTGCTTCAGTCTGTTCCATCTTGAAGCACCAGCAGCCAGACTAATCCCATTCTCCATGCAGACTCGCTGTCCCACACACCGTCACTATGTCAGCGGTTAGTTTACCAACAGACAACAGATGATAGAAAGGTCAGGAGCCGGCTGCACTTTGGCGTGAGGCCATTTCATCATCATGATCATGATAATAACGAGGATTTATACAGCGCAACATCCCAGGAAGCGTGATCCTACGCTATTAGTACTTTACGGCAAATGTTATGCATCAAAACCTAATGAAACAATAAATCAATGAATGTAAGCACTATATGACACAGACCATAAATAAAACAGCAATCACAAGAGAAGCATCTTACTACAACGATGCGAAAACACTCTTCCAAATGAATATTTATGCATACATCTCCCCCCCCCCCCACACACACACACATACATCCCACTCACAGACACGCACACGCGCAAGCAACACGAAAGCATGCACGCGTGCACGCACAGACAGACACAAATGCTGCCAAACGTACACACACTGACTCAGGTTTGCAAACAAAATTTTAAATCGATGAAAACATACAACCCAATCATATGAGTATGGTAAGGAGAACAGACAGTAGGGAGAAGAGGAGTGAGGAG
>JAPXFY010000015.1:27421042-27428542 GCA_030674185.1 Monoplex corrugatus
TAAAAAAAATTTCCCCATCGTTTTTATTTTCATCAAATGCTTCCATTGAACTGCCGTTTGCTAAATCTTTCTTCTCTCTGACATTATACCACTGCGGACTGACACACTGAAGCCCAAAGAACTAACCAACAAACTCTTTGTTACTCCCTTTTTCTTGACAGCAGAAGACAGAAACTGGAGGTAACCAGGAGGATAACAGATATGAACATGAAAGTGATAGCTGTCTCATCATCCAGCCTCTCTCACCCGCTAATCTGTCTGCTGAAAGGCCGGCTTAGGATTTGTACAGGATGAGGGAGGCTACTAATCGATACTTCATCGATTATGTGGCGCCAGAAGGGTGTGGAAAATGATAGATTCGGGAGTGCTTGTTAGAGAGAGAGGGCGGCGAGAGGAGAGAAGATTACAGCACTGGACAAGAGAGTGGTTGAGGGATGAGAGGGAACAGAGAGGGGAGAGACAGACAAACGGACAAACAGACAGAGACAGAGAGAGACAAAGACAAAGACAGACAGAGATAGAGGGACAAACCGAGTTGATTTCTCAGTCATCAAATCACACCTTCACAGCCCGTTTCATGCCCGTCACAGGTCTTCTTCCTGCACAACCCCCATCACCCCAACCTACCTCAGCCCATGACCCAGTGTCTGTCACCCCGCTTCCTCTCTTTACTTTTGTTCCCTTCAGGCTGTTCACCAACTTTTTCCTTTCTCTGACGATACTAGAGATGTAGATGGTGTGTTGTGGTGTGTGTGTGTGTGTGTGGTGTGTGTGTGTGGTGTGGTGTGTGTGTTGTAGTGTCGTGTGCGTGTGTGTGTGTGTTGTGTGTGTTTTGTATGTATGTGTGTGTGTGCGTGTGTGTGTTGCTGTGTGTGTGTGTGTTGTGTGTGTGTGTGTGTGTGCATACGTGTGTGTGTGTGTGTGTGTGTGTGTGTGTGCGTGTGGTGTGTGTGTGTGCGTGTGTGTGGTGTGTGTGTGTGTGTTCGTGTGTGTGTGTGTGTGTGTGTGTGCGTGTGTGTGTGTGTGTGTGCGTGCGTGTGTGTGCGTGTGTGTGTGCGTGCGTGTGTGTGTGTGTATACGTGTGTGTGTGTGTGTGTGTGTGTGTGTGTGTGTGCGTGTGCGCGTGTACATGTGTGTGAAAGTGAGCTAGCGGTGGGCGGAGGTAGGGAAGGCAGGCAGAGTGAAAAAAGAAGGCAGCCATAAATAGAAAATATTTGTTTTATTGATATCTCGGCTCTTTCTACAGGGCTGCAAGTATTTATAGAATCATTTAACATCATGACAACTGACTATCTAGTCCAACAAAATTCCGAGTCTCTTACCAGTTGATTTGTGTTTGAAATTGACAAATTCATGACAATACTTGATGTTTGAATGGATATCCAAAATGCAATGTTATGCGAATCATTTTTTGAGTTCTGGAACGAACAGGCACAAGAGAGCATAAAACAAAATACACCACTTCTTTCTGTTCACTTCCATACACCGGACAAATCAAATCAGTTTGAGTCACAGGTGGCATCCCGTTTTCCATCGTTTTCATTCCACTTGGAGTTATCGTACAGTCCTCCGCCTTATGTCTCCGGTCCCATCCTCTTCATGTTGTCATCAGTGGTGATACTCGTAATCTATCGCTACAGTTCAGCCACCTCTCCTCGAGTTTCAGTTTCAGTTTCTCAAGATGACGTGTACGCGCTCGGAATGAATTCCATATGCACTAACGTCACAGGTGCCATGTGATGGAGAAGATCCAGAATGATCACGGCACAGGCCTTAAGCCTGCACATAAACCCACGAGCTGGCCAGGTCCTGAGCTCCTACCTAGATAGTTCCATAACCCTGGGGTCGTAGGGGAGTGAGGTGGCAAAGACCTCAACTTTTCCCGGGGCAGCACCAAGAGGGCGGCGCCCATCCCCTCTCCCTCGCTTCAAATTCATATTTGTGTTCACTTTTTCACCAAGACTTCAGAATGGCAAGAAGGCTAATTGGTCTTCAAGGGGTGGGACGTGGGAAATCAACCTATCTCTTCAATGTTTTATACCAAGGCAACCGGGCAATGCCTTGCTCTTCACGATTTTCATCTGCCGTGGGATCTTTAGCGTGCGCAGCCAGAAGGCACACGGGACCGACTCGTTTTTCGTCCCCTTCCAAAGGACTTGACGTTCAGTTCGATTTTCCGGTCAAACTGAAGAGAAAAGTCGAGGCTTCTACGTGGAGCGAACCCTGGAACCTCTCCTTGAAGGACTGAGTAAATAACTGTCTTGAATGTTTTTATACCATCTTTCGTCTCGTCAAGCTTCACATTTATGATCATCAATATCATGTCCGAGATGCTGAATATTCAGTTGGTGGGCAAGGAAAGGCTGCTGGTGATTTGTTCTAGTGACCGGAATTGTTGTTGACTTCACGTTGGCTTTGCTGTCTCCACTGACCAGACGTGTCTGTTGCACGTCTTACTTTCTGTACAACCCACGGTATTTCAGTAAACATAGAGTCTAGGACAGTTGTGCACAATGATGACGGGGATGATAACTATAATGCTAGTTAGTTCCAGTCTAAACTAAGATTGCGTGGGCTGTATTTTACGATCCTGGTGTCAACAAGACCCGAGAAATGTGGTTTCTAGGAAGAATGTTCAGAGTTCCATGAACAGCAAAGAAAATGAACGAGACAGTCTTGATGGAGTAGACACAAGAACAACATTGATAAAGAAGATCAGGAAAAGACAAGCAACATTTATAGGCCATTTTATGAGGAAAGGGGAATTAGAGCACCTGCTTACAACACGAAAGCTGGAGGGAAAGAAAACACCAGGTAGACCCAGGGAGAAAATATTGGACGGACTTGCAGGGTGGCTGAGGACAGAGGGGTGGGAGATGTACTTGCAGCGACAAGGGAGAGAGGGCCATGATCGCCAACGCCATGCGGCAGGGCACATGATGATGATGATGATGATGATGATGATGATGATGATGATGATGATGATGATGATGATGATGATGATGATGATGATGATGACGATGACGATGTGTGGCTGCAGTACAAGTGGTCCACACCAAGTCCAGCAGTCCGTCTGTCCAGAAGGCACAGTACCTCACATAGCAGTGCGGCAAGCTTGCAATCAAAACTCATTCCAGCGCAATCAGGGATGGAATGAAGCTCATTAACACTGAATCTGTCGCCTCCGAATTGAATTCAGAATTCCCATGGAAGAGAGAGAGAGGGAGGGGGGGGGGGGAGGAAAAAAGAAGAGAGAGAAGAGAGAGAGAGAGAGAAACAGAGAACATAGAGAGAAGGGAGGATGAAGAAAAAGAAGAGAGAGAGAGAGAGAGGAAGAAAAAGAAAAGACGAGATAGAGAGCAGAGAGGAGAAGAAGGAGACGACGACGAAAGAGAAGTAGAAGAAAACGAGTGAGAGAGAAAAAGAAGAAGAGTGGGTAGAGAGGGAGAGAGAGAGAGAGAGAGAGAGAGAGAGAGAGAGAGAGAGAGAGAGAGAGAGGAAGAGAGAGAGAGAGCGCAGGAGGGACGAGGTGTGGCGGGTAGGCAGATGCTAACCATTAATTCAGCATTGATCATTGGTCCTTCCTGATACAAATACACAACGCAGAAATTAGAGGACAGTGGCCAGAGGCGACACCAAATATGACAAGGAAAAGCCTACCCACCCACAACGTTTAATCGTGTTTCATCTTTTTTTTCCTCCCGTCTTTTTCTTCATTTCCACATGGTTTTGCAAATCTGAATACACGTGCGCGGGCACGCCACAGAGAGAGAGAGAGAGAGAGAGAGAGAGAGAGAGAGAGAGAGAGAGAGAGAGAGACAGACAGAGACAGACAGAGGCAGACAGACAGAAGACAGACAGACAGCACAGAGAGAGAGAGACAGACGGACAGAGACAGAGACATAGAACAGAGAGAGAAGGGAGGAAGAAGAAAAAGAAGAGAGAGAGAGAGAGAGAGAGAGGAAGAAAAAGAAAAGAAGAGAGAGAGCAGAGAGAAGGAAGAGAAGGAGACGACGACGAAAGAGAAGTAGAAGAGACAGAGTGAGAGAGGAAAAGAAGAATGAGTGGGGAGAGAAGGGGAGAGAGAGAGAGAGAACAGAGAGAGACAGACAGACAGACAGACGAGAGAGAGATAAAGAGAGAGAGAACGGAGAGAGAGATTGAGAGAGAGAGAGAGATTGAGAGAGAGAGAGAGATTGAGAGAGAGAAAGAGCAGGGGGATGAGATGTGGCGGATAGGCAGATTCTAACCATTAATTCAGCATTGATCATTGGTCCTTCCTGATACAAATATACAACTCACAGAGCAGACAACAGTGACCAGAAGCGACACCAAATATGACAAAGAAAAGCCTACAACGTTTAATCGTGTTTCATCTTTTTTTTCCTCCCGTCTTTTTTTTCTTCATTTGCACATGGTTTTGCAAATTTGAATACACGTGCACGCGCATGCCACAGACAGAGAGAGAGAGGGAGAAAGAAAGGGAGAGAGAGAGAGAGAGAGACAGACAGATAGACAGACAGACAGAGAGACAGAGAGGAGAGAAACACACACAGACACACAGAGATTAAGACAGCGACAGAAAGAGAGAGAGACAGACAGAGACAGAGACAGAGAGACAAACAGAGGGCCATACGAAAAATCAAAAGCGTATCGTCCCTTTCGAAAGAATCAGCAAGACTGAAAATTTACCTTCTGTTTAATGTTTTGGAGATCCAGAGATGTAGTCCAAGTGTGAACTGTTTGATATAAAAAATTTCCTTGATATTTCTGACTGTGAATGAATCAAACACTTTCTGGATTGACACAACATACTAATGAAGCAAAGACGACAGGAGATAAGACAGAGACAGAGACAGACAGACAGACAGACAGACAGACAGACAGACAGACAGAGAGAGAGAGAGAGAGAGAGAGAGAGAGAGAGAGAGAGAGAGAGAGAGAGAGAGAGAGAATATAAACACAAAAGAATGGGGAATGGTGTGGGCATGACAGCGTGGCCTTCGCGAAGAATTGCATTTCTCGAAGGCCATGGTATGACTGAGGATAGAAGTTGGCGACATGGAAACAAGATCGCGGTATTGTAAATCATACAGTTGTTTTACATCATTAGAAGACTGGACGGTGCAGAGATACTACATTCGTCTTCCAGTCTGCTTGCGTGAGTCTGCAAGGGTGTGAATAATGCTCGTATGTGCGGCCTTCAGTCTACCACAGATGTCAATGGGTTCCTGACTTTCTTCAAAGTTATGGAAAGTATACAACGACAGGAGATGGGTATTGCCCTCATAATGCTGGCCCCGAAAGAAAATCGAGATCTCTTCCACCTCACTCCCCTACGACTTCATTGATATGGGACAATCTTTACCATTTATAATACATCATCACAAGTATTGTATTTTATAGACAAAGGGTCTGACAAAATTAGCTACGGGACAAAATGTGGATGGAGACAATAATTACGTATCATAGTGTCACAGAAATTTTAATGATGGATCCAAATACTTATCTTTTTCAACAGCGTCTATACTGGAGCTGACGGGCATTATTGCAAGTTCTTCCAAAATCGTCAGTCTCTTCGGTGTTCGCTAATATCAACTATGTGCATTTCCCAACTGAATTGTCAGATTTTCACTCATATCAGAACTATTGTAACAAACGACCATATTTTCCGTCTCAGTCTTGTTTTCAATTGCACTGCGTGATACGGTGTTGTGTTCTCTTTGTCTCAGTGTCTGCACAAGCACAAGACACATCATAGCTGTCCACCTCACTTTCTTCGCTTACTGGTTGGCGTTGACAGTCAAGCATATGTGCTAAATCTTAATGTTCATTTTTAAATTTCTAATGTATAAAATATCTTTACGTATATTCTGTATATTATGTGGAGTTTGTGTCAACATTGTCTTTTCATGTGTAAAATGTGCTGTTGTTGTCATTCTTCTTTACCAAATTGTATGTGAAACAAAAGACGAATAAAAAAAAGTTTTAAAAAGAATCTGAGGTGTCAATGCATACTGAATTTATTCCAAACGCGGAAAAGTCATCTGGGAAACGGAAACGGAAACGGAAACTGATAATCAAGACAACCATCATCTGTACGTCATGTCAGTGTCTGGTTACTTATCATCATCATCATCATCATCAGGTGCCCTGCCGCATGGCGTTGGCGACCATGGACTTCCATCCATCTCTATCTCTCGTTGCCCCCAGCATCTCCCCCACCCTCCTCATCCCCAGCCACTCTGCAAGTCCGTCCAGCATTCTCTCCCTGGGTCTACCTGGTGCTCTCCTTCCCTCCAGCTTTCCCGTTGTGACCAGGTGCTCCAAATCCCCCTTCCTCATAAAATGGCCTATAAATGTTGCCTGTCTTTTCCTAATCTTCCTTATGAGTGATCTACTTGTGTCTGCCTCCATCAAGACTGTCTCGTTTGTTTTCTTTGCTGTCCATGGAACTCTCAACATTCTTCTTAGAAACCACATCTCGGCTGCCTCAATCTTGTTCTGGCTTCGCTTGCTGATTGTCCACGCCTCGCATCCGTACAACAGTATTGGTTCTATATAACATTCAAGGACTCTCTTCCTGATGTTAATTGATAGGCATTTGTTGGTAAGAATGCTTGTCATCTTCTTGAATCTGTTTTGGCTTGGCCGATTCTGCCGGCTATTTCTGATGTGCATCTGTCGTCTGATGAAATGACCGTTCCCAGGTATTTGAACTTATTAACCTGCTGGTTACTTATGGAAACATGAAAATGTGCAGCGTATTCATCAATTGAAGACGGAGTATGCAGACTGTGCAGCCACATACCATGGGCAAAAACACGCACATATGTAAATCCGACAAAAAAAAATCGCAACACTAAAAAGATACATAAAAATTACAAAGGATATTAAAGCGTGTTCCTCAACAGTATTAAGCAAACCTTCTAAAGTTTAAGTTCATATTGCTTATAGCCCAGCCGACTACTAGAGCCATATCAGGGCTAACACCACGTCAAAAACGACAGCCCGGATAAGATAAAAGACAACAGTTAAAAAACCATGCTCACCGCCTTCTAACGTAGATCGTAGTCTCTCAACATACCATGGCAAGACAGGTTACTTCTCGATAAACCATGAAGCTGCCGGCACCCAAGGAAGGGAAGCAACTCCTGCATGAAAAACACAGATCAACAAGAGTAAGATTAAGAAAAAGAGTACATCTTCATTTTCGAGGGTAGTAGCAAAGCTCATTAATGCTTTTTTACATCAAGCTCTCAGTTGAGATAAGAAAGACAGAGAGATAAGAAGAAGGACAGAAGGAGGAGGAAGAATAAGAAGAAGAAGAAGAAGAAGAAGAAGAAGAAGAAGAAGAAAGAAAGAAGAAGAAGAAAGAAGAAGAAGAAAAGAAGAAGAAAGAAGAAGAAGAAGAAGAAGAAGAAAGAAGAAGAAGGTAGAGGAAGAAGAAGAAGAAGAAGAAGAAGAAGAAGAAGGAAGAGGAAGAGATGAAGAAGAAGA
>JAPXFY010000015.1:27433542-27446042 GCA_030674185.1 Monoplex corrugatus
TATGTGAAGATTATATTATTATCACTAAATGTAAGGTTTGGGTGGTCTAGCCCAGATGTTTCATCATATTACAGTTTTGTGTGTGTGTGTGTGTGTGTGTGTGTGTGTGTGTGTGTGTGTGTGTGTGTGTGTGTGTGTGTGTGTGTGTGTGTGTGTGTGTGTGTGTGTGTGTGTGTGTGTGCGTGCGCACGAGCGCGCGCCCGCGTGTGAGTGTATATGGGTGCGTGTGTGTGGGTGTGTGAAAAAGATTTTGGTTTGCCTAAACCTAGACAAATTATTGGCCTGAATGTAGGAACACTGTTCTGATATTTTTTGTTTGTTTGCATTATGTAGTACTGATAAAATGGATAATTGTTCATTATATATGATTTGAATATGTTCGACTGTTCAAGGAATGGATGTTCGATATTTTTTTTTGATTATGCGTGAAGAATTTGCGCACATACAAAGAGTGGATTATGTGTCGCACTACTGGAAAATTGTTATCCCCCTTGTCAAAAGACCTTTTCGGGTAATGACAATAAACAGTTTCAGTTTCAGTTTCAGTTTTCTCTCTCTCTCTCTGTCTATCTCTCTCTCTCTCTCTCTCTCTCTCTCTCTCTCTCTCTCTCTCTCTCTTCTGTGAATAGCCTTGGTAACTTGGCAGCTCCAGTAAGTTACAAGTTGCAATAAAACAAATTGCAGTATGTCTCAGGAGAGACAAAGATCAGGATGGCACGAAGGCGGGGCGCCAAGGAAGACAACTGTGATGAGGGCAGGGTTACTGGGGCTGTCTGGGGGTTGAGGGTCTCCCAAAAGGGGAGTGTAGAAGCCAGTACCCCCACCTCCCACCTCCTCCGCTGCTTGCTGTCAGGGGAGATGTAACGTACAGTTTACATCTCAATATGGAGTTATTGGAGTTATTTCAAGAGGGATTCATTGCGCTCGGACAGCTCCATATGCGTTCCACCCAAATCCTACAACAAATATCTGACAGATTTCCTGAGCCTGCACAAAACCCTATGTGCTGGCAAGGTCCTGAAACGGGAAAAGAAGAGAAGGGACCAATCAAACACTAAGCTGACACCACCAGAATGACGGAAACATTAAGATGGGCAGCGAACAGGCCAGCTTTTAATGTTGTGGGCTGGGATTGAACTCAAGATATCAGATCTTGAGTCCACGGCTCTATCGACTAGCCCGCGTGGGGTGGGGGCTCAAAATGGGTTTATGGTCAGTCTACATTTACTCACCTCCTGGGTTCAGATCCAAGTAATCTAATAAACAGTTAAGCAGTCCTTGACTAGCATTTCTACACTAGAATTCCTTGGCTGTCATTCAGTTCTGACGAGGCTTTACTGGTTACCTTCTTGTCCATTGCCCCAAACATGAAGTGAAGCATCAAGAAATATCTTCCGCGTGTGTATTAGACCACAGTGGATAAATCATGTTCAAATACAACCAGAGCACCCTGATGTACAGGCTGTGTGGCTGACTGGGCTATAAAGAGTAAGACTACACATCAGGCTGTGTGGCTGACTGGGCTATAAAGAGTAAGACTACACATCAGGCTGTGTGGCTGACTGGGCTATAAAGAGTAAGACTACACATCAGGCTGTGTGGCTGACTGGGCTATAAAGAGTAAGAAACTACACAACCAGGCTGTGTGGTGACTGGGCTATAAAGAGTAAGACTACACACCAGGTGTGTGGCTGACTGGCTATAAAGAGTAAGACTACACACCAGGCTGTGTGGCTGACTGGGCTATAAAGAGTAAGACTACACACCAGGCTGTGTGGCTGACTGGGCTATAAAGAGTAAGACTACACACCAGGCTGTGTGGCTGACTGGGCTATAAAGAGTAAGACTACACACCAGGCTGTGTGGCTGACTGGGCTATAAAGAGTAAGACTACACACAGGCTGTGTGGCTGACTGGGCTATAAAGAGTAAGACTACACATCAGGCTGTGTGGCTGACTGGGCTATAAAGAGTAAGACTACACATCAGGCTGTGGTGCTGACTGGGCTATAAAGAGTAGACTACAATATTTATGGCTAAGAGTAGATAAACATTAAACCATTGTTGAGTTAGAGATGCTATATAATACACAATTGATATTGAGATTTGCATAAACTATTCCTTTCATAACATAATTGGTTAAACACTTTCTCATTGCTAGGGGACGAATTGCTTTAAAATAAAAATCTCTCCTTCCGGGGGGGGAACTTTACCACCTCACCCCCAACAGGGACCTTGCCCCCTGCACCTGCCTAGGCAGCCCCTGGTCCCCAGCCCACTTTTCAAAACAAATTTTGACAAGTTGCCATACCATATCTATCATTTGATAGATATTTGCTTGTGATGACTTAGTTCACATAGTCAGCTACTGTGCTATCTATCCTCACCATGTAATAGCAACTGCCATAGCTGGTTGATAGCTGTCCATACAAATGCTGTTCATTCAGTTGCTGTTACTTTATAGCTTCCACAGCTTATAACAGCCAAACAGCAGTATTGTGCATCATCTTGTTCACAGCTTGTTAAAGGATTATCACATGCTTGTGCTGTTAATTATTCGTCCAATGTTCATAGTCATTCATAATTCTCGAAGTAGAGTCAGACATCACATACAACAATAATATTCTAATAATTATTGGTGTTTAGTTTACAATGAAAGAAGTCATTTTTTTACATTGACACTGTTAGTTCACAAAATGTACACTTTGTCATTGTATTTATGAAAGTTGTTTTGTGTCTTACAGGCACTGTCTTCTTTAGTCTTGTTCTTATGAAGATCTACTGTCTTCTCATGAAGACGTATTTTGTCTTCATCTGGTGAGAACTCGTGCACATGTAAATAAAGTTTAGGAACCACCGTCCCAGCTCTATGTGTTAGATATACATATTGAAGATAAACCAAAAACAAGACAACAAAGTAGAATGTTGAGCCCGGTACTTCGGCCTGTGTGTGGCCTTCCTCGGGGGACTGTTTATTCAGGAATGAACACACAAATCAAAACATTTTTGAATTAAAACTATTCACCGAGTAATCCAATCTTTTTTCTTTTCAACCACACGAGACATTTGTCCCAGCCCTCCCTCCCCCACCCCAATCTTAACGTTGAATATCAAACCTTCATCCCTCCACCACATAGATGTATGTGATGTGTTTTATATATATTATATATTATATATAAAATATAATATATATTTATAGATAATATATATATATATATAAGCCAGAACAAGATTGAGGCAGCCGAGATGTGGTTTCTAAGAAGAATGTTGAGAGTTCCATGGACAGCAAAGAAAACAAACGAGACAATCTTGATGGAGGCAGACACAAGTAGATCATTCATAAGGAAGATTAGGAAAAGACAAGCAACATTTATAGGCCATTTTATGAGGAAGGGGGATTTGGAGCACCTGGTCACAACGGGAAAGCTGGAGGGAAAGAGAGCACCAGGTAGACCCAGGGAGAAAATGCTAGACGGACTTGCGGAGTGGCTGAAGACGAGGAGGGTGGATGAGATGCTTGGGGCAACAAGAGATAGAGACAGATGGAAGTCCATGATCGCCAACGCCATGCGGTAGGGCACCTGATGATGATGATGATGATGATATATATATATATATATATGTATATATAGATGTGTGTGTTTATCTATAATGTCGGTACTTACATTTCGGCCGTCTGGCCTTCTTGAAAGTCATCTGGCCACTGAATTTTCAGCACTCACCATTGGTGACTTTGTGAGCATTTGAATTGCAATCAGTCACACAGTTCTGAACATACACTTACGCTTGTCAATAACACATGGATGCACACATACGCGAGCGCGCGCGCCGCACGCACGCACGCACGCACGCACACACACACACACACACACAAACACATACATATATATATACACTGTATATGGTATTTTTATTTTCAAGTTCTTGTTACGTTGTCAGTTATACTTTGATATTTTCCTAATTTCATGTACGCTATAGTTCTTATTCCTCCAACCTTTTCCCTCTCTTCTTTCCATCATCGTCTAATATTACATCATGTATGTGTGTGTGAGTGTGTGTGTGTGTGTGTGTGTGTGTGTGTGTGTGTGTGTGTGTGTGTGTGTGTGTGTGTGTGTGTGTGTGTGTGTGTGTATGTCTGTCTGTCTGTGTCTGTGTGTGTCTGTGTCTGTGTTTTGTGTATATGTGTATGCGTGTGTATGTAGTGTGTATATATGTGTATATGTGTATATGTATCAGTACATGTGTGTATGTGTGTGTGAGTGTGAGTGTGTGTGTACGTGTGTGTGTGTGTCTGTCTGTCTGCGTGTCTGTGTGTCTATGTGTGTGTTTGTGTATGTCTGTGTGTCTGTGTGTCTGTGTGTGTCTGTGTGTGTTTTGTGTATGTGTGTATGCGTGTGTATGTATGTGTATATATATGTGTATATGTGTGTTTATGTATCTGTATGTGTGTGTGTGTGTGTGTGTGTGTGTGTGTGTGTGTGTGTGTGTGTGTGTGTGTGTGTGTGTGTGTGTACCTCGCCCTCATGATGCTGGCTTTGTAAAGTGAGGTCCTGACCATATTACTCTCAAACGACGCTGGAGTAACAGGACTTGGGAATGAAGACTTTATTCAGGAGGGATTTATCACAATCAGATAGCTCCATATGCACTTCACCCAACTCTCCAAGCAATAACCTGGCGACTCCCTGAGCCTGCGGAAAACCCTTATGCGCTGGAAAGGTCTTGAAATGGGGAAGGGGGAGCTCGAGGAGGAGAAAGCTATGGAACATTAAGCTGACAGCACCACAATGGTGGAAACTTTAAGATGGGCAGCAAATAGGCCAGCTCTTAATATTGCAAGCTGGGATTGAACTCGAGGTATTTGAGTGACAGGGAAAACTTTTACCTATACCTTTATCCGTGTACGGTTAGAAGGACTGGTGGTCACACGCACAGGCTTTTTATTCCGAGCTGGTCTGGCATCAATACAGTCAGTTTGAAAGGCGGGAATTGTGTCTCTTGTCTGTTGAGACACATAACATACATACACATACACAAAGACAAACTACACCGGGAAAAGGGCTGATCACTGTACACGAATACGAACATCATCAGTCACGCCACTGGCGTGCGTCACACTGTGACGAGTCATCAGTCACGCTGTGACAGACAGCAATGACTGTCACGTCACACACTGACTGTCTGCAACTGTCGGTCTTCCCATGGAGACAGGCAATGGTCTGTCTGTCTGTGATCGTTATATCTGCTCCAATAACAAAGGTGTACGACACAGACTATAAATGGTTAACACTTTTGTACGCTTGTGTCGATAGCTAGAAAGTATGTCTTCTCCTGATGATTATGCAATAAGAATTGAAACACACACACACACACACACACACACACACACACACACCACACACACACACACACACACACACACACACACACACACACACACACACACCACACACACACACACACATCACACCACACACACACATCCACAAACACAGTTAAAGTATACTCAAGTCGACGAGCAGGGTCGTTGGACTTTCAATCGAAAGGTCGGAGTTTTTGTCCTGCCTGGTCTCCTCCCGCATGGTGGTTGAAGGGTGGGGATTTGTCCGATCTCCCTGGCTGACATGGGTGCAGACCTGTCAGTATTTAACCGTCTTCGTGCGCATGCTAAAAATCCCTCGGCAGTTGAAAATCGTGAAAAGCAGGGCATTGCCCGGCTGCCTAGGTGTAAAACATTGGAGAGATATGTTGATTTCCCAGGTCCCACCCCTTGAAGACCAATTAGCCTTCTTGCCTTTCTGAAGTCTGGGTTTAAAAATATGAATATGAAGTTGAATCGAGGGAGAGGGGATGGGCGCCGCCCTCATGGTGCTGGCACCGGGAAAAGTTAAGGTCTCTGCCACCTCACTCCCCTACGACCCCAAGGTTATAGAACTATCTAGGTAGGACCTCAGGACCTGGCAAGCTCATGGTTTATGTGCAGGCTTAAGGCTTGTGCCGTGATCATTCTGGATCTTTTCATCACGTGACACCTGTGACGTTAGTGCACATGGCATTCATTCCGAGCGCGGAGACGTCATCTTGAAAACTTGAAACTGAAATTGAAACTGAAATGTGTGTACAGGCCTAGGCACTCAGAACATCAGCTAGCCTGTATACGTGATGTCAGTGTACGGGGGCTTATGAAACATGAAAACACGCAGCATTGGCACCCACCAGCTGCAGAGTTTGCAGACTGTGCAGCAACATACCACCTGGGCTGAAAACAACAACACCAACAACAACATGCATGATATACGCGGGCATTATTTTCTTTATGTTTTCTTCTGTCTTGTATTCTTTATCTGTTAAACGACTGACTTTACAATAAATATGATTCACGGTTCAGTTACCAACAGCACTGAAAAGAAAAGTTGTCTGTGCGAACAAGGTTGGCTACTGTCCTGTCATTTCATAAATGTCCCTGTGTGCTTTCCAGGTGTGGTGATCTTTTTCTTGTGTTGTACTCTGTGTGTGTGTGTGTGTGTGTGTGTGTGTGTGTGTGTGTGTGTGTGTGTGTGTGTGTGTGTGTGTGTGTGTGTGTGTTTCTCTGTCTTTCTCTCTGTCTCTGTCTCTCTTTGTCTCTGTCTGTCTGTCTGTCTGTCTGTCTGTCTCCCTCCCTCCCTCCATCCCCTTGAGTAATATAATGTTTTTAACTTTCCAGTTTTTCTCTTTACTCTTTGTCTGTCTGTCTGTCTGTCTGTCTGTCTGTCTTTCGCTCGCTTGCTTTGTTCTTACAGTTATGCGCGCGGGGGGAGGGCGCGCACACACACACACTCACGCACGCACGTACACATACACACACACACTCACTCGCACGCACGCACACACACACACACACACGCACACACACACACACACACTCACTCACTCAAACACACATATACACTCGCATATACCTATATCTATATTGTGGTATGGGTCTCCTAGTTTACGTCATAAAACCATTTACCCGTTCCTTCTCTAAGTGCGGGCCACCACCACCACCCCACCCACCAGGTGTGTGTGTGAGTGTGTGTGTGTTGTGTGTGTGTGTGTGTGGTGTGTGTGTGTGTGTGTGTATGTGAGTGTGTGTGTATGTGTGTGTTGTGTGTGTGTGTGTGTGTGTGTGTGTGTGTGTGTGTGCATGTGCACGTGCGTGTGTAATAGAAGCTCACTTTGTCTCTTCCATCATTATCTGTCTTGCTCAAGGTGTGTCTTTAGCGACCTGTCATCTGTCTCTCTGGCAAGGTCTCCCGCTACTTGCCACCCACCTGTAATACTGTAAACACTCACCATAACATGGAAGTGCACCTACATCGATCGTAATTTGTTCTGCTCACCTGAATACAGCCAAACGCCGGGGGGACAGACAGGAAGAGAGTGAGACAGAAGGGGGTGGGAAAGGGAGGGGGGTGTCTGTCACACTGGTCTGCGAAACAAATGACGACTACTTCTCAAGGAGTGTTACTGTCGTGATCTCTTTCATTTTGATCTCCCTCCTTCTCTTTCCCTCGGCTGTCCTCTCCTTTCTCACTTCGGATCTGAAACACGCAACCCGTCTGCGCCGTCGTCCGTCTACAAGCGATGATCTTCTCGTCTGGAAAATTTGAATAGGAGATTGAAGATCGCCCGAAGAAGAGATGGATGTCATGTCTTCTACGTTAACGGCTTAAAACCACATAACTAGTACTGATTAGAAAAAGAAAAGAAAAAAAGACGAGGGAAGAAGACTAACAGGGAGATGACAAAGAAACAAGAAATACAGGAGAAAGTGAAGAGGCAATAGAAGACAAACGCCAAAAAGACAAAGACAGAACAAAGGAAGAAGACACAAGGGGGAAAAACGAAGAGAACAAGAGAAATACAAGAAACAGAAACAGAGACAGACAAAGAGGAAAAGGAGGAGTCGGGAGCTTGATCAAGAGGGAAGCATTGCTTTCGGACAAGTCCATATGCCCTCAACCCGAATCTACCACGAGACAACAGACCAAAGAAGGAAATTAGGAAAGAGGAGCAGAAAATGAAGAACGTTCTTTTAATCAAGACGCCATTTGTTTTTTGGTTATGCATAACAGTGTAACTGAATAATCAAAGAGAAAAAAAAAGTTCAGTGCCACGGAAATAATTTGTTTTTGTATTACTTCTGTCGGATCAAACAATATAAATTTCAGAGCTTATAAAGCAAGTGTCCAAAATGTCGACACCTGCAGTCATCTACAATTCCACTTCGATAAACATTCGTAGATGTCAAGCAGAAATGAACAGCAGAAATCTACATAGACCCAACAACTCGCCACCTGCAAGAAGTGTACCCACACTGACTAACTCTCTTATCAACCTCACTGATGTCAAACTCCACGACGAACCGCAACACCAAAACGACGACAGCGATGAAGACGAACTCCAACTCCCCCTGAGACAGGTTGTGGCCAGGTGGTTGCTGTCTGCTCTGTGTGGTTTGAACTCCTGCAGTGGTTATGCCACAGTTGAGGACAAAGGTCGGCCTGGGCTCAGCGGTTACCCACGGCGGAGTCTGGGAACGTATTCTGGAGTACTGGCACCTGTGTCTTTGGGTCAGCTGGGCAATCTGTTGTTTCTTCGAACAGGTAAGACATTGTTACACGTCTCTTGTGGGATAAATGGTTCGTGTTGTTGTTGCTGCTGCTGCTATTGTTGTTGGTGGTGGTGCTGAACTTTTTTGTACTGGTGCTGGTGTGTTCTGGCTGTTGTTCTTCTTCTTTTCCTCCTCCTTCTTCTTCTATCGCTGTCATATCATCATCATCATCATCACCCTCACATCACATCACATCACATCATCATCATCATCATCATCATCATCATCATCATCATGTATATTTATCATGCGTTTGCTATTATTATTCTACATCATCATCATCATCATCATCATCATCACATCACCATCACATCATCATCATCATCTATCATCATCATCATCAATGTATTATTGTAATCATTGCGTTTGCTATTATTATTCTCACATCATCATCACATCATCACTACTACTACTACTCACTACTACTACTACTACTACTACTAGTTGTTGCTGGTATTGTTGCTGTTCTTCTAATGTTATTATTACTATCATTGGCATCACTATCATCATCATCCATGTCATGATGACGATTGTTATTAATATCATTATTGTTATGATAATAATAAATTATTATTTTGTTGTTGTTGTTGCTGTTGTTGTTTTGTTGTTCTTGTTTTCATTGATATCATCATCATCATCGACATCATCATCGTCGTAGTCATTGCTGTTGTTCTTGTTGTTGCTGTTGCTGCTGCTGTTGTTCTTGCTGTCATCACCATCATTGTTTTTGGTGATCTTGTTATTACTGCTGTTGTTTTTGATCTCCTTCTTGTGTTTATTGATATTTGGGTTATTGTTATTGTTCTTGTCGTCACTGTTGTTGACGATGGTGTTATGTTTGATTAAAATTGTGTGTGTGTGTGTGTGTGTGTGTGTGTGTGTGTGTGTGTGGTGGTGGTGTGTGTGTGTGTGTGTGTGTGTGTGTCCGCGCGCGTTTGTGTGCGCACGCGAACGTGTTTAAGCGCGCGCGTGTGTGTGTGTGTGTGTGTGTGTGTGTGTGTGTGTGTTTGCGTGTGTGTGTGTGTGTGTGTGTGGAGCGCACTTGTGTGTGTGTGTGTGTGTCGCGCGCGCGCGCGTGCATGCACGCAAGACCTTGAGAAAAAAAATGGATTGTCTTTTGATAAGCTGAACTGTCAAATTGACTTTTCTCAGCCATTTAGACCTACTGTCTGATAGTTTTTCGGTTTTTGGCAATCATCGTATGTATAAAAACACTCTGTTATTGTTACAGAGATCACGCCATATAAATAAAACTACTTTTATCTTAAGTATTGCTAAGCCTCTGCTGTGTGAACAGGAAGATGATTATTACAAATGAAAGTGTCAATAATTGCTTTCACGACTGTAATGATACTTGATTCAACTGTGTGACTGTCGAAATGGTACAATTTCAGGGTCATAATAACAAAACTAATGAAACACACACACACAAACACACACACACACACACACACACACACACACATACATACATACATACATACACGCACGCACACACACACACACACACACACACACATACACGCACACATACACACACACAGACACACACACGCACTAACACGCTTGCACATCCACGCACACGCACACACACTATATATACATACATACATACATGCATATGTAGCTATATCTATACCTCTGTCTGCACACACAAGCACAGAGAGAGAGAGAGAGAGAGAGGGAGACAGAGGTATATAGAGACAGATTTAGATGTATATAAATACATACATGTCAATATAATCCCAAGGCTTACAAGCTGAATGTAAGCATTTTGGGACTGTGGATGTGAATGATAATTTTCCATAAGAAGTTACCGTTTAGTTCTCTTTAGTTCTCATTTCCCAAGGTCATTTGCACTGTTTCGTTTCATCTACACTATATGAAAGGAAGAATAGGAATGTGCTCACTGTTCTTTGTCTATATAGTAAGAACAGTTGTTAACTATAGTCGTATCTTATTCTAATTTTCAATATTTGTTTATTTACGTCCAGTAGTATGGTCTCATTAGCCATTGTAACATCGAAAAGTACACATTGTTTTGGGCGTCTTTATCTTCCAATACACGCTGAACTTTAGCAAATGAGTGGATAGACGATGAATGGAAAAAATATTTAATTAGATAGTTAATGCTATTTTTTCATGATCTTTAGTTCTTACATCTGTATGGGAAAAAACACCTCCTTGAATATTTAATGACTTTGTTCCATGCTCAGGACAAAAGAGTTGTGCGGGAAAAGGAGATGTGTATAAATGCCTCAGTCATCTTATTTCTTTTATCACAAAGACTCCTTTGTGTTCCAAACGGCCACAACCAGCCAGTGATCACAGGTCAACAAATACTGAATCTTCCAACCATTGGCCCAAAGCAGTCAAGAGAATCTGACACTGTAATCATGAAAAATCGATGGAGATGGATTGGACACATGATCCCAGGAAATCAGGACAGCACCATCCGGACCGCCCTTCACTGGACACTAACGGGAGGACGGAGGGCAGGAAGACTCAAGAACACATGACAACGAGCAGCAGAAGGAGATCTTTGGATCCCTGAGAGCACTGTGCAAAGGTTGGGCCAGGACAAACGAAAGCGGAGAACCCATGCTGCTATCCTGCCTGCCAGATGGCAGATGCACATCAGAAATAGCCAGCAGAATCGGCAAAGCCAAAACAGCATTTAAGAAAATGAAACGCATTCTAGCCAGTTCTTGAATGTTATATAGAACCAATAATGTTATACGATTGTGAAGTGTGGACAGTCAACAAGCAAAAGCCAGAACAAGATTGAGGCAACTGAAATGTGGTTTCTAAGAAGACTGTTGAGAGCTCCATGGACAGCAAAGAAAACAAACGAGACAGTCTTGACGGAGGCAGACACAAGAAGGTCAATCATAAAGAAGATTAGGAAAAGACAGGCAACATTTATAAGCCATTTTATGAGGAACGGGGAATTACAGCACCTGGTCACAACAGGAAATTTGGAGGGAAAGAGAGCACCAGTAGACACAGGGAAAAAAGTATTGGACGGACTTGCAGAGTAGCTGAAGACAGAGAGGGTGGAAGATGTGCTTGCGGCAACAAGGAATAGATGCATAAGGAGGGCCATGATCGCCGACGCCATATGGCAGGGCACTTGATGATGATGATGATGATGTCCTGCCTGCCAAAAGCATACATAATGGGCAATAAATGAGTAGTCAGTCGGACTAAAACTTGGCATGTGTTGAAAAGCAGTTATGTTATTCTAACTATGAATGTTTTACTCGCTTATAATTACATTGGCAGTGGTATCATGATAAAGTAACATTCATTTCTTGTCTTTATATTTCTTTATCTTGGTGGAGATTGCTGCATTACATATGGCTGGAAACTCTATTAACGATGGCTGTTGTGGCGGCGGTGATTAGTCTCCTGTTCCTCATCCTCATTGTATATAGAAGTATGTTCATAAGAGAGAAAAGGCAGATAAATGTAATTTTTTAAAATGTTTGTGTGCTATCTGTGAGTGAGTAAGTGAGTGAATGAGCGATCTTCAGACTGCAGATCGATACAGCAACTAATTGATAGCAAGTGAACAAAAATAAATTCTAGTATCGTCACACGTCTGCATGGGTTAGTCCAAGGGAAAGAACCCGTAAACAAGACAAGAGAAGCATTAGCTGTATCTACATGGTTGTTCCCCGTAACATTTCTTCTCTAAATGGACCCCTCCACCGGGGGAAAACACCAAAACACACACACACACACACACACACACACACACACACACACATACATACATACATACATACATACATACATACATACATGCATGCATGCATGCATGGATACATACATACATACATACATACATACATGTATATACA
>JAPXFY010000015.1:27448542-27471042 GCA_030674185.1 Monoplex corrugatus
CTTTACAAATTGAAACCCGAATTCTGTATTCCGAAAACTGAAAAACGCCCCCAGCTCTCAACAAATATAATATTGATATGTCCGAGCAGATCGATATTAGTTCATTCCTTGGAAAAGAATGACTGATATCACGACAGATCCTTGTCTGAGGCAGCAACAGATAAAGACTGAAAGTGTGCATGAAAGCTAAATGTACTTGTCCAAATAAGCGCCATATGAAAGCCGAACGTACTTGTCCAAGTAAGTGCCATGTTAGTACGAAGTTTTTTTTAGTTTTCGGAATAAAGAAACTCTGGGGAGAGCCAGACAGCAGAAGGTCCTCAGAGAGGAACCCCTGTAAAGCAAATGTTTCGAACTTAAACTTATAAGGGGGCTGGGCCGCATCCAGGTCATGACTCCTGGATGTCCTGCTGTCGCCACTATTTTATTTTATTATTTCATTGTTGTTGTTGAGAAATTTGTCCTCCTTCTGGAATCAAAACCGCGCATCCGAGATGGTCAGGCGTCTCAAGGCAAGGCCATCATTCCGACGGATGTCTTAACCATTGAGCTATCGGTCACCATCATCATACCGGGGAATTTTAAGCTTATGAAGTTCACTTTTGTTCCTCCTGGTTCAGATCTAGCTGGAATTCTTTTCCGCTGCTTCTGCCAGAACTTGGCATTGGAACTCGGGTCCTGTCTCTCCCCGAAATTTAGAACTGCTTCGTGAGGTCATAGGCTGATGTGCCTATCAACCCCCTTGCTCCAACCTCTACGGCGAGGACTTTGGCTTGAAAGCCAGATGTCCTCAAGTTGCTTGGCTCGGCTGGCATACTTTTCGGTCATGTATATGTGCTTCCTCCATCCTACTTTCATAGGATACAGGTGAGCTCGATCAGGATCATTTGTGAATATATATATGGGAGAGATGAGGAGAAAAGGGGGAAGAGAAGGGGGTAGAGAGAAACATAGATGGGGGTGGGTGGGAGAGCGAAGGGGTATATATTTTGGTATTTATTCGTCAAGGTCATGGCCCTTTAAAAGGATACAAAACAGAAAAACAAAACCACACATTCATATACACTGTATTTACAGAGATAAGAGGGTGAGGAGAGAGAGAGAGAGAGAGAGAGAGAGAGAAGAGAGAGAGAGAGAGAGAGAGAGAGAGAGAGAGAGATCTGGTGACTGTGAAGCGGCAGACTTACAGACGGGCTCAGTGGCCACGTAGTTGGTAAACAGCGCATGCCTTGTGGTTGTCTCGGTAGAGGCCAAGCGAAGGGGCAAACCCTGACAGAAAAATCACACTGCCTTGTGGTTGTCTCGGTAGAGGCCAAGGCGAAGGGAGCAAACCCTGACAGAAAAATTACCACTGCCTTGTGGTTGTCTCGGTAGAGGCCAAGGCGAAGGGAGCAAACCCTGACAGAAAAATCACCATTGCCTTGTGGTTGTCTCGGTAGAGGCCAAGGCAAAGGGAGCAAACCCTTACAGAAAATCAGCCCCCACTTCCTTGTGGGTAATTGTGTCATATGTTTGTTTTGTATTGTGAAAGCACTTGTATTTTATACCATTAGGTATTCACGTTTATAGCCATGTAGCCAGTCACGTCCGTTTCCGGGGATGTGACTGCTGGGCATTCTCTAGGCCCTCAAACACCGACATAATGTACAAGATCTTTCATGCGGATGTTTGATGTTGCGCACGCGTATACAACGAAGATAGTTCAGGCACTGGCAGGTGTGTGCACATGCTGACATGGGACATTGAAAAATCTCTACCGAGGTCACGACAGGAAAGCTTGAGGGAAAGAGAACACCAGGTAGACCCAGGGAGAAAATATTGGACGCACTTGCATGGTGGCTGAGGACAGAAAGGGTGGGAGATGTGCTTGCGGCGAGAAGAGATAGATTGATATGGAGGGCCATGATCGCCAACGCCATGCTGCAGGGCACATGATAATGATGATAATGTACCCACCACTTGCTACTAGATAGGTTCGAACACAAGACTTTCCGACTAGAAATATGAAGTCCTAACGAGTTGTGTGTGGCACTTGTCTGTACATAATGGTCATGTGGTAGACGGGAAAGTGTCTATCCCTTATCCACCAGGAAGGATCAAACTCAGACCTTCCTATTGGAAATCTGATGCCCTAACCACTTAAATGTCATGCCCGGCGTGCAGATCATGAAAGCGGCAGATGGAGCCAGTGATCATTTTCAGACCAACAACACGAACATTCATCGCTTGCCCACGGAACAATCGTCTGTTACTAGCTGCCAAAAAATCGATAACGTTGGAAAAGTAACAAATGGGCACAATATTTTCATTTTCACCTTGGTTGCTGATAACTTGTGGTGTGTGTGTGTTGTGTGTGTGTGTGTGTGTGTGTGTGTGTGTGTGTGTGTGTGTGTGTGTGTGTGTGTGTGTGTGTGTGTGTGTGTGTGTGTGTGTGTGTGTGTGTGTGTGTATTTTCATTTTCACCTTGGTTGCTGATAACTTGTGGTGTGTGTGTGTGTGTGTGTGTTTGTGTGTGGTGCGGTGTGTGTGTGTGTGTGTGTGTGTGTGTTGTGTTGTGTGTGTGTGTGTGTGAGTGTTGTGGTGTGCGTGCGCGCGTGC
Organism: Monoplex corrugatus; assembly: GCA_030674185.1. NCBI lineage: Eukaryota > Metazoa > Mollusca > Gastropoda > Littorinimorpha > Ranellidae > Monoplex > Monoplex corrugatus. The sequence goes on from JAPXFY010000015.1 coordinate 27,451,141, forward strand.
GTGCGTGCGTGCGTGCGTGTGTGTGTGTGTGTGTCGTGCGTGTTGTGTGTGTGGTGCGCGCGCGTGTGTGTGTGTGAGTGTGAGTGTGTGTGTGTCGTGGTGTGTGTGTGTGTGTGTGTGTGTGTGTGTGTGTGTGTGTGTGTGTGTGTGTGTGTGTGTGTGTGTGTGTGTGTGTGGTGTGAGTGTGGTGTGTGTGTGTGTGTGCGTGTGTTATTTATCACAATTTATAGAAACCGCAAGAACAGGAACAAAAAGAACGACAACAATAACAATAAAAACAGCTACATTGAAAATAAAGATTTAATCTATCATCGATCCGACCAATGAGTAGGACTACTGGTCTTTTATCGCCTGGTGTGGGTCTTCATGTTGGGTGTAAAACCGATACTGGAGGCACGTATTCTTCCACAGGTTCTGCATGAGAACAGGTTTCTGCGACGTAGGATTGTGCTTCTGTCTGTCCTTCTTCTTGTTGAATAACACCTGTTCTGCGCTGTTAAAACTGCCACATCACTCCCCGACGACCACAGGTAATGGAACTATCTAGGTAGGACCTCAGGACCTGACCAGCTCATGGGTTTATGTGCAGGCTTAAGGCTTGTGCTGTGATCATTCTGGATCTTCTCCATCACATTGCACCTGTGACGTTAGTGCATATGGAATTCATTCCGAGCGCGGAGACGTCATCTTGAGAAATTAAAATTAGATTGAATTAAAAAAAACTGATTGCGTGCCGATGTTGCCAGCTTACCAGCTGATGAGGTTAGTCTTCCGAGTATCTTTGTATCGTTTTAATTGACAGTTTGCCCTGGTCACGGCGTTCTTTGCTCCAGCTCTCCATACAGAAGCATCTTTTGGGTGTGGTTGTCTACCATGCCGACAACGTGTCCTGTCCAACAAAACTTCATATTTAGCAAGCCACGCTTCTTCAGAACTTGGAAGGTTGCTGTTTGCTTGCTGCTGTTGTTGTTAACAGAATGTTGTCAAGCACAGGGAGAAGAGTGGCAGAAGGGTTCAGACGTTCGCCTGCCAATAACTAAACTCGAGTATCCAGGGTTCGCTCCCCGTACAGGCCTCGACTTTTCTCCTCAGTTTGACCGGAAAATCGAACTGAACGTCTAGTCCTTCGGAAGGGGACGAAAAACGAGTCGGACCCGTGTGCCTTCTGGCTGCGCACGCTAACGATCCCACGGAAGTTGAAAATCGTGAAGAGCAGGGCATTGCCCGGCTGTCTTGGTATAAAACACAGGTGAAACTCATTTTTAGAAACACCACCATTTTTATCAAATGCAGAGACAAGTGTCTTGTGAACGCAGTTGGTCCAAACGCTATGCCGATAACGTAGGAGAGGTGAGTTGGAACCACAGGTAAGCCACAGGTATCTTTACTGGCTCTGTTCGCTCATCTGGATAGAGCACCGTTCTGCTAACGCACAGGTGTAGGTTTGACCCTCAGCCGACCACAGCTTCTTTTTTTTTTCTTTTTTGGCGGGATGGCCCTTTTTATAGAGCCATGGACTCAGGATGTCATGTCTGTGGTTCAATCTCACTTCGCAACATAAAAACGGGTCTGTTCGTTGCTTGTTCTAATTAACCCTTTGACTCTCTCATCCAATCCACCAGTGAAAAAACTTAATCCTTTGACTCCCGTATCCAATCCACCAATGAATTAACCCTTTGACTTCCTCACCCTATTCACTAGCTTCCTGTTGTAAGCTGGTGGATAGGATGAGGGAGTCGAAGGATTAAGTTTTTGCTTTGCTAACGTGGTTGGCAATGCAGGATGCTGGTCGACAGGGTGCGGGAGTCTCAGGGTTTTAATGCTCCAATCGTTCTGGTGGTGTCAGCTTACGGTTCCACAGGTCCTCCCCCTCCCCCTCTTGCCATTCTGTTTCAAAACCTTTCCAGCGCATAGAGTTTGAGGGGTCCGTCAGGTTAATTAATTTGAGCCGAGCGTGTGCAGAATTGCCTGCCTGAAACGAGTCCTTTTAGACGAACCCCAGGGAGAAAGTCCAGAGTCAATCTCTTGCGCGCAGTGATCAATTTCCTTTCCATGCAAATCGTGTACTCTCACAGTGAATCTTCAAATGTAAACTGCTGCACTAGAAAATGTGTTGCTACAAATCAAAATAAACCCTTTTTTAAAATTACTCGCGAAAAAAAAAGCGTAACATCATCAAAGATCATAATGGCCCTCTTAAAATCCTACAAACAATACAGAGAAGAAGAACACTGAAGAGGAAAGACCATGCTGTTAGATCACATGATTAACTAAAGACATTTTCCGGAGAACAGTCCACGGATAGGACACAGACTTTGAAATAGAAATCGCTGACAATATCATAGAAAGGACATGAAAGTCGTGGTCCACAACAAGCAGACAGTAGAGATTACTGATGTTTTGTTGACTCGCTTTTCTTTTCACCAAGTACTAAACCTCTCAGCTTAATACATGCACATTATCAAAGTGTTTCCAAAAAGACATGAACCCGGGCTCTAGGAGAAGTGACAAGCTCATGATACACACGGTAGTCACTGTCTTTGTTTCGTCATCTGAGCCGTTCGACAATTTTGTTTGTTTGTTTTCGTATTGTGGGAAAAAATCTTAGAAAGGTCAAATGAGTATTGCTGTGGGTTTCTATATCGGCGACGCGACATTTATGTGAATGCCAGTGAATGTCATCAGGCGGTAGCATTTCATTTCCGGTAATTGATTTTCTCCCCTAGATCTGCTGATACTCCAGTTTTTTATCTCTAAAAACTGCTGATCGTGGAGTATTGTGTAATGAGTCATGTGTGGATATAGTTATCACCATAGTTATATGTCTGTGTATGGTTGCTCTCTGTTATTATGACTCATATCTCTTATTGCTCGGATTACGTTTATTGTCATGTTGTTCTTACATCAAGAGGGACGTGTTTAAATATTTTGAAAGTTGATTTAAAAAGATGAAATTGATGAAATTCTTAAAATATATAAGGAATGTCTGATCATTTTTAAAGTTGAGAAAATGATTTCATTCTTTGTATTCAGGAACATAAACATACTTTCCCACATTAAAAAAAAAGCATAGACCAATATACTTGTCAATTTTTAGTGAAACTATATAATGAAGTAGTTACAATCAGGATTGAGGAAGTGGATATTTGGGCAACTTTTGTATATAGTCAATTAGGACAAATGTTTTGATGAATTTTATGATGATCATCATCACATCTCCGACTATGTATTCGTGTTGTGTGTGTGTGTGTGTGTGTGTGTGTGTGTGTGTGTGTGTGTGTGTGTTTGTGCGTGTGTGTGTGTGTGTGTGGTGTGTGGTGTGTGTGTGTGTGTGTGTGTGTGTGTGTGTGTGTGTGGTGTGTGTGTGTGGTGTGGCGTGTGTGTGTGTGTGTGTGTGTGTGTGTGTGTGTGTGGTGTGTGCGAGCCTTGTGGGGTTGGGGGGTGGGGGGGGGGCACGCGCGCGCTCACGCGTGTAGTATCAATATCTGTACGCAAATGTCTAGAGCCCAGCGCGTCTAGAAGAGTTTGGAGAATGGCGACCCCCGACCAGCTCACAGGTACATGTATATATAACTACACAGCTGTGATATATAACACTACGCTTCGATGGACAGAAACAAGACTGCAAACACACTCCCCACCCCTTCCTCTTTCCATTCACCCCACTCTCCATTTTTTTCAATGGGTACATCAGCCATGTTGGCAGGTGTGTACATGTGTGATATACAACCCTGCACAGTGACGCACTCAACTGTGACTCATTTAATTAAACATTTGTGGATGTGTTTGTATGAGTGTGAAAACATTGAGACTGCTGTTTAAGTGAGACTACCCTAGAGAAGTTCAGCAGTTAGCAGTATAATATTAGATGACTAAAACAGCGTAATGAGACAGGGAGAGAGAGGGGTGACGGAGTGAGTGAAAGAGAGAGAGAGAGAGAGAGAGAGACGGGGAATGGGAGTGGAGAGAGCTGACTGGGGTCAAACACGGCTGATTGATATACATGTACCCAGTGAAAGCAAGTAATATCATTAGTTGCACCTGGGCACCATTATTATCGCCATGTAGCATGTGTGCTAGTACCTACTTTATTATCATCATATGAAACTCAGAGTATAGCAACAACAACATGCTCAGGATGCCTGTCTCGGCCATCTGTTAGATGCGGATCATGTCACCACCAGCCATAAAAAAAATCATCATCATCATCAGGTGCCTTGCCGCATGGCGTTGGCGATTACGGACTTCCATCTGTATCTATCACTTGTTGCATCCAGCATCTCTTCCACCCTCCTTGTCTTCAGCCACTCTGCAAGTCCGTCTACTATCTTCTCCCTGGGTCTACCTGGTGCTCTCTTTCCCCCAGCTTTCCGGTTGTGATCAGGTGCTCCAATTCCCCCTTCCTCATGAAATGGCCTATAAATGTTGCCTGTCTTTTCCTAATCTTCCTTATGAATGATCTACTTGTGTCTGCCTCCATCAAGACTGTCACGTTAGTTTTTTCGCTGTCCATGGAACTCTCAACATTCTTTTTAGAAACCACATCTCTGCTGCCTCAATCTTGTTCTGGCTTTGCTTGTTGACTTTCCACGCCTCACAACCGTACAACAGTATTGGTTCTATATAACATTCAAGAACTCTCTTCCTAATGTTAATTGATAGGCATATGTTGGTAAGAATGCTTGTCATCTTCTTGAATGCTGTTTTTGCTTGGCCGATTCTGCTGGCTATTTCTGCGGTCTGGTGAAATGATCGTTTCCAGGTATTTAAACTTATCAACCTGTCTCAATGTTGTGCTGTTTGCTGTTATTTTGCATGAGGGGATTTCATGTATTTTACTGATCACCATGACTTCAGTCTTCCAGCTGTTTAGTTCCAACCCCTTACCTTTTCTTTCTTTAACTAGTATATTCACAAGGTTTTGTAGGTCTCTTTCACTTTCTGCAAGTAGCACGGTGTCATCTGCGTATCGAATGTTGTTTATCATTTTCCCTCCAACCTTTAATCCTGGGTTTTTCTCTAGGTTTCTCATGATGTTTTCGTTGTAAAGTGAAACATGCGTGTGATATATTTCCCCCGGCAAATTTAAAATAGGCTTACGTCACTGACAGACGGATCATAAAGTAGACTTTTGTTTATGGATGGGTTGATTTTATCATTATGGGAATGCACCCCCGTTGAGAGTGGATACACCCTGGTTCCTTCTGCTTCTTCGTGTGTCACACTCCCTATTCTTTGATCCACAAGGAGCCATTCTTCTCCTTGTTTTTCTCCATCTCTTTATAAAGTGAACTGGAGGTTTTTCATCTGTCTGTCTGTCTGTCTGTCTGTCTGTGTGTATTCTGTTTGTCTCAGTCTTTTGTCTGTCGGTAACGTCTGTCTGTCTCTGTCTGTCTCTGTCTGTCTGTCTGTCTGACAAGCACGCACACATGTACACACACAGCACACACACACCACTCACACACACACAGACACACACACACACACACAGACACACACACACACAGACACACACACACACAGACACACACACACACACAGACATACACACACACACACACACACACACACACACACACACACACACACACACACACCACACACGCAGTTTGTCACCTAAATTTTCTTTTAGTTTGAAAAAAAATTTTAGAAAACGAGCTCCTCTCTTGTAATGACTGTGCGGATTCCATTTTGTTTTCTTTCAACCTTTTCTTTAAAGTCTGTGCAAGTTCAGTGAAAGTGATTGCGTTAAAAAGTCATCATGGCTGATTTACCTCCCCTACCCGGGAATGGCCGGTCATTTTGTGTGGAATATAAATCAAATTAGAGACAAACTGGTTGAACCATACATATGTTCTTCGAATAGGGCGAAGGACATGTGACTTGTGATCTCTCTGTCTGTCTGTCTGTCTGTCTGTCCCTGTCTGTCTCTCTATCTTTGTCTCTTTCTCTGTCTGTCTCCCTGTCTCTCTGTCTTTGATTCTCTCTCTCTCTTTGTATTTCTGTCTGTCTGTCTCTGTTTGTCTCTGTCTCTGTCTATCTATCTATCTATCTATCTACCTACCTACCTATCTATCTATCAATCTATATCTATCTATCTATCTATCTATCTATCTATCTATCTATCTCGTGACACATAGTAACCTTACTTGATTTTACTATACTGTGTTCTCCGTGGGTTGCCGGAGCTCTTTCTGTATAAATAGTATCCCCACCTTCTGGAAATTCTGTGCTAGAAATTGCCTCTTTTCTGTCACTCGCTGTGTTTCTGCCTTATTCCTTTGCTTTCTGTCATTTCTTCCCTTCATTTTCTGCCTTACTGGTCCAAATACCTGTATGTGTCCGATAAAGTCTTACGTACTTTCTCTTAGGATTGATAATTGGGTACATATATTATGTGCAGTTTGGGCTTAGGGAAATGAGATATGCTGAAGCAATTTTAGGTAATTTGGATATCTTTTTATAGATGCTTAACGCCCTTAGTTGTGTTTAAATTTGTATTTAGGTATGTCTTTTAAATCCCCTGTGTCATGAGATAGTGTTCACGCGCCGAATAGGCGTTGTTGCGCGAGCTCCTGTTTGTTTTTGTTAATTGAGTGATTAACCTGTGGTTGATTGACTTAAATCCGTGATAGTGTTGCTCGTAAGAATGTGGCCGTCCCGTTGGTACCATTTTTGTCTGGGTTTGCCCCTGCACGTCCGAGTCGTGGGAGTTGTTCTCTTTCTGCAAGTCTTGACTCTGCTATCAGTGTTACGCTTTTTGCCCCCGCCATTATTTGAAAGCTGCGCGTGCTGCTGTGAAAACTGCCGACAACCTTCCCACGTAGGCCGATGTTCTGTGCCACGAAAGTGAAACTGAAGTGTGCTCACTGCTGTGCACGGGATTGTTGTGATCCTGTAATTCGACCGCGCTGCTCGAGGCATGAACTTTTGTCTGTGAACACTACCACCACTCTTCCCCTCTCCCCCCAAGTGATCGCGCGTGTGAAGGAACTTGGCATTGCCAGCAACCTGCGGAAGAAGCCACGCCGATCCAAGAGAGGAGGACGAAAGAGACAATTTGGCGATTCCAATCCTCTCTCCTTCTCCCCTGGTCAACCTGGCGACTTGGGTCCTGTCTCTACCCCCTGTCAACCTAATGGCTCTGGTCCTCTCTCCTTCTCCCCTGGTCAACCTGGCGACTTGGGTCCTGTCTCTACCCCCTGTCAACCTAATGGCTCTGGTCCTCTCTCCTTCCCCCCTGGTCAACCTGGCGACTTGGGTCTTGTCTCCACCTCTTGTCAACCTAATGGCTCTTGTCCTCTCTCCTTCTCCCCTGGTCAATCTGGCGACTTGGGTCCTGTCTCCACCTCTTGTCAACCTGGTGGCTCTGGTTCTTTCCCTGCCTCCCCTTGTCAATCTGTCGACTTGGGTCCTGTCACTGCCTCCTGTCAACCCAGTGACTCTGGTCTTTTCTCTGCCTCTCCCGGTCAACATGGCGATGTGGGTGTTCAGTCTTCTTCTACTGTTCGTCCTGCTGGTGACTGCAACCCTGCCTTCGTCCCTCCGTCTCCGTTCCAGCCTTCACCCGTCCGGCCCATCCGGCTTTCTTCTTCAACGGACAGCTGTATTATTGTGAATAAGAAGCCAACGCAAGTGGTGATGGGTGTGCTTAATGCTCGCTCAGTGGTGAACAAAGCGTTGGAAATCTGTGACCTGGTCGTTGAGAGTGATCTGGATGTTCTGTGTGTGTGTGAATCCTGGTTGCGTGAGTGTGGTGATGAAGTTACAATCAGTGAAATGACACCTCCTGAATATGCCTGTGTCCACAGTCCGCGTACGAGTGGCAGAGGTGGTGGTGTAGCCATCCTGTACCGTAATTACTTAACGATTCGTGAGTGTAAGCGACGTTCTTTTATTACCTTTGATAACATTGAGGTGTGTATTTCGAAGGGCAAGAAGTCAGTACGACTTGTTTGTATTTACCGCCCTCCCTCCTCTAGTAAAAATGGCTGTACTGTATCTGACTTTCTCACGGAGTTTGAGACCTTCTTGACTGTTGCTGGTCTACCTGCAGAGAATGTTGTGATTGTCGGTGACTTGAATTTCCATCTAGATAAGCCTGATAACAAAACGTTTTGTGGATTTGTTTACATCTCTTGGGTTTATCCAACTTGTTAAACCCACCCATACTAAGAGCCATACCTTGGATGTTGTCATGGTTAGAAATGATAGCTTTGTAACTTCCATTGTTGTCGAAGATGTCCATTTGTCTGATCATTTTCTCCTTAAACTGGAAACAGATTTTTCGAGACCAAGAGTCCCACGCCAAACTATTCACTGTAGAAATGTTAAGGGCATTGATAGAACACTGTTTAGAGATGATTTGTCTCATTCCCTCCTTCTTTCTGACACTCATCATAATGTTGATGAGCTAGTACATAGCTACAGCACAGTTCTGTCTAATCTGTTAGACAAACATGCTCCAGAGAAAGAAAAGACTGTCCCGCATCGTCCCTCATCCCCTTGGTTGAATGATGTGATTCTTTCAGCTAAGCAGGCTAAACGTAGGGCTGAACGAAAGATGCGCAAAACAGGACTAGTGATTCATAGAGATATCTATAAACAGACAAGGAATGCGCTTACTCAAGAAATCAAAAACGCTAAAGCAGCTCATTTTCACAACCAGCTCGGTAACGCATCATCTGACCCAAGGAAAATGTTTCAAGTATTAAATTCTGTTTTAAATAATACTGATAAGTCGACCACTTTTCCTGATCTACCTTCTGAAGAAGCTGCAAACGCATTCTCTCAGTTCTTTTTTGACAAGATTCAGAAAATCATGCAGACTTTCCCACAAATTCATCACAATCTAACTGCTGCATCCTCTGCTTGTGGTCCTGATGCAATGTCTGATTTTGAGCCCATCTCACTTGAAACCATCCAGAAACTGTTGTATAAGTCCAAACCAACCACTGCAGCTGTAGATCCAATTCCGACAACACTCCTTCTAGAATTTTCGGACATTCTGCTTCCTGTAATTCAGGAAATCATAAATCTCAGCCTTCAGTCGGGAACCGTACCCAAACCTCTTAAGCAAGCTATTGTCAAACCACTACTCAAAAAGCCTGGTTTAGACCCTGAGATCCTAAATAATTACCGTCCAGTTTCGAACTTGCCATTTCTTTCAAAACTTATAGAGAGAGCCGTTGTGGATCAGTTGACAGCACATCTTGTCTCACACAATCTCGAAGTGAAGTTCCAGTCAGCGTACAAATGTGGACATAGTACTGAAACTGCACTTCTCTGCATATTAAATGACCTCCTTTCTTTTCTTGACCACGGTGACAATGCCATTCTTGTTCTGCTAGACTTGAGCGCTGCTTTTGATACCATGGATCACACCCTTCTCTTGCAGCGTCTTCACACTGAAATCGGCCTGAACAAAACTGTCTTGTTATGGTTCACTTCATATCTTTCTGAGAGATCTCAAAAAGTTCTTGTCCGGTCTTCATATTCGAAAGAAACACCTCTTCTTACAGGCGTTCCGCAAGGATCGGTCCTCGGACCTCTTCTCTTCCCTCTATACACAAGACCCCTGGCTTCTCTGATTGAACAGTTCAATGTTGACTTTCATTTCTTTGCGGATGATTCCCAACTCTATTCCCGCCTTCCCTCCGACAATACTCTCGCTCTTGAATCAAAGAAAAATGTTGAATTGTGCTGTCTGGAAATAAAACATTGGATGTCTGCAAACTGGTTGAAGTTGAATGAAGAGAAAACTGAAGTTCTGCTGGTCGGAACTGCTCCTAAAAGAGAAATTGTCCCTTTTTCTTCACTTTCGGTCTGTAGTGCAGACATCCCTTTCTCGAAAAAAGTAAAAACACTAGGAGTGTTTCTGGATGCTAATCTCTCGATGCGTGATCAGATCAATTCAATCATCAGAACTTGCTACTGCCATATCCGATCTCTTGGTAAAGCCCGCCAGTACTTGACTATTCAAGCTGCTAAGACTGTTGCTGTCACACTAGTACTCTCAAAATTAGACTATGTAATAGTCTACTTGCTGGTCTTCCTCAGGTGAAAATACAGCGTCTGCAGGCTGTACAAAACGCAGCTGCCAGAGTAATCTCTAGATGCAGGAAGACTGAACACATAACTCCCATCTTACGGAATCTGCACTGGCTCCCAGTTCAACAACGCATCAATCACAAACTACTAACTATCACCTCAACTCTAGTAGTCCTTCTTATCTTAAAGATCTTCTTTCTGAATATAAACCTGTTCGCAGTCTGAGATCTGCTTCCAAGTCTCTTCTTCATGTTCCTGGGACAAGGGATGTTAAAACCAAAAGATATGGTCAGCGAGAATTTAAATACCTTGCCCCTACCAAGTGGAACATGCTTCCCATGAGCATCAGGGAGAAAAAGACTCATTCATCCTTTAAATCTAGTCTCAAGACACACTTTTTCTAATGTTGTATGGGATTGCTTATTTGAATGTGAATACCTTGAATGCCTTTATGAATGTTGGTGCAAAGGCTGTGTGGAATTGTTTTTGTGCCCCCCCCCCCCCCCCCCACCGTGCGCCGCGAGCATGCTTTTATAGCATGGAGATTTTTGTTGCGCGATATAAATTTTCATTCATTCATTCATTCATAATAAAGAACACATTATGAAAAAGAACTTTGAAGGACCACCCATAACGAAAGATGAAGTTAGAGCAGCACTGAAAAAGATGAAACCAGGAAAAGCCCCAGGACCAGACAACATTACTACAGAGATGATTGAAGCCCTGGAGGAATTTGACATAGAAAAAATAACAGTCCTCCTAAATGAAATTTACGACACTGGAAAAATCCCCAAAGATATGTCAAAATCAATTTTCATTGCACTTCCAAAGAAGACAGGGGCTATAGAATGCGGACTCCATCGCACAATCAGTTTGATGAGTCATGTCACAAAAATCCTGTTAAGAATAATCATGATGAGGACAAGGAATAGAATCAAAAGAGAAATAGTAGAAGAACAGTGTGGATTTGTCGAAGGGAAAGGAACTATTAATGCTATATACATCCTAAGAATTATCATAGAGAGGTCAATCGAGATGAATAAGGATTTGTATTTATGCTTTGTTGATTATACCAAGGCTTTCGATCGGGTAAGACATGAAGAATTGATCAACCAACTGGAGAGACTCAATGTTGATGGAAAAGGTCTACGAATAATCAGAAATATGTACTGGGAACAAACAGCTGCAATGAGAATAGAAAACAATATAAGCTCTTTCCAAAACATCAAAAGAGGAGTCAGACAGGGTTGTGTTTTGTTAGCAGATCTGTTTTCACGTTACAGCGAAAACATCATGAGAAACCTAGAAGAAGATCCTGGATTAAAGGTTGGAGGAAAAATGATAAACAACATTCAATACGCAGATGACACCGTGCTAATTGCAGATAATGAAAGGACCTACAAAACCTTGTGAATATACTAGAAATAGAAAGCAAAGGTAAGGGGTTGGAACTAAACAGCTGGAAGACTGAAGTCATGGTGATCAGTAACAAACATGAAATCCCCTCATGCAAAATTACAGCAAATGGCACAACCTTGAGACAGGTTGATAAGTTTAAATACCTGGGAACGACCATTTCACCAGACGGCAGATGCTCATCAGAAATAGCCAGCAGAATCGGCCAAGACAAAACAGCATTCAAGAAGATGACAAGCATTCTTACCAACAAATGCCTATCAATTAACATTAGGAAGAGAGTTCTTGAATGTTATATGGAACCAATACTGTTGTACGGTTGTGAGGCGTGGACAGTCAACAAGCAAAGCCAGAACAAGATTGAGGCAGCAGAGATGTGGTTTCTAAGAAGAATGTTGAGAGTTCCATGGACAGCGAAGAAAACTAACGTGACAGTCTTGATGGAGGCAGATACAAGTAGATCATTCATAAGGAAGATTAGGAAAAGACAGGCAACATTTATAGGCCATTTTATGAGGAAAGGGGATTTCGAGCACCTGGTCACAGCAGGAAGGCTGTAGGGAGGAAGAGCACCAGGTAGACCCAGGGAGAAGATACTAGACGGACTTGCAGAGTGGCTAAAGACAAGGAGGGTGGAGGAGATGCTTGAGGCAACAAGAGATAGAGACAGATGGAAGTCATGATAGCCAACGCCATGCGGCAGGGCACCTGATGATGATGATGATGTGTGATAAACTGGACGAAATGGTCAACGCCAGGGGCACCTCCTTTGATTATGTGCGAGATTGCATTGATATGTGTACTTAAATTTCCCCCTCTTTTCCTGCTGGAGTATTGTGTGTGTATTGAAATGGCCCTGATATGGCTCTCTGCAGTCGGCTGGGCTTTATACGAAAATGACAATAACCCTCTTTCTGCGTTTGTGGCGTGTGTGTGTGTGTGTGTGTGTGTGTGTGTGTGTGTGTGTGTGTGTGTAGTGTTTTGTGTGTGATGTGTGTGTGTGTGTGTGTGTATGTGTGTGCATGTTGTGTGTTGTGTTGTGTGTGTGTGTGTGTGTATGTGTGTGTGTGTGAGTTTGTGTATCTATGTGTGTGTGTGTGTGTGTGTGTGTGTGTGTTGTGTGTGTGTGTGTGTGTGTGTGTGTGTGTGTGTTGTGTTGTGTACGTGTGTGTGTGAAATGCAATATCATTACGTGCAGTATCTGTGTTAAGTAAATAATGATTTTGTCAACTTGTGACATTTCTGGTCTTTTGGTTTTAAATTCTGTTTTGCATTATTTAAGGCCTGAAGCCAGTTGCTAGGCACTTTATCAAGCCCTCATCTGTTAGTCTCACGTTTCATTTTATTGCACCTTTATCATGTAAGCCTAGATTTAGCAACAGCAAACATGGAACAAGAAGGAAACACCATTAATTTTACCACTAGCTTTACCCGGCCGTTGGAAAATTAGTCATTTATTTTTGTCTGTCTCACGCTCTCTGTTCGCATATTTGTGTTGTGTGTGTGGTGTGTGTGTGTGTGTGTTGTGTGTGTGTGTGTGTGTGTGTTGTGTGTGTAGTGTGTGTGTGTGTGTGTGTGTGTGGTGTGTGTGTGTGGTGTGTGTGTATGTGTGTGTGAAAGAGAGAGAGAAAGAGAGAACAGAGAGAGAAGAGAGAGAAAAGTGAGAGAGAGAGAGAGTAGGTGCCTGTGTGTTGTGTGTGGGCAAATAAAATATATTCACGAAGATATATTCGCTCTTTGTTAAAGAAGTCGTCAAATATTCTGATCCAGATTTATCAAGATACAACATTGTGCATACAGTCTTTATCTTTTGTTTGGCGCCTAGATAATCGGTCCTCCCCGGGCAGTATGCGAAGTCTGACACACACACACACACACACACAACACAACACACACTGTCAGTTCATAAAGCAGACACGTAAAGAATGGGTACTAGTCAATTTCAGCTGGCATATCGAGCCACCACCACCAGGTGAAGTACCCACCTTCATCACTACGCCCTCTCCCTCACACGCCCGCTACCAAGTTGCTTTCACTGGCCCAGCGTTGCGCGCACAGCTGACGTCACTAACAGGCTGTTCATAGCTTCCAAGTGAGGAGAGCTACTGGAAAGCTTGAATCCTGTCGTCTGCTTCTGGCTGCAGTGACTGACTGACTCAGTCACACACAATAATCGAATGTGGTCATCTGTCTTTTTCTGTAAAGCCTGCAGACTCTGCTGAAAGTATTCGATCATCGCGGAGGAGCGTGAGTCATGGTCTGAGCGATTATTTTTAGTGATTGTTCTTGCAGAGTTGATGTGCCTGGCTAGAACGTGCCAATGCCAGTCTGCCGGTAGCTTGTGTTGTTGTGTCCGCCTCCCAGCAAAACCCTGCAGACTCTGCCAAGGTGCCAGGAGTTTGTGGTGTTGTGCTTGAGCTGTGTGTGCGCGATATTTCCAGAAAAGTGAACGTGTCTGTGATCTGTTTTTTTTTTTTTTTTTTTTTTTCCCTGTTGCAACCGTGGGAATAGCACCCAGCTCGATATTTTCAATTAACAAACCAGCAGGGAGTGTTCCTTTCTAGTCAGCTGACCCAAGAACACGTGCTGTCCGTACGTAAGTAGAACGAAATAATGGGGTGAGTGATCAACTACATAGGTCGTTGATTATCATAGTCTTAGACATACGTTCCTGTCAGGTTTTCATTCAGTGAAGTGTTGCACTATTCGTTTTCTCTTTCGATATCGTAGGCAACTAGTTCAGTGCACGAACCAGCCGACACAGCCTACCTCCGATGCCGGCAGTGATACCTCCCTCCCTAGGTGCGCAGAACTGATTGATCCGCACGATGAACAGGGAATGGGGCATGGCGCATTTCACTCCATCTATTTAATCACAGTACTACTGATCAATCTTGAGAGCTCGTACAAAGAAACAGTAACAGCCTATACCTATACAACAGAGGCTGTATTACAGAAAATGCATTATAGAATGGTGACACGTGAGTTAGTTATGATAACGCAATTGAGTGTAGTGCTGTTGCTATGAATGATGATGATGATGATATTACTACTTTATTAATAGTAACTATGGTCCATATATCGATAGGTGAGATTGATACCAGTGTGTCATCACACACTTATTTATTATTGATACCAATGTGTCATCACACGCTTATTTGTTATTATTCGCATTATAATTAAATAAATGAACACAAAACACATCGAATCTAAAGCGCGACAACACACATCACAACACGACATAGTGTGACATACACAACACACATCACAACACGATATAGTGTGACATACACAACACACATCACAACACGACAAAGTGTGACATACACAACACACATCACAACACGACATAGTGTGACATACACACACATACAAACACACGACACCTAGTGTGACATACACAACACACATCACAACACGACATAGTGTGACATACACAACACACATCACAACACGACATAGTGTGACATACACAACACACATACACCCCAACACGACATAGTGTGACATACACAAACACACATAACATATTGTGTGACATACACAACACACATCACAACACGACATAGTGTGACATACACAACACAACACATAACATATGTGTGTGACATACACAACACACATCACAACACGACATAGTGTGACATACACAACACAACACATAACATATGTGTGTGACATACACAACACACATCACAACACGACATAGTGTGACATACACAACACAACACATAACATATTGTGTGACATACACATACACACATCACAACACGACATAGTGTGACATACACAACACAACACATAACATATTGTGTGACATACACAAAACACATCACAACACGACATAGTGTGACATACACAACACAACACATAACATTGTGTGACATACACAATACACAACATATATTTTGAAATACACAACACACAATGTATACTGTAACAGACACAACACACAACGTATACTGTAACAGACACAACACACACCATGTAGTGTGAAATACACAACACACAACGTATACTGTAACAGACACAACAACATAACGTATATTGTAACAGACACAACACACACCATGTAGTGTGAAATACACAACACATAACGTATACTGTAACAGACACAACACACACCATGTAGTGTGAAATACACAACACACAACGTATACTGTAACAGACACAACACACACCATGTACTGTGAAATACACAAACACATAACGTATACTGTAACAGACACAACACACACCATGTAGTGTGAAATACACAACACACACCATGTAGTGTGAAATACACAACACACAACGTATACTGTAACAGACACAACACACACCATGTAGTGTGAAATACACAACACACACCATGTAGTGTGAAAATACACAACACACAACGTATACTGTAACAGACACAACACATAACGTATACTGTAACAGACACAACACACAACGTATACTGTAACAGACACAACACACACCATGTATGTGACAACACAACACACACCATGTATGTGAAATACACAACACACACATGTAGTGTGAAATACACAACACAAACGTATACTGTAACAGACACAACACACACCATGTAGTGTGAAATACACAACACACAACGTATACTGTAACAGACACAACACACACCATGTAGTGTGAAATACACAACACACACAGTAGTGTGAAAAATACAACCAAACACAAACGTATACTGTAACAGACACAAACACATAACGTATACTGTAACAGACACAACACATAACGTATACTGTAACAGACACAACACACACCATGTTAGTGTGAAATACACAACACACAAACGTTATACTGTAACAGACACAACACACACCATGTAGTGTGAAATACACAACAAAACACCATGTAGTGTGAAATACACAACACAAACGTATACTGTAACAGACACAACACATAACGTATACTGTAACAGACACAACACATAACGTATACTGTAACAGACACAACACACACCATGTAGTGTGAAATACACAACACAACGTATACTGTAACAGACACAACACACACCATGTAGTGTGAAATACACAACACACAACGTATACTGTAACAGACACAACACATAACGTATACTGTAACAGACACAACACATAACGTATACTGTAACAGACACAACACATAACGTATTACTGTAACAGACACAACACATAACGTATACTGTAACAGACACAACACACAACGTATACTGTAACAGACACAACACTAACGTATACTGTAACAGACACAACACATAACGTATACTGTAACAGACACAACACATAACGTATACTGTAACAGACACAACACACAACGTATACTGTAACAGACACAACACATAACGTATACTGTAACAGACACAACACACAACGTATACTGTAACAGACACAACACAACGTATACTGTAACAGACACAACACACAACGTATACTGTAACAGACACAACACAAACGTATACTGTAACAGACACAACACACAACGTATACTGTAACAGACACAACACATAACGTATACTGTAACAGACACAACACATACGTATACTGTAACAGACACAACACATAACGTATACTGTAACAGACACAACACACACACGTATACTGTAACAGACACATATACAACACAACGTATACTGTAAACACAAAGTACTAACAACAACACAGTATACTGTAACAACACAACACACAACGTATACTGTAACAGACACAACACATAACGTATACTGTAACAGACACAACACACAACGTATACTGTAACAGACACACAAACGATACTGTAACAACACACTACGTATACTGTAACAGACACAACACACAACGTATACTGTAACAGAACAAACACAAACGTATACTGTAACAGACACAACACAAACGTATACTGTAACAGACACAACACACACCATGTAGTGAATACACACACAACGTACTGTAACAACACAACAACACATAGTATACCCAGTATACTGTAACGAACAACACACACATGTAGTGTGAACATACACAACACAAACGTATACTGTAACAGACAACAACAAACATAACGTATACTGTAACAGACACAACACAACGTTAGTGTAACAGACACAACACACACCATGTAGTGTGAAATACACAACACATAACGTATACTGTAACAGACACAACACATACGTTACTGTAACAGACAAACACACAAGTATGTAAACCAACACACACACATGTAGTGTGAAATACACAACACATAACGTATACTGTAACAGACACAACACAACATTACTGTGAAATACACAACACACACCATGTAGTCTGTGAAATACACAACACATAACGTATACTGTAACAGACACAACACACAACGTATACTGTAACAGACACAACACATAAGTATACTGTAACAGACACAACACATAACGTATACTGTAACAGACACAACACATAACGTATACTGTAACAGACACAACACACAAGTATACTGTAACAGACACAACACATAACGTATACTGTAACAGACACAACACACAAGTATACTGTAACAGACACAACACACACCATGTAGTGTGAAATACACAACACACAACGTATACTGTAACAGACACAACACACAACGTATACTGTAAAGAAACACAAACACACAACACATGTAGTCGTGAACATACACAACACAAACGTATACTGTAACAGACACAACACACACCATGTAGTGTGAAATCACAACAAACACACACAACGTATACTGTAACAGACAACACAACTACACACACATACGTATACTGTAACAGACACAACACACACATGTAGTGTGAAATACACAACACACACCATGTAGTGTGACATACACAACACACAACATATATGTGACATACACAAACACACCATGTAGTGTGAAATGCACAACACACGTCATGTAGTGTGACATACACAACACATAACGTATAGTGTGACATACACCATACACAAAATACTGTGACATACACAACACACAGCACATACCGTGACATACACAACACACAACGTATACTGTGACATACACAACACACAGCATATAGTGTGATATACTCAACACACAACATATAGTGTGACATACTCATAACACAACATAACGTGGACGTAGGAAGATAGCACACATTCACACTGCACGTCTATACGCTCAACCACTATGTGATACGACAAAACAGTACAGCTATGTCTACATGCTTTTTTGTCAATTGTGGCGTCATTACATACGGATTGTTTTTTGTTTTTTTTTCCGAGCGTGCAGTGGCTACCTTGTAAAGCTAGAGAGAGAGAGAGAGGAGAGAGAGAGAGAGAGAGAGAGAGGAGAGAGGAGAGAGAGAGAGAGAGAGAGAGAGAGAGAGACTAGACCTACATAATTTTGATTCGCCTATACTTTTATTATATTGTATAACCCATCTTTATGTTAACTGCAATCGTTATCATCTGTTTCCAAACATAACTGTAAAAAAAATAAATCTAAAAGAGAAAATATGGATATTGTTTAGCTGTCAAAAAGATGTGGTTGTTTCATTTCGGGTTGTTGTGGAGCTTAATTCGTTTCTTTCTGTCTTCATTCTTCAGGTTTTTCCTGTAGTTAACAGCACTGTTTCTGATGACACTGGGATATACCAAAATGTGATATGTATGTATATAAGCTTCCTTCCCTTTCACCTGTAAATGAACGGCCACCCATATACACAGGGTCCAAATGCTAATGTAGACAATAATGGTTTCATCGTACATGCAGTTACTTGCATGGCACTGTTTGAAAAATGGCATAAGTTTTCATTCAAGTTGTCTTGGTCTCCTGACAGATTTCACATGCAGTGCAATATACAATATGTCAATATTTGAGTTATAACCTTTAGATCGTCCCTCAACAACAGAGAAAGTTGTTCACGTAGTTACTGATCATAATGGTGGATAAACCAGTAACTCAAGTAAAAAATAAATTCGTGCGACTTATAGATTAAAGAAGGAATTAGGGGAAGAAGACAGAAAGAAAGAAAGAAAGAAAAAGAAAGAAGAAAAGAAAGAAAGTAAGAGAAAAAAGGGAAACAACAACAACAAAACAACAACAAAACAGTAAATGTGACCTAAAAACTAATCAACAGGGATTTTCATGTCCGTATGCAGACAGATTTGAACCATGTCAGACTCAGAGTCATGATTATCTACAATTTATCAATTCATGGCGCCCGTATTCAACGTAAGCTGAGTCTGCCTTGAACTATTTCCAGTTCTAAATATTGTGTTGTATCTTGTCCGCATAACTTACATTAAGTGGCTATAATTCCAAGTATACCAGCCATAGTGTTTTGTTAACTGTACTCCTCCTCATCATCATCACGTGCCCTGCCAATGGCAATGGCAATCATGGCACTTCATATGAATCTATCCTTTGTCGCTGCAAGTACACGTACATCTCCCACGCTGTTTGTCTTCATCCACTGCGCAAGTCCGTTCAGTATTTTCTCCC
>JAPXFY010000015.1:27476042-27478542 GCA_030674185.1 Monoplex corrugatus
TTGTGTGTATAACAAACACAAACATATAAATGTATGTATGTATGTATGTATGTATATATGTATATATATATATGTATGTATGTATGTATATATGTATGCATGCATGTATGTATGTATGAATGCATGTATGTATGTATTTATATATGCATATATATGTTGTGTATGCATACATACATACATACATACATACATACATACATACATACATACATACATACATACATATATACATACACACATGTGTGTGTGTGTGTGCGCACGCGCGCGCGCGCGGTGTGTGTGTGGCGCGCGCGTGTGTGTGTGTGTGCGTGTGTGTGTGTGTGTGCGTGTGCGTGTGTGTGTGTGTGTGGGCGTGCGTGCTGGCGAGTGAGCTTTTACATATATGGCCATTTTTTATCATGTCACGTCGGCCGTCGTCCTCCATTTTTGGAGGTGTGCATATTTGGGATTTTCCTGTTTCTATATAAGTCATGAACGCCAACATGGATAACAGAATCTTGAACGCGGGTATTTTTGACATTCAGCATGCGTACACACACGGAAAGGGTTAAGGCACTAACAGGTCCGTACATATTATAGTGGCCTGGGAGGTCTAAAAAAACTCCATCCTTTACTCACCAGATGCTGCCAGACAGGGTCGAACTCAGACCTTACCAATGGAGCCTGACATACTAAACCAAAATTGGTTATCATGCCCGTTGTCTCCCATTTTCGTACTCTCTGTAAGGTAGATTTAGGGTTTGAAACAGAAAGTAGGGAAACTTTATTACAAACTGAAAGCGAGATTCGAAAATGTCAGTCGGATGGTGCCTGTTTAGTCTTCATGGTGCATGTGTATTTCAAAGGTATTTATTTATCTATTTTGTTTACTCCTTCATTTAGATATACTTTTTGTTAGCATGCCATGTGTATGTATGTATTCATTTATTTCAAAACTTAAGCAGACATTCCAGAATATTCAGTCATCCTTGATCACGCTCGTAGACCCTAATAAATTATTATCTCTCGACATTTCTTGTGAATGTCGTATCTGCTAATTGATGAAAGAAACAAGCAGCTAGAAAGTGCATTGAAAAGGAGACGAAGGAGGGGAGGAGGGAGAGAGAGAGAGAGAGAGAGAGATGAGAGAGAGAGAGAGAGAGAGAGAGAGAGAGAGAGAGAGAGAGAGAGAGAGTCATGTTCATTAAGAAAACAGAAGCAGGGATGGATATCATCTGCCAACAACTGATGTGATGGGATCCGTGTCCAGAGGTTGCCAGCCAGGTTTGGTTAGGATTTTCCCTCGTCCATGTTTTTCCCCCTTCAACCTGTCACCGTGGCCTACACTACCCCCCTTCCACTCCTCACAATTTTTCTGCTTTGTATGCTCTTGCGTTCGTGTAGATTCTCCTTCTTCTTTTTCTTTCTCTTCTTTTCTCATCCATCTCCTCTCTCTCTTTCTTCTGTCTTTCCAGTTTTCCGTTTCGAGTTTTTTCATTCGACCTCAATGAACCAGAGACACACAGAATAAGAACGCGTATGTGATATAACAAAACTAGGTGTGCACTTATCTTGTTTTGTTATATTTAAAGATACATGTCTCATTCTTTTGCTTGAACACGGGAGTTTGCTTTGGTTTGAATTTCACTTTGCCTCTGTCTTTGTGTTTGTGACTGTCTCTGTGTGTCTGATTATCTCTGTGTCCGTGTGTGTGTCTGTCTGTCTCTGTCTCTTTCTCTCACCCTCCTTCCCCCTCTCTCTCTTTCTCTCTCTTTCTCTCTCTTTCTCTCTCTCTCTCCTCTCTCTCTCTCCTCTCTCTCTTCTCCTCTCCGTATTTTCGGATTAGTCTTACAAGGAATGATAATATGCTTCATAAATCATTGTATAATTTGCACAAGTTTTCAGAAGAAGAAACACCAAGATAAACTATACCTAATGTGTTTGCCAGACTATCGTTTATGACAGTGTATTTACGTGACTGGTATGTACATACCTGTAAGTGTTCTTGCTATTGTATATATCCTATCAGAAAGGGCTGTTGGCTTTTGAATAAAACATTTCGCATTCTTGAACATACACACACACCCCCATCCCCCACCCCCCACACACCCACACCCCACACATACACACACACACGCGCACTCTGTCTCCTCTTCTCTCTCTCTCTCTCTGTCTCTCTCTCATAATGATCGTTGGTCGAAAGTCTTTGTCGTTACATGAGAAACGTGGAGAATACGTTTATTTGATGATGACCGGAACTGTGGTTTCGGAGATAACGTTTAAAACAGTTGGCAGCCTGGAATTTGGATTTGGAGTATGATCCAGTGAAGTTTGTAAAGATGAGGCTGAACATGATCATCTTTGCAGCGTTCACAACTAGTGTTGCGGCTGAAATATGAACCTTTTGTAGTTCGCTCAGAATGTACTGTGGTCAGCCAGAAAGAAGAGAATTGCAATAGGACAAGCCAGTGATTTTCTTGCGCGAGTGATTAGGTGTGGGCGGAAAACACAAATAATGTAT
>JAPXFY010000015.1:27483542-27493084 GCA_030674185.1 Monoplex corrugatus
GCAAAATGCGCTACTATTTTGTTCTGGAGGACAAAAGACTTTTTTTCATTTTGTACTTGTTCCTGTGTCCACACAGCTTCAAAGCCTCATGCAACAAAGACAGTCTTTTTATATTGTCACTCAGTAAATTTCTTTTAAATATCGTTTTCGATGCCTATCGACATCATCATAAGTGCATGCATTTGG
Organism: Monoplex corrugatus; assembly: GCA_030674185.1. Classification (NCBI taxonomy): domain Eukaryota; kingdom Metazoa; phylum Mollusca; class Gastropoda; order Littorinimorpha; family Ranellidae; genus Monoplex; species Monoplex corrugatus. The sequence goes on from JAPXFY010000015.1 coordinate 27,483,729, forward strand.
AATCTTGTGTTTGGCATTTGTATCAATTTAAAGCAGTTCACTGGCAAAGCGGTGGCCTCATTGTTTCCCAGGTGTCCCAGATTTCGTAAGCCTGCATTAGCATTGGTTTAATCTGAGCCTCGGAAAATTGGAAAAAGATGCTGATATCTACACTTTCGAATATCCATATTGTTATCATGAATAGTGCATGCTGATTGTCTGTTGACATTATTTCTCTCTCTCTCTCTTCTCTCTCTCTCTCCTCTTTCTCTCTCTCCCCTTCTTTCTCTCTTTTTTTCTATGTCCTCTCTGTCTCTGTCTTTGTCTCTGTTTCTGTCTCTGTCTCTCTTTCTGTGTCTGTCTGTCTGTCTGTCTGACTGTCTGTCTCTCCTTTCTCTTCCTCTCTCTTTCTATCTCTCTTTCTCTCTCACTTCCCTCCCTCTCTCTTTGCTTTCATAGCTTTAATGGCTTGTACTTCACATGCTTATAATGAGAGAGGGAGGTGAGAGAGAGAGGAGAGAGAGAGAGAGAGAGAAGAGAGAGATTCATTACCCATAATTTAGTGCTTCCAGCTGTTACCGCTGTTACCAGCACGACACAGTATCCTGTAGTAATGACTTCATGTGCTCTACCTCTGGCCCGTACAGTGCCGTCTCCCCATTCGATTTTGAATCGAAACCAACAGCAGTAGATTCAGTATCATTATATTATTATATAAATTTAAGTTAGGAAGTTTTCGCTGTTCTTTTATTTTAAGCCAGTGTGTAGATATACGAAAAGCAGACAGTAAATAAAAGCTAAAGATGTCTGTAAAGACAAATAAACAAAGAAAAAAGATGCTAACCCATTTTAACAGTCTCCCTTTTTATAAAAAAAAATGCATTATACAAAATCCTGATTTTGTATCTCTCAAGGTCACAGTGACGTTGAAAAAAATTCAATTGAAATGAAATTGACTTGCGTTGTTGATAGGCTGTCACCAAAGTGAAAAGAAATTTTGAATATTTTCAGAATTTCCTGAGAAATTTGCTGTTTACACACTGACCTCAAGGAATAGTGATTTTAGGCAGTTTTGTCGGTTTGTGTCGCCTTGACCTGAATATTTTTTCGACAGGACGTATGGTTTCGCGACCGTTTAATAGTCCACATCTTTGGGCTAAGTTTGGTACAGATCCACGTAGAACAGTTGAGAAAATGTTGCTGACACATTTCGATAATGGACAGACAGAAACACACACACACACACACACACACACACACACACACACACACACACACACACACACACACACACACACACACACACACACACACATATATATATATATATATATATACACACACACACACACACACACACACACACACACACGCACGCGCACACACACACATGTATATATATATATATATGTATACATAATATATGTATGTATATGTATATGTATGTACATACAAACACACGCGCGCGCACACACACACACACACACACACACACACACACACACACACACACACACACACACACACACACACACACACACACACACACATAGGGACGCATACACACACACGCACACATAGAGGTTGGGGGCGGAGAGAAAGATGTATCCATTAGGATAATATGAAATACATTCATTCTTTAAAATATAAAAAAGAAAGAAAAAGAAAAAGAAGGTGCACCACTTTTTGCAGATAACACACATACATAAAGGCATACACCTCTCCTGGGTATTATGAAATAGTTTCTCTCTTGTAAAGAAGAGTGGGACGAGGGTATGGGAAAAAAGAAAGAAAAGGCTAATAAAGCATAGTAACTATCTTTCTTGTCTAACTCTGTGACTGAACGATTACTTCAGTGACAGGGACCAGATCTAGGCCAGTTGACTGGAATTCCTGCATGGGAAGCAACCATTCCATTCCGTGTTGCGCAAGGATTTCTCATTAATTTTGTCCTTCTGCTAGACCTTTGTTGTTGGTCTGGGTGAGAATCTTTCGGGTGAGGTCTCGTGTGCATCATACATTCAACGCAAATAAAGATCACACGGCATCAAATTGGATGTGGCAACAACAAAAAAACAAACAAACAAAAACAAAAAAAGAATCTGTCGAAAATCCATTTATGAAGTAGACTGGATTAGAGCTGGTAGCACTGAACGCTGGTAAACGGCTACGTGACCAACAGCAGGTCTTTCAGTGGTTTGATACTGGTAGCTCTTGTGGATTCTTTGTACTTGGACTATGACGTTTGAATGAGCTTGGAGTAGATGTATTATAGGTCAAATGAAAAGCATAGAGATGATGTCACTGAAGTGATTGAAAGGAAAAAGAAGAAAAAGAAGAAGAAGAAGAAAAAAGAAATGACGAAGAAAATATTTGATCTTCTCTCATCAGGAAAGCATAAAAAAAATTATTGCCACAGCAGCGAAACGCCACTCATTGTGTCTATTTCTATTTATCTGTTTAACCTTTTGACTCCCGCATCCTATTCACCAACTGCAAAAACTTAACCCTTTGACTCCCTCACTCTATCCACCAGCTTTCTGAAGGAAGCTGTTGGATAGGGTAAGGGAGTCAAAGGGTTAAGTTTTTGCTTTGCTTTGCTAACATGGTTGACAGTGCAGGATACTGGTGGACAGAGTGCGGGAGATAAAGGGTTAAATGTTTTTTTGTGTGTAAAATATTGGCCAATTATTTTGTAATAGGGAAATGGGGAGGGGGGGGGGAGGGTTCTTTCATAAATTGCGGACACGGGATATCGGTTGAACAAAAGACTATTGTCAGATCTTCGTCTAGTGCAAGAGGAGATGAGGTCGGAGTCCTGAAACCAAAGCCAGGACCTCTTTTGTGCTGGGCGGGCTTCAGATTAGGATGACACTTTAGTAGGGTTTTTATGATGGAGTCTGGTAGCAGACTGGATGAGAGAGACTCAATAATATCTTTATTATTATGTGATAATTGACTGAAGAAAAAAGATACGCTTCAACGCAGACTGGGTGTCAGCTGGCAGAAAAACTGAGAGAAACATTCATTACATGAGTGTATCGACATAGTGGCCAAGTTGTAGAATTTGGAGCAGTTTCTGATGCACTGTACTGCTTATCAAATAAACATTTGAACTGTGACAATCCAAGCTTCCGCTCGTTATGTTTGTCATTTTGCGTAAATCAAGCATATCTTACTCAGGTAGAATATTCTGGACCAATCTCCCATCAAATTGACGATCCCTTTACAGCACTGCAAGTGTTAGGAAAACACCCGGAATTCCATTTTCGCAAACACCCAGAGTTCCATTTTGGCAAACACCCAGAGTTCCATTTTGGCAAACACCCAGAGTTCCATTTTGGCAAACAGTCTTGACCATCTTACAACAGTGACAGTTATATCTTCCTGTATCTATCAATAATGTTAGATTTTCTAATGTGAATGATGTGCACTCTTGCTCCACACCGTCTTCCCCTTGTCCTTCTAGTTTCTTTTTAAACCATATAACGATATACTGCATAATGTTCTCTGCATGTTCTTTTGTGATGTAGTGTTTACGTCATATTCTATCAATACTTTTGTGTAATGACATGAACGCAGGTAGTATGTTTCACTTGTAATGAGTTACGGTATGTATCATATTTTGTCATTACTGTTTGTATGTAATGAAATGTACACATGTAGTATGTTTTAATATTTAGTCGATCAGATCAGACATTTTAGTCCCGTATGGGACAAGGGCTGAATGAAAGAAAAGTGCATATAATACTGATCTGTTACTTTTGGAAATATTGATTTTATCATATCTTTCTTTGTTTGTTTCTTCCTCTTTTTAGATATTAATGTATTTTTTGTTTGCTTGTTTACTGCATGTAAATAATTTTCGTTTTATGTGTTCAAACTTTTAAAACTTCAAACTCTAACACTGTATAACTAAAAAATAATGGTTCAGATACATTTAGCTACTGAAATAGTTTAATCAAATAAAAATGTATGTCTGCATAAGGACAGACAATACGCCAGAGCAAATGTTGAACTGAAAAAGTATACTGTTTACACCTCGATCTAATACAGAATATGATCCTACGAAGAAGACCCTGTTAACAGTCTTTATCAGCTAATAGGAACACAGATAATTGATTGTAGCAGGACCGGCTGACGCCATGACGAAGCTTATACAGTAGTGACACCAACATGAGCCATTTTGCCACTATCTAGACAGCACAATGGAGAGATCCATGAGTGATATATCATTATTTGTTTGGCATCCACTGTGCGACAGACATGCAGATAATAGACTATTCCTTTTTATAATGGAATAGATGGAAACTTTCCACCATGGAAATGCCGAGGTTTCTTAACATGTCCTCTTTTCTGTCTCTTTCTTTGCTTCTACCTTGCTTCCTTGCTGTCTGTCTCTTCCTATCATTTTCTGCCTTACTGGTCCATTCACCTGTATGTCTTCTATAAAGCCGTTCATACTTTCTGTTAAAACTGGTAATTGGTACATATGTTAAGTGCATTGCTGACTGTAAGGAAATATGATTAGAGATACAATGTTGGTTGAATTAGACCAATTTTATAAGTTTTAGAGTACCTAATTATGTTTATACCTGGGAACGGTCATTTCATCAGACGGCAGATGCACATCGGAAATAGCTGGCAGAATCGGCCAAGCCAAAACAGCATTCAAGAAGATGACAAGCATTCTTACCAACAAATGCCTATCAATTAACATCAGAAAGAGAGTCCTTGAATGTTATATAGAACCAATACTGTTGCACGGATGCGAGGCGTGGACAGTCAGCAAGCAAAGCCAGAACAAGATTGAGGCAGCCGAGATGTGGTTTCTCAGAAGAATGTTGAGAGTTCCATGGACAGCAAAGAAAACAAACGAGACAGTCTTGATGGAGGCAAGTATATCACTCATAAGGAAGATTAGGAAAAGACAAGCAACATTTATAGGCTATTTTATGAGGAAGGGGGATTTGGAGCACCTGGTCACAACGGGAAAGCTGGAGGGAAAGAGAGCACCAGGTAGACCCAGGAAGAGAATGTTGGACGGACTTGCAGAGTGGCTGGGGATGAGGAGGGTGGGGGAGATGCTGGGGGCAACGAGAGATAGAGATGGTTGGAAGTCCATGGTCACCAACGCCATGTGGCAGGGCACCTGATGATGATGATGATGATGAATTATGTTTTAAGCATTGTATTCAGTTTTTAAATCCTAGTGATAAATTGGACGGAACAGTCAACGCCAAGGACATATACACAAATTATTTGTGCGAATGTATGTACTGATTTTTCTTTTATTACGTTTTCTGTCGGGAGCAACATGGTGTTGTGTGTGTTTTGAGATGGTTTTAGCCCTGATATGGCTCTGTGCTGTCTGCTGAGCTTTAAACAAACAACCACCACAACCACAACAACAACATAGTGATAATAATAGTAATGATGAAGAAGATGATGATGATGATAGTAATAGTAATGATAAGAAGGAAGAAGAAGAAAGAAGAAGAGGAAAGAAGAATAGTTACATGCTATAGACAACACCACAGCTACATGCTATAGACACAACATAGTTATATGCCGTAGACACAACATAGTTATATGCTATAGACACAACACAGATACATACTATAGACACAACATGTTACATGCTATAGACACAACACAGTTACATGCTATAGACACAACATAGTTACATGCTATAGACACAACACAGTTACATGCTATAGACACACACATGTTACATGCTATAGGTACAACATAGTTACATACTATAGACACAACATAGTTACATGCTATAACACAACACAGTTATATGCTATAGACACAACCCAGAGTTACATGCTATAGACACAACACAGTTACATGCTATAGACACAACACAGTTACATGCTATAGACACAACATAGTTACATGCTATAGACACAACATAGTTACATGATATAGACACAAGACAGTTACATGCTATAGACACAACACAGAGTTACATGCTATAGACACAACATAGTTATATGCTATAGACACAACACAGTTATATGCTATAGACACAACATAGTTATATGCTATAGACACAACAATTTTTTTTATTTGCTATAGACACAACACAGTTATATGCTATAATCTCAGTTACATGATATAGACACAACCTAGTTATATGCTATAGACACAACACAGTTATATGCTATAGACACACCATGTTACATGCTATAGACACAACACAGTTATATGCTATAGACACAACACAGTTATATGCTATAGACACAACATAGTTACATACTATAGACACAACACAGTTACATGCTATAGACACAACATAGTTACATGCTATAAACACAACACAGTTACATGCTATAGACACAACATAGTTATATGCTATAGACACAACATAGTTACATGCTATAAACACAACACAGTTACATGCTATAGACACAACACAGTTACATGCTATAGACACAACATAGTTACATGCTATAGACACAACACAGTTATATGCTATAGACACACCACAGTTATATGCTATAGACACGACACAGTTATATGCTATAGACACAACACAGTTACATGCTATAGACACAACACAGTTACATGCTATAGACACAACATAGTTACATGCTATAGACACAACATAGTTACATGCTATAGACACAACATAGTTACATGCTATAGACACAACACAGTTACATGCTATAGACACAACACAGTTACATGCTATAGACACAACATGTTACATGCTATAGACACAACATAGTTACATGCTATAGACACAACATAGTTATATGCTATAGACACAACACAGTTACATGCTATAGACACAACACAGAGTTACATGCTATAGACACAACACAGTTACATGTATATGCTATAGATACAACATAGTTACATGCTATAGACACAACATAGTTACATGCTATAGACACATGTTACATGCTATAGACACAACACAGTTACATGCTATAGATATAACATTTTTACATGTTATGCACACAACGCAGTTACATGCTATAATCTCAGTATGGTTATATGCTGTAGAAACACACACGCAGACACACACACACCGCGCGCGCACACACACACACACACACACACACACACACACACACCACAAACCAAGAAAATAAAACAGCAGAAAGCAGTCTGTGACTATTGTAGATAAAGGCTCAACAGAAATCAGTCTGATATTGTGGGTAAAGGTACCATTGTGGTTTCACATTGAGACATACCAGCGTAATGAAGTGTATTGACTTGACATGTGTGCATGTGTGTGCACGTACATGTACGCACAAAGTGCATGATCACATTATGTTAACTTAAGCACGTGCTTCCTGCATGATAAAGAGCGATAAAAAGCACCAATGTACATTAACAAGTCGGCTCCCCGTATGACAGCCACACTTAACAGATGGCTGAGAGACCTCCACTGCTTTATGGCTTTTTCATGCACGTGATGGCTCTTGTGTGGTCTCCTTTGTGTCTGTAACAGTGATAACTGAGACTCTGTGTGTGTGTGTGTGTGTGTGTGTGTGTGTGTGTGTTGTGTGTGTGTGTGTGTGTGAGTGAGTGCTTCCTTCAAAATGTGTCTCGTGATGATCATTAATTTTGTCTATTCACTTAAGTGATTTTTAGACACAAAGAAGAAAACAATAAAATGGCAACATGTGTAGGAGTGGAGGGAAGACAGAGGGGGTGTCTTGAGAAAGAAGGAATAGGATGGCGAGTGTGAGATGGGAGGGAATGGAAACAACTAAAATAATAATTAACTTACTAGAGTGAACAATTCTTGGAGGTGGGATTAAACAGAGCAGGTTGTAGGAGAAGAAAAGTTCTGTCGATTCATAAGGAAAAAAAAAACCCGGCCTTGCTTACTGCCGCCTCGTCCTTATGTTAATTTATTTGTTTATTATTGTTTATTTATTTTTTGTTTGTTCATTTTTTTTAAAGATTGGTTCTTAACTGTTTGACATATCCTTGGCTATGTATGTTGCATTCATATTAGTGTAGGCCATCAGTGTATCACATAACTAATGAAAAGTTCCTATGCGCGTGTGTACACGTGTGAATGTGTGACAGCATGAATGTATGTATGTGTGTGCATTTGCACACATGTGTGTATGCGTGTGTGTGTGCTTCAATGTGTGTGCATACTGTAATGTGGATGCAATCCTGGAAGTACGTAGGCTACATAGATGGAAACTGAGTACATTTGGAATATGAAGATTCAGCAGAGTATTATCATTATACATGACATCATTACTGATTAAAACCCTGTTTAAAAATATTTTACTTTCTGTGTTTAGAAATAATTGGCATTGCTCAGGAACATAAATTTGAATGTTACCTTTGTGTGAACGTGCTGGTGTGTGTGCGTGTGTGTACGTGCACGTATGTACGTGTGAGAGCATGTGTGCATAAATACGTGTGTGCATTTGCGTGCGTTCTTATGTGTGTGTGTGTATGTGTGTGTGCGTGCGTGTGTGTGTATTCATGTGTGTGTATGTGTGTGTCTGTGTGTCTGTGTGCACGTTCAACCTTAGCTTTAAAATATCTATGATATAGACTTAAGTGCGAGTAACTTTCATAATAAGCGTCATAAACAAGGATCCATGTATACTAAAAGTTTGCTACCTTCAAAAGAGGAGGCTGAGGCTGTGAAATGACTGGCTAACTAATGATAATGACTGTTTACACAGTGAGGCTGTGAAATGAATGGCTAACTACTGATAATGACTGTTTACACAGTGAGGCTGTGAAATGACTGGCTAACTACTGATAATGACTGTTTACACAGTGAGGCTGTGAAATGACTGGCTAACTACTGATAATGACTGTTTACACAGTGAGGCTGTGAAATGACTGGCTAACTACTGATAATGACTGTTTACACAGTGAGGCTGTGAAATGACTGGCTAACTACTGATAATGACTGTTTACACAGTGAGGCTGTGAAATGACTGGCTAACTACTGATAATGACTGTTTACACAGTGAGGCTGTGAAATGAATGGCTAAGTAATGATAATGACTGTTTACACAGTGAGGCTGTGAAATGATGGCTAATATGATAATGATGTTTTCACAGTGAGGCGTGAAAAGAAGGCTAAGTATGTAATGATGTTTTTCACAGTGAGGCTGTGAAATGATGGCTAATATGATAAGATGTTTTCACAGTGGGGATTTAATGAATGGCTAATAATTTTAAAGATGTTTCAAAGTGAGGTTTTTTAAATGAATGGCTAATAAGATAATGACTGTTTCACAGTGAGGCTGTAAATGTGGGTAATAAAGATAAAGACTGTTTACACAGTGAGGTGTGAAAAAATGGCTAATAATGTAATGGGTGTTTCACAGTGAGGGTGTGAAAAAGACGGCTAAAAGTAATGAAATTTTTTG
>JAPXFY010000015.1:27493184-27498184 GCA_030674185.1 Monoplex corrugatus
GAAAGTCTCTGTGCTGTGAGAAACATATCGGGTTTTTAAACAATAAAGTCTGATATATTTTTTTTTGTTTGTAAAGAAACTTTTTTTGTTGACTTGTAGACCCCACCGTTTTTTAGGGGTACGGGAAAATTTTGGCTGGCCGATCAGTTTTCCACCATCTCTGTCTGCTGCCCTCTCTCTCCCCTGCCCCTGTCTGTCTTTTCTTTCTGCCCTCTCCGTCTCTATCTGTCTGTCTCTCTCTCTCTCTCTCTGTCTGTCTCTATTTTTGCCTTTCTGTCTGTCTCCCCCCTTTCTCCCTCCCCCCCCCCTCTCTCTCCCTCTCTCCTGAAACATTATCCGCCACCGGCTTAGGTCAGAAAAAAGTGGCGCTTCGTTTATCTTCATTATTGGCTTTCCGTCAGCGACTGATAAGCAAGCTTCTCCACGTACATTGAAAATGTGTCGCTAGGTGGGAGACTGTTCCGGGCGTACAGATATTGTACACAAATCCCCCCACCATTTTTTCTCCCCTTTCTCTCTTCATCTCTTTCCACCGGCACTTGCACATTTGTGTACTTACAGGAAACAGAGAAGGCGAAAGACAGCCGGGGTAGAAGTGGTGTATATTTTCTGTGACCTTTAATGGCTCTATATCTAGTTTGAAAAAAAAAAAAGAAAGAAAGGTCGAAGGTAAAGCTAACCACGCAGAAATATTCTTTTGTGATGTAAAATGTACTGCAGTACCCTACATAAAAGAATATGGTTATACTACAATACATTATAATATTGCACATGTCAACTCAAGCAATGAATACAGCAGTACTTGTCAATGTCCATGTAGGTTTCAACTTGTAATTCCCTGTGGGAATACCGGGAGCTCTTTCAGTATAAATAATATCCCCGCCTTCTGGAAATTCTTTGCTAGAAATTTCCTCTTTTCTGTCACTCTCTTTGTTTCTACCTTACTCCTTTACTTTCTGTCATTTCTTCCTGATTTTCTGCCTTGCTGGTCCATTCACCTGTATGTGTTGGATAAAGCTGTACCTACTTTCTCTTAGGATTGCTAATTGGGTACATGTATTAATTGCAATTTTGGCTCTAGGGAAATGAGATATGCGAAAGCAATTTAGGTCATTAGGCATGCTTTTACATCTGCTTTAGTGTCTTTAGTTCTGTTTAAATTTGTATTCAGATATGTTTTATAAATCCCCTGTGTGATAAATTAGACGGAGGGGTCAACGCCAGGGGTAATCATGGAAAAGGCGAAGGGGAAGGGTGAGTAGAAGGTCGCGACAGGGGCTGTGGAGAAGGGGGTGTGTGCTCTCCCTTCGCCTAGCAGGCTGATCGCTGAGCTCTCCATATTTTTGTCTAATTTTCTCAAAGTTTATAGTGTACTAGTTTATATATTATCGTTTTATTCACCGTGTCGTGTTCATCATGCAGTGGACAGTCTTGTGGTATGTGTTTTGCTGTGCTTTGTGCCCTGTTATCCTTCATGCAGCTGTGTTTGCTTCGGTGCTCACTGAAATTTCAAATCGCTCAACGCAGCCATGTTCGGCTTCACGCCCAGTTTCAACTGTGCGAGAGAGACAGTGTTGTCAGTGTGTCAGCCAGCGTTATACTCGTGACCAGCTGTTATCAGTTAGTGCTGCTCCATTGGACTTACCCCTTGCCACTCGTTTGAAAGATCTGGGCATAGGAGTAGGCCTTGCGGGTTTCAAACGACCGCGTCGCCGATGCCGGCGCGGGGGGAGGAGAAAGCAGAGGCGGATAGAGGTGATAATCAACGGTCGGCCAACCCTCAACGGACATTGTGCTTTTCCTCTTCGCTATTCCTCGGACGATCGAGACATTAAACAGGTCAGCCAAAACGGTCGCACATTTTCAAAATCAAACCTGATCGAAATTGACACCACCGGTCTAAATCAAGAACTTTCAAAACGGTTCAAAATAATGACTTTAAACACTCAGTCCCTTGGTAACAAGACTCATGATGTTTGCGACCACATAATCCAGGGCAACTACGATTTGGTTTTTCTGACTGAAACATGGTTTCGGCCACAGGGGAATGAAGCAGACATTGCGGCTGTGACACCACCCGGCTTCACTTTGATTTCTTATCCACGGCAGGACAGAGCTGGAGGTGGCATTGCTGTGATATACAGAAACAGTCTTAAAAAACACATTTCTTCTCCATCCAAAGACTTTCCTTTTACAGCTTTTGAGGTGTGTGAGGTCCGCCTGGACTTTGATGGTCAGACCTCTGTGTTTCTTTGTGTGTACCGTCCCCCACCTAGTGTCAAAAACAAACTCAAGATATCAATGTTCTTGGACCAGTTCCCTGACCTGCTCGAATCGTACAATACCTACGAAAGGCTGTTTGTTGTTGGTGATATAAATGTCCATTTTGATAATCCCTCTGATCGTTGTACTGTTGCTTTAAATGCCGTTTTTGAAAATTTTAGTCTGCAACAAATGATCAATGTACCTACTCAACGCAAAGGCCATACTTTAGATTGGCTAATCACAAACTGTGTTTCTGATGTAGTTGATTTATCTGTTCGTGACATGCTGTTATCTGATCATTTTGTCATCTCCTTTGAACTGTCTCTTAGAAAACCAGGCAAAGCAACAAAGAAAATCGCTTCACGCAATCTTAAGGCTATTGAGAAGCATGTTTTCAAGAGTGATGTTCATACAGCACTTGAGTCAGCCTGTCAGTCCAATTCATCTGATCCTATATGTACTTACAACACATGCTTGCGTCAGCTGCTTGACCAACACGCCCCTCTTGTTATGCGTACTGTGTCAGACCGTATATCCGCCCCTTGGATGACACTTGAAGTCATTCATGCTAAAGTGCTACGACGTACCGCTGAGCGTGCGTGGCGTGAGTCCGGTCTGACTGTTCATAGAGAAATATATGCAGAGCAGCGTAACATAGTTACAAATATGATACGTGAAGCAAAGAAAAAGTACATATGTGGTAAGATAGCAGGCGCTGATAGTTCCAGAGAACTCTTCCGCCTCAGTGATCAGTTGTTGGGAAAAGCTGGAGATACTGTGCTTCCTTCTAACATCCCCCCAGAGTCTCTTCCTGATAAATTCAATGAATTTTTTGTTGGAAAGATTGAACGGATCAGAAGCAGCTTTGACCCTGATACACCATGCCCCACTGATGCTGTTGTGTTCTCTGGTACACAGCTAGAAAATTTTGAGCTTATGTCTGAGGGTTGTGTGAGAGAGATACTGAAGAAAATGCCAAAGAAGTCATGTGACCTTGACCCTATCCCTGCCTCTATCCTATTTGATTGTCTAGATGAAATTACTCCAATTGTCACGTATATTATGAATAAGTCCTTGTCATCTGGTGTTGTGCCTCAGTGCTTTAAGCACGCTCTTGTCAAGCCCCTTCTGAAGAAGGCAAATCTCGACCCAGACTGCTTGAAGAATTATCGTCCAGTTTCCAATCTACCATTCCTATCAAAGGTGTTGGAACGTATTGTACTAGAACAGATTCTGCAGCATCTGGAATCTCACAACCTGCTAGAGCCATTCCAGTCAGCCTACCGTAAGTGCCATAGCACAGAAACCGCTCTATTGCGTGTGGTCAATGACCTCCTTCAGGCTTCAGACAATGGGAGTGTGTCTATCTTGTCACTGCTTGACTTGTCAGCAGCATTTGACACCATAGACCATAGCATCATCATAACGCGGTTGCGTACCACTTTTGGCTGTTCTGGAACGGTTCTGGACTGGTTTACCTCCTATTTGACTGGCCGTACCCAGTCGGTTGTCATTGGCCACAAATCAAATCCATCTGTGCTGAAATGTGGTGTCCCACAAGGTTCTGTCTTGGGACCTGTCCTGTTCACTATGTATACACAACCTCTCAGCGCTATCATTCATCAGTCAGGTCACTCATACCACTTCTTTGCGGATGACTCACAGCTGCATAGCTCCTCTGCCCCATCAGATTTTGACGCTCTTGCGTGCAGTCTGAGAGATTGTATAGAGGATGTCTCCAAGTGGATGAGTGAAAACAAGCTGAAGATGAATGATGATAAAACTGAGCTTATTGTTACTGGTACTAAGTCAAAGGTCAATCAGGTTACTCATGCCCCCATGTCTATCTCTGGTTGTGATGTATCTTTCTCACAAACTGTTAGAAACCTTGGCTTCTATCTGGATGAAACACTGTCTATGGAAGCCCATGTCAAACAGTTGTGCCGTACTCTGTACTATCAGCTACGCAGAATTGGTAAGATTCGCTCCTTCCTTTCCACTGATGCTACCAACAAGCTTGCTGTCTCTTTCATACTATCTAGACTGGACTATTGTAACTCTCTATTCGCAGGTCTCCATGACAATCAACTATCTAAACTTCAGCGCATACAGAACTACGCGGCTCGCCTTGTTCTCCGCAAGCCCAGGCGTGAGAGTGCAAAATCTCTGCTTAGAACACTTCATTGGCTCCCGGTAAAGGCTAGGATTCAATATAAAGTTGCCTGTCTCTGCTTTCAGTGTATCTATCACGAGAACATGCCATCCTATCTTGCCAACCTCCTGCAGGGTTACAAACCTTCTCGAACGCTCCGCTCTTCTGACACCTCACTGTTGACTGTTCCTCGCTTCTCTCTAGACACCTTTGGTAAAAAATCTTTCTCTGTCTTTGGCCCAAATGTATGGAACTCTCTACCACTGTCTCTCAGAAAAACTAAGTGTTTCTCAACCTTCAAACGGCACCTGAAAACCCACCTCTTTCAAACTCATCTAACCTGAAGAGCCTTAGTTTGCAAGTCTGTCATCAGACTAATCTCTCCTGCCTGTATAACAGTATTTTGTATAAGGGCCTATAGAGCAAGGTGTGTGTGTGCGTGCATGTGTGTATTGTGTGTGTGTGTGTGGTGTGTGTGTGTGTGTGTGTGTGTGTGTGTGTGTGTGTGTGTGTGTGTGTTGTGTGTGTGCTTGAGTGAGCATGTGTGTGTATCACTGTATGTGTACAGCTGAGGAAGGGATAG
>JAPXFY010000015.1:27503184-27505684 GCA_030674185.1 Monoplex corrugatus
TGGATGATACTCCATTGTGCTAGATTCTATCGCGCTTTATTTATTGCTTGGTGTTTATTTACCATATTGCGCTGCATTGCACCGATTGACTGAATCATCTATCATATGAAACTGGCGATATAGCGTATAGAGAATTATCTGCGCACTGTAACGCCACATTTATCATTTTATCAGTTGGCTGACTTAGTTGATAAATCCCTGCACAAAAGACCTGTTATTTCGATTTTCCCCCAGACTGCAACGTGATGAAAATAGCCTGCTGGCAACGCGTGTTAATGCTTCACTAACTCTCTTAGTGTCAGCTTAGTGTTCCATTGGCCCTGTCCCTTCTGCAAGAACATACATGTATGGGTAACATCTAGGAGTTTAGCACAGTCGCTTCTGTTAGACCATATGTCAAACACTGCATGTAAACGACTTGTCTATAACTTCATGGCCAGACTGTTGTAAGTCTGTGCTAGCTGGCTTATCAGCAAATACAATTTCTGGATTGCAAAAAGTTGAGAGTAATGCAGCACGTCTAATCGTGAAGAAAAAAGGCATAATCACGTAACACCGCTGCTCAAAGACTCCACGGATTACAAATCAAACCTTGCTATCAACAAAAATACTGCAAACCTTGCAGATCACCATTCTATTGGATCTTTACCACCGTTCTTTCAGATCGCCTATGCACATACCAATCACCATGCCCCCTGCAATCCTCAAAACGAAAGCGTTTGATGGTGCCGAAACGGAATCGTAAGTCAGCTGGTGTGCAAGCTTGCAGTTTCATTTTGCGATCTGTTTGGAACCCACTGTCATATTATTCTTAGGAATCTGCCGTCGTTTGGCACTTCAAGTTACAATTAATGACTTACTTGTTCACCCAGACCTTCCTTTCTTGGCATCATAAATACCCATTCATCAGTATGTACTTCAGTTGGTTGCTAAATACTGATTATGTAGCGTCGTGTAATCATTAATGCATTATACGTTTATGACCTAAGGTGTATATGTGTGTATGATTTGACGTTGTTTGTATGTATTCGTTTCTATACGTGCATTAATATGTGTATTCTGGTATGTGTGTGTGTGTGTGTGTGTGTGTGTGTGTGTGTGTGTGTGTGTGTGTGTGTGTGTGTGTGTGTGTGTGTGTGTGTGTGTGTGATGTCAGTGCTTCTGTATGCATTACACTCTGTATTATGTAAATGTGTTATGTGCAGTGAGTCCAAATGAGTTTGGAGAACAGCATGATGCAACTAACAAGGATGAATTTTGGCTAAATTTGAATTCGAATACTTATCAGACTGAACTAACTAGAACAAGGTCAGCATATTTCATAGCCCTCTTTTATTTTTTCACGTATACATTTGTTTATTTGTTTATATGTTAATCAAGTGTTATGGCCGTTTTGTGCAGTATTAAGTCAACAGATTCAGCGTAGTAAATACACGTCGCTTATAGTTTTAATTTTTGTTTGGTGCTCTCTTTTGGACTTCATATACAAAATGCCCAACGTCTTGCATATGCAGACATTCCTATGTTGACTGCACAGGTACATTAATGATTCAGTATTTACATTCCTATAATTTATCATTATCAGTTTATAACAAAATTAAAACCATAATCCCAGTTTCAGACTTTATACTTCAGATGGTTTAATCATTTTGGCCATTGCCCTTCATGAAGTAGAGTGAAATTTTATAACAAATCAACACAAGTTTCACAAGAACTCATCAAACAATCATACATTCACATACAAACAACGTACAACTAAGATACAAACATATAAATGCACTGATGTATGGATATCTATGAAATACCGTTTACCTCTGATAGATTTGTTAAAAAATATTGCTACATTTCTCATTATTTGTTCATTTTTCGTCGAGAGAAGTTGAATGAAGTTTAATTTTGTGGGAAACTCACAGTACGTTTGTGGAATCAGATTTTTCTCAGGTCACAAAGACCAGGACACATTAAAACAAAATGGACTTCACCCTCAGTGTCATTCTTATACAGGTTGCATATCATAGCATTTGAAACAGCTGCTGTTTATCGTCTGGAATGCATGACACCTTCTGACATACCACATCTACATTTTGACAGTGCTTGCTTAATAAATCTATGTGCAGTGCTGTTGGAAGTTTTAAACGTCCTGTTTGAGTAAAATCTGTCACTAGTTTGTGTATCATCATTCCAGTCTTGCTACCTACAGTCGGACAAGGAGTCACTTAGTTGCTTTGTATCTTCCTTCATGTCATTCTTCATACTGTTGAATTTATCTTTGAAGTGAATACATAGTTCTAATACAAGCACCAGACATGAATACACAGTTCTAATACAAGCACCAGACATGAATACATAGTTCTAATACAAGCACCAGACATGAATACATAGTTCTAATACAAGCACCAGACATGAATACATAGTTCTAATACAAGCACCAGACATGAATACATAGTTCTAATACAAGCACCAGACACCCCCTTTCCCACCAGACGGACGTGTCCAGGCA
>JAPXFY010000015.1:27510684-27520684 GCA_030674185.1 Monoplex corrugatus
GAGCGCTGTATATTTCAGTGTGTTCACTGATTGCTAAGGTGGAGAACGTTTGTTGGATGTCAGCTGTGGTGTTGCTGCAGGCTGCACGATCTCTTTGTTCGTGCTTTCTCCTTGTGTAACGGCCCGTGACTGCCGGTGCGTTTGAATCGATATGAATGTGTTGTTGAACTGTGTTGATTGTCGTGTTGTGCTATAGGGTATCGATTGTAGGGTCTCTTGTGCTGTGGTGCACTGCATTTTGTTTTATTTTATTTTGTTGTATTGCCTAGCATTGTATTACATTCTATAATACTGTAAAGTTGCATTGCAAAACATTGCAGTTTATTGCATTGCATTGCGTGGCATAGCACAGTATTGTGTGGCATATTTTGTGCTGCATTATAGAAAAATGTATAATTAGTCTTCCTCAAAACCAAGTTTTACGCGTGAAAAGCTGACTGCTGTGGGTAGAAAGAACTTGTTTTCAATTTATTTTTCGTCTGTATTTTGTATTACGGTTATTTATATACAAACACAGCCATCAGCGACAGAGTTCATTTCATTATTTCAGAAAGTACGCAAAAATAGATACGTCAGATTCCATATGTCATAGGTTTAAAAACATGAGATTATTTCCCATTCATTTACACGATTGTCCACCTTGTATTAACTGCGAAAGAGCTGGTATCAATCATGACAAAACAAGAATAAAGGTGTCACATGTCTATCTAAATAGCCCTAAGCGCTCATAAACATTTAGAATATATACAAACATACAGCAAAACATTAGCTATACATTTATGCATAAATATACACACATAATTATACATGCGTGTAGTGTACATGCGAACATTCTTATACGTACACACACACACACACACACACACACAACACACACCACACAACACCACACACACACACCACACACACACACACACACACACACACACACACACACAACGTTTCTCACTGAACTTGAAAACCGATCACCAAAGGTTCGGTAAATGAGTTAAAAATTAATGAGATGAAACAACAGGTGTACTGTTGTAGCATCAGAAACCTTTCAAAGCCGTCCGCTCTCTCTCTCCTCGCTTTTAGATTGTTTTGTTTTGTGTATGTGTACTTATTGAAATGAATTAGGTGTCTGGCTTAGTGGCTGAATAACATCAGGCTCCGACATAATCAAAAAGTCCTTTGAAAGAATAAGTGGCATTGTCTTGAAGCCGACTTGGAT
Organism: Monoplex corrugatus; assembly: GCA_030674185.1. Taxonomy (NCBI): domain Eukaryota; kingdom Metazoa; phylum Mollusca; class Gastropoda; order Littorinimorpha; family Ranellidae; genus Monoplex; species Monoplex corrugatus. The sequence continues at coordinate 27,511,898 of JAPXFY010000015.1, forward strand.
AAGGCAAAGAGGACAAATTTTACAGTACTCTGGGAATAACAAAACATTCAAGGCCTCTGCAAATAACCAGCAAAGACTTGAGATCATTTGGAATTCGTTAGTCTAATCAATCTGGAAGTAATTTACAGAGCACAGATGATGAAGGAAACGCTGAAGAGCAACTGATCCTATTGTTTGCCTTTTGCATGAGCTCTGTTTGTGTTATATTCGGGCCTGAAGGAAATCTGATGTTATCAGTAGGCTGTCTGCGCATCAGAAATAGCCAGCAGAATCGGCCAAGCCAAAACAGCATTCAAGAAGATGACAAGCATTTTTATCAACAAATGCCTATCAATTAACATCAGGAAGAGAGTTCTTGAGTGTTATATAGGACTAATACTGTTGTACGGTTGTGAGGCGTGGACAGTCAACAAGCAAAGCCAGAACAAGATTGAGGCAGCCGAGATGTGGTTTCTAAGAAGAATGTTGAGAGTTCCATGGACAGCAAAGAAAACAAACGAGACAGTCTTGATGGAGGCAGACACAAGTAGATCATTCATAAGGAAGATTAGGAAAAGACAGGCAACATTTATGGGCCATTTTGTGAGGAAGAGGGATTTGGAGCACCTGGTCACAACGGGAAAGGTGGAGGGAAGGAGAGCTCCAGGTAGACCCAGGGAGAAAATACTAGACGGACTTGCAGAATGGCTGAAGACAAAGAGGGTGGAGGAGATGCTTGAAGCAACAAGTATTGGAGACAGATGAAAGTCCATGATCGCCAAAGCCATGCGGCAGGGTACCTGATGATGATGATAGTGTCTGCAAAGGAGTTCGTATCTGTTGATATTCCATCGTTTAGAGTGTTCTTTTTCCCCTGTAGGGATGCCTGGGGCTCTTTCAGTATAAATGGTATCCCCACCTTCTGGAAATTCTGTGCAAGAAATTTCCTCTTTTCTGTCACTCTCTTTGTTTCTGCCATCCTCTTTTGCTTTCTGTTATTTCTTCCTATCGTTTTTTTTTTTTTTTTGCCTTGCTGGTCCATCCACCTGTATTTGTTCTATAAAGCCTTACATACTTTCTTTTAGAATTGATAATTGGGTACATGTATTGAGTGCATTTTTGGTTCTAAGGAAATGTGATGTACAGAAGCAGTTTTAGGTAATATAGGCCTTTTGTTTATGTATGTTTTAGTGTCCTTAGTTCATCATCATCATCAGTCCCGTAGTCTGGTTGACCGTTGGGGCACCATTGAAGATTTTGCAACCAACTTCCTCCACTCCTCACGGTCCTCAGCTTTCCGCAGAATGATATTCCATTCAAGGCCAGTCCACTCTCTGATATTGTCTTCCCATCTTTTTCTCTGTCTGCCTCTTCGTCTCCCTCCCTGAACTGTTCCCTGCAAGACGGTCTTGGCCAGTCCAGATGATCGTGTGACGTGCCCGTACCACCTCAGTTTGCGTCTTTTCACTGAGGTCAGGAGGTCTTCATACGGCCCGATGGCGTTTTCGATTCGGGTTTTCACTTCTTTATTGGTTATATGATCTATGTACGAGATACCAAGGAGTTTGCGGAAGCATCTCATCTCCATTGCCTGTATCCTTCTTTCAATGTCTGCTGTTATGGTCCATGTTTCGCATGCATACAAAAATATTGACATGACCAGGGAACGCATCAGTCTGATCTTGGAGCCGATTGCGATATTCTTGTCGTTCCAGATGACTTTTAGCTTGGTCATTGCAGCTGTGGTCTGTGCAATCCTGGAAAGTACCTCGGGCTTTGATCCTTCATCTGATACTATAGCTCCCAGATATTTAAATCTATGGACGGTCTCAAGTTTCTTGTTGTCTATGGTAATGTCAGTGCTGATGCCATTGGTATTATTTGTCATCAACTGGGTTTTCTCTGCACTGATCTGCATGCCATATGATGTGGAGGCCTCATCAAGATGTTTTATCAAACTGACTAGCTCTTGCTCTTGCCCAGCTAGTCCGTCAATGTCGTCGGCAAAACGCAAGTTTGTGATTGTTCTACCTCCGATGCTGACTGTTCCCTCGTGGTCTTCAAGTGCGTCAGCCATTATTCTCTCTAAGAAGATGTTGAAGAGAGTGGGGGAGAGCAGGCATCCTTGGCGTACTCCAACTGTGGTTCGGAACCATTCGCCTATGTTGTTGTCATGGTAGACTGCACTGGTCGCCTTTTCGTAGAGGCATTCTATGGTTCTGATCAGGTTGGCATTGATGTTGTACAGCCTCATGGTTGCCCACAAGGCTGCGTGCCAAACTCTGTCGAATGCCTTCTTGAAGTCCACGAAGACGTGGTAAAGGCCTTGCTGGTGTTGCAGGTATTTCTCACAGAGCAATCTGAGGTTGAAAATTTGCTCTGTGGTACTTCTTCCTGGTCTGAAACCTGCCTGCTCTTCTTTTATTATCTCCTCAGCTTGTGGCTTCAGTCTACTCAGAAGGATTTTTAGCATGACCTTACTTGGATGGCTGATCAGGCTGATGGTACGGTAGTTTTGGCATAGTTGTAGGTTGCCTTTCTTCGGGAGAGTGATGATCAGGGACTGGGTCCAAGGTGTTGGCCACTCATCTGTCCGCCAGATCTTATTGCAGATGATGAGTAACATATCTATCATGGCCTCTCCTCCTGCCTGGACCAGTTCTGAGGGAATGTTGTCCATTCCTGCCGACTTGCCTTTCTTCAATGATTTTACTGCAGCTTCAACTTCTTCTCGCACGATAGGGTAGCTGTCGTTGTTGGTTGGTGGAGGAACGTCTAGCACCTTGGGATCTCCTGTTGTTGTGTGTGTGTATAATTCGGAGCAGTACTCTGTCCACCTCTGCAGAATCTCTTGATCTTCTGTGAGACATTTCCCTGCTTTGTTCTGTATGGTAGTGGTTCTGCCTTGTTTTGAGCTTGCTAGTTCTTTCACAAGCTGGTAGGCTTTTTTGCTGTTATTTTTCTGCAGGTTTGCTTCGATATCTTGGCATTGTTCTTCAATCCATGTTTCCTTTGCTTTCCTCATGCCTTCTTTAACTTGTTGGTTGGCTTTTCTGTATAGTTTAGCACCTTCATCCGTACTCTTCTTTTGCTTTAGTTCTCTGCGTTTGTCGCTCAGCTTTAGTACTTCTTCCGTGACCCAGGGCATCTTTGTTGGTCGGTGTTTTCCAAGGATGTCGTTGGCTGCTTCGGTCACGGCAGTGTTGAAGTTGTTGATCAGAGTGTCTACTTCGGTGTCCACATTGTCAAGGACGAGGAGAGGAGCAAACTTCCCTCCTATCGTTGCTTGGAAGTTTTCAACTATGTTGGGGTCTTTGAGCTTCTCAAGATTGAACTTAATTCTTATGTTGCCCTGTTTCTTCATCCTCTGGAGGCGGAGTTTGAAGGTCATCATTACAAGCTCATGATCGCTTCCAATGTCGGCTCCTGGAAAGCTCCTGGTCTTTGCGATGTTAACACTTGACTGGAAGCGTCTTTTAACCATGATGTAGTCGATCTGACTGTGGTATTTTTCTCCTGGGCTGTGCCATGTCCAGCGTCTAGATGGTTTGTGTGGACCGAACGTGTTCACCACCCTCAGGTCGTTGTAACTGGCGAATTCTAGGAGCCTCAAACCTCTTTCGTTGGTCTCAGGGTTGCAGTATTGGCCACATATCCCTTTCCAGTTATTGTGTTCATCCTCTCCAATCTTCGCATTCCAGTCGCCCTGCACTATAATGATGTCTTTCTTTGGCGTCTGATCTACGATTTCCTGCAGTTGATCATAGAAATCTTCGACAGCCTCGTCATCATAGTCAGTTGTTGGGGCATAAGCTTGGATGACGGTGATGTTAAAAGGTGAAGCCTTAAGCCGAATAGTAATGAGTCTGCTAGAGACTGGTCGGCATCCCATGATGGCATTCACAGTGTCTTTGTGAATGAGGAATCCAACTCCATGTTCATGTTTGTCTTCACTGCCACTGAAGTAGAGTTTGTGGCCTTCTGGGGTAGACGTTTCTCCGAGGTTTTTCCATCGTACCTCACAGAGCCCAAGGACGTTCCATCGGTATCTCTTCATTTCATACGTTAGTTCTGCAACTTTTCCTGCTGCTCTCAGCGATCTCACATTCCAGGTGCCGATAGTAACATTTTTTCTTGTACGTAGGGATTTTGGTCCATCAGTCACATACTTTTCACCTCCCCCCTGATGGCCAGCGACGGAAGGCGCGGTCCTTGTTCCGGGCGACGACCGGGCCGGTATGGATTGAGTTGCGGTTGTAATCTTCATTTAGTGTGTCTTGGGCAATGTCGCATGGCGGAGCCCATCCCTCTCCATGCCAGACCACAGCCGACGTCCTCCATCTAGGTGGTTCGCCTTGGTCTTGAACACATAGCCGTTGAGTTCCTTGCGGAACTTCGTCCGCCTTGGCCGGTAACCTGCATCGTGGAGGTTATTCGCCCAGTGATGCAGTGTTAACATCACCCCCTCACATGGTTTGGCACGCCTGCTGAGGCGAGGTCCCGGGGTGTGGCGCTTGGAGCCAGCACATGAGAGATTTAGAGGATGGACGAGGACCAGTGATGCCCGTCCACCCTACCAGGTAGAGTGCAGCAGCCAGACATCAAAGGTACTACCTCTATCCAGAGCCCCCTACACCCCTTAGTTACGTTTATATTAATATTCAGGTTTGATTTTTATAAATCCCCTGAAGATAAATTGGATGGAGTGGTCAGCGCCAGCAGCATAGCCGAGATTACGTACAAGAATGCATTGATACGAGTATTTAATTTTCTTTTCCAGGTATGGTGTACATTTTGAGATAATTATAACTTATAGCCTTGATATGGCTCTGCGCGGTCGGCTGGTCTTTAAACAACCATAATAGTGACGGGATTAACAGTTTGTTTGTTAAATGTTCGTTTACGTTTCTCTTTCAAACTTTGTCATGTCATATTTTACTGGAGAAACGTAGACTCTTGAATATATTTTTGTTTTCCTCTGCTATTCAGTTATGTGTTTCAGCCCCTCCCCCAAACACGGTCTACGTTAATAATCATAATGATAATAACAATAATGATAATAATAATAATAATAATGATAGTAATGATAATAATATCTATCTGTCTATCTCTCTATATGTCTATCTCTCTATCTATCTATCTCTATGTATACGTATATCTATATGTTTATCTCTCTCTCTCTCTCTCTCTCTCTCTCTACACACACACACACACACACACACACACACACACACACACACACACACACACACACACACACACACATGAATAGATAGATAGAGATAAGATATATGTGTGTGCGTATACATACATACATACATACATACATACATACATACATACATACATACATACATACATACTATTTATATATTGGATGTAGAGCTAGGGATGTTGATTATATGTGTGTTTGGTATGAGTACGGTAAGTACAAAGGTTTGCCTTTTCCGTTATTCTTATTCACATTCATTTGTTTTTGTCACAATGAATTTACAATGTGCAGCTCTTTTTATTGCCAAAAGTTTCAAGGGGAGGGGCCTGGGAAACGAACCTATCTCTCCGATGGAAGCATAATTTGAAGCACGTGTTAAGAGGGACAATGAAAGAAGAAGAAAAGGAGGAAGAATAAGCAGACCTATAAAAGCAACAGAAATGTATTTTTACACTTTCTTTGTAACATGTGTGATTAGTTACAGACTATAGACAGTTGCTGTGATCAAGTTGACGATGAAGATAAGAAAAAAGTAGATTGAAATCGTAACGACGCACTTGTGCCGTCTGTTTCCTAAGTCCGATTAAGAAAAATGCTGCTGCTGCTGCTGCTGCTGATAATGATAATAGTAATGATGATGAGGATGAGGATGGTTCCATTTGTTTAGCGCAGTCAAAGTGTTAATTATACGTTAGCATGAGATCTTTTCTAATCTGTCAGGACTTACGATATGCGTACATCCATAGCAGGCATGACAGACTCTAATAATAATCAGGAGTTAGCTACATTTCCGCACAAAAATATTATTACCCTGACTTACTTGAAATTCAATATTGAGTTGGAGAGAGGTGTCTAAACGATTTGATGGACAGCTGAAGGCCGCTACAGATCTGAGTTTGGTAGCTTGACTGGTACGATTGTTGCCCTTTACTTATTGAAGCGTGAAGATCCCACGTGCCTTGCAGTTATGTCAACAATCCACGGCATATCTTTCTTATCATCATCATTATTCATGGTATGTTGGATCAGTGCGAACGGTGGTAATTTTCGTTTTCCCTTTTTCATTCTAACAAAAGCAAAGCAGCATTGTACATGTGGTAAAACACAGTGTATACTGTTGATTATTTTTTACATCTCAAAACATTCACTTTTGGTCCATGTGGCCTAAATGGTACGAGCGTTTTCACACCCTTTCTTTCCCGTAGGATTCAAAATATCAGTGATGTTTATGTCGATGTCTATGTGCAAGGAAATGTGTCAGATTTAACGATAACAGGATAAAGCTCATGTTTTTTTTTTACTGGTGTGCATTTTTCTATCAGTAGAAAAAGATAATCGCCGATTACGACGTCGTTTAGTGGAAGAAACCGTTGATACTTGTCAACAGCAAACCAAAGTCATTGTGCTTGACTTTGACATTTTGTTAGCATTGGTCGGAAGCCAATAACTATGATACAGACTAGCCTGCCTTCATGGTCATGTGCTGTAACCAAGGTGAAAACGAAATCTGCTACTTGCTGAAGTGAAACACATTGTTTAAACTTTAATCCGGGAGTGTTTCATTTTATTTCTGCATAGAAAACTTTAACTGGGAATGATTTTACCTATACAAGAAAACTGTGTGGTGCTTACATTTTGTTGAAGCTGACATATTTCACCAGTTTCCAGATGTTATAGTTTCTGGGTGTATTTCATATATATATAGCCTACACAGAAACGAACAAAATTATGAATTGTTTCTCAGCTTAGCTTGTTGGAAATCAATGTCAGATTTCGACTGAAAATGGCACTACTTCAGTTAGGCAGAAAATATCATCCAAATAAAAAAGAAGTGGAAGAAAGAAGACGATAGACAATAGATTTTGTGAGTTGTTGGTCTAAAACTTCGGGACTTTTTATTTATTGACTTGAACGCCTTTGTAAGAAAGGAGAAAGCCGTCAAGATGATGCCCAGACTGAACTACAACTCTATGGACTTACGTCGGAGTTCTGACACCAGTACAGATGAGCCGTTGGAGGAGACAGAACATCGATACATCAACCTGGAGAGTTTCGAAGTGCCCGACACCGAACGAACCGTTCTTCAACCGTCCACCCCGCTTCTCACCGGCAAGTCCATCCCACGCCGGATCCTGTCCTTTTTGTGTGGCTTTTCCTCGGCAGGGGGGACCTATGCTACGTTTACAGGCGGCGCTCTCAGTAGCGTGTACAGCAGCAGCAGCCGACGAAATCTTGGTGTCTGGGGAGGAGTATTTGCCCCTGTCGCTCTCGGTCAGCTGGGAAACAACCTTTTCCTCCGAACCGGTAAGTGGAGTTATGTAAATCTTGTGTGATGTAGTGAGTATTCTGCAAATGCAGACTGGTCCCAAGTACTGCCACACCTGATGATCAAAGAGCAGTCATAAAACAGCTTCAGTTTTTTCTTGTAATCTGAACTTTCTGTCTATTCACGAGACCTGGTTAGTGTAGAAGGGGTTGAGCTCTAGTCGTCCAGTCTGATGGCATGGGTTTAAGTTTGGCTCAGTAAAAATTTCGCGCTCGCTATCTCTAGTCCACCCAACTGTGAATGGTTCCCTGACTGTGCTGAGTTAAGGAGGCGAGGCGAGCCGAGGGTAAAGCAGTGGAGCATTGTCGTCATAATGCTGACCCCCGAGAAAATGAGCTAAAATCCACCTCACTCCCGCTCGACCTTAGAGTTATGAAAAACCTTTTCCTTTCACATTTTGTTTTTATATTGATAGGTTACCTGATTCTGCCATGCTTGATGAACCAAAGGGCTTGTATCAAAATTGGCTTCATGGTTCCCTTGGTAAATGATCGACCTCCTCTGGAGATTTCCATCTTCAGACTGAATGGCCCACTGTATGGCTGCCATGTTTCCCCAAGACTGGTGTCATTGTTCTAGTGGTGTCAGCTTAATGGGCGCAAGGAGTCTACCTAACAGGTACTGGCAGAGTGGGTGTCAGGTTAATGGGAGCACGGAGTCTACCTAACAGGTACTGGCAGAGTGGGTGTCAGGTTAATGGGAGCACGGAGTCTACCTAACAGGTACTGGCAGAGTGGGTGTCAGGTTAATGGGAGCACGGAGTCTATCTAACAGTTACTGGCAGAGTGGGTGTCAGGTTAATGGGAGCACGGAGTCTACCTAACAGTTACTGGCAGAGTGGGTGTCAGGTTAATGGGCGCAAGGAGTCTACCCAACAGTTACTGGCAGAGTGGGTGTCAGGTTAATGGGCGCAAGGAGTCTACCCAACAGTTACTGGCAGAGTGGGTGTCAGGTTAATGGGCGCAAGGAGTCTACCCAACAGTTACTGGCAGAGTGGGTGTCAGGTTAATGGGCGCAAGGAGTCTACCAAACAGTTACTGACAGAGTGGGTGTCAGGTTAATGGGAGCAAGGAGTCTACCCAACAGTTACTGGCAGAGTGGGTGTCAGGTTAATGGGAGCAAGGAGTCTACCTAACAGTTACTGACAGAGTGGGTGTCAGATTAATGGGAACAAGGAGTCTACCCAACAGTTACTGGCAGAGTGGGTGTCAGGTTAATGGGCGCAAGGAGTCTACCCAACAGTTACTGGCAGAGTGGGTGTCAGGTTAAT
>JAPXFY010000015.1:27523184-27530684 GCA_030674185.1 Monoplex corrugatus
TGTTCTTATTACTGGCAGTTATCCAGAAACAAATTACCTGTAAAAGAAAACTGTATGTAGCTTTCATTGACTTTGAAAAGGCGTTTGATTCAATTCCAATACAACTTCTATGGCATATATTGTTGAAGAGTAGCATTAAAGGTAAGATACATAGATGTATTAAAAACATGTATATTCTGTCAAAGCAAGAGTGCAGTGTGGTACACAGTTTACTAGTTGCATTACTTGTACAAGGTAATGTGTATAGTTCCATTCTTTTTCTTTGTTTATAAATGAACTTGCTCTCGAAATAATTATTAATGGTAGACGCGGCGCAAACCTGAGTAATGAATTGATTGGACTATATTTCCGGTTGTTTGCTGATGGCATTGTTTTATTAGACAGTTTAAACAGTCTCATGAGAAATAAGCATACTTGTTGGTTTTTTAACCGATTTATGATATATGTGTTCACAAGATTCATGTTTGGTGTGTCCGACTTATCAATGCATAGACTAAGATATAAAAGACGTGATAAAGAGGCAGCGAAATGCCCATTATGTAATAGTCTTACTGAAAATAAAAATCACTTTATTCTATGTTGTCCAGCCTTGAAGATCTGACAACCCTATTAATTCAGCTAAATACCACTATAAACCAAATGATTACAGATTAATAGTGCTCATGGCTTCACAAAACAAGCGCACAATTAGAAATCTGGCAACATACATCTATAAAGCTTTCAAAAGTAGAGAATTTGCTTTATCATAAAGTTTAGTTCTTGTGATGTGTGTCTGTCAAACCTATTTATATCTTCCTAGTGTACACGTGTTATTGTAGTTTGAGTGTGGGTCCTATATTGTAGTTATTCCAAAATACTTAAGTATGCGTTATCCAAGAACGGCTGTGTATTATATTCTGTGTTTGTATAATGTTTATAATTAGTTCACGCCCGTTCAAATGGGGCTTTGGCCTTACTGAATACATTTCTGGTTTCTCATCTCTCTCTCTCTCTCTCTCTCTCTCTCTCTCTCTCTCTCTCTCTCTCTCTCTCTCTCTCTCTCTCTCAGCATTCGATTATCTTTAGTTAATTCTCTCAAAAATTTTTTTATAGACGACGAAACACGTGTAACATGTGGCTCTCTCTCTCTCTCTCTCTCTCTCTTCTGCTCTCTCTCTCTCTCTCTCTCTCTTTCTTTCTCTCTCTCTCTCTCTCTCTCTCTCTCCTCTCTCTCTGTGCGCGCATGTGTGTGTATTTGCGTGGGTCTATCCACCCGTGTGTGTGATTAATAACTTCCCCCAACACCCGACATCAACGAATCGTTATCAGACGATCCTTGGAGGGTTGCTGAAATCCGAAGTCTGTAGGTAGACAGTGTTTTTTTAATTCCGAAAAATGTAAACATCGGGGTTGCAGAGGTCACCCTCACCACCACCCCACCCTCACCCCTGTCTCTCTGTCTCTTCCGACCCCATGCCCTTGTTCTCACTTGCACTAATATTCAATTTTAAAAAAATGACATATGTTGATGTCTTTGTACCATTATTGTTCATTTGTACCTATTTCTAGATTATCTATAATATTTTTAATGTAGTCGTATTGGTATAGACCTTCTAATGGGGAGGGTTGGACGTAAAAAAGCATCGACGTGTTTATACCGCTAATGAAAGTGTGCTCTTGTTCTTGCCCTGTACAAGATTTTATCCCATCTTTTCGTTATTTTCCTCGAGCTGGCACAGGAGTTGTGTCCTCTTGTTTGGAAAATGGAGAGGGAGGAAAAGCGTTATTTGGCGGAAGGAGGGTGGGCGATGTCAAAAATATATCATATCGTATCGTATCGTATCGTATCGTGTCATGTCATGTCATGTCATGTTATGCCATACATCACATCACAATCACATCACATCACATCACATCACATCACATCACATCACATCACATCATCACATCGCATCGTATCGTATCGTACCGTACTGTATCGTATCGTATCGCATCATATCATATCATATATCATATCATATCATGTCATGTCATGTCATGTCATATCATGTCTTGTCATATCATATCATATCTTATGTCATATCGTATCGTATGGTATCATCACATTACATCACATGCATATCATGCTACACACTGTATCGTATCATATTGTAGTATACCATGTCGTATCTGGATCGTATTAGTATGGTACCATATCTTGTCAAATCATGCCACATCACGCCATACCCTATCATTCTGTATCATATATCATATCGTCTGAATTCAAATTTCATATATCAGACCAGTATGCATTCCTAGTTCTTGGCGTTGCTACTTCGCTCATGCAGTTTCTGTGAGAAGGTGGTGTCCTACTTATCAGCTTACACGGATCGCGAAGAAGCCGTGAATTAGAGATCACGCGCACTGAGCATCCGTAGAAGCCTTAGAGGGAGCGAGAGAATTGCATTGATTTCATAGAAGGTGGGGGATTTGGGAGGAAACGATAGCCGTTCGTGTGGGACCACTGACAATAACAAACAAGAGGAAACGATAGCCATCCGTGTGGCTGACAATAACAAACAAACGAACAAACAAACAAACAAACAAACAAACAAACAAACAAACACACCAAAGCAAAAACAAAGAAAAGACTCGGGTCTATGGCTGAAGCACTCAGACTAATGGAAATAATTGATTTATCGATGACGATAGCTGTGGGCGAAGACAACAATCCAACAATCAATCAGACAAGGACACAGGCACAAAGACAAACAAACAAACAAAAACTAACAACAACAAACCTTCTCAGTAGAGAGAGGCGTTCGAGAAGATTGTCTGTTTATAAAGTGTGTTAATTTTGCATTGCTTTTGAAATATTTGTGTCACTGTATATTTAAAATAAAACAATTAGTGTCTCCAGTAGCTTTAGTCATTGTATATTTGAAATAAAACAGTTGAATCCCGAAGAGCTTTTCTGTATAAAATAAATAGTATTCCCGTCTTCTGGAAATTCTGTGCTAGAAATTCCCTCATTTCTGTCACTCGCTTTGTTTCTGCCTTACTCCTTTGTTTTTTTTTTGTCATCTCTGTCATTTTCTCCCAGGCTGGTTCATGTGCCTGTATGTGTTTTGTAAAGCCTTACATATATTTTGTTAGTATTATTAATTAGGTACATGTATTGAATGCATTTTTGGCTCTAAGGAAATGTAATATGCAGAAGCAAATCAGGTAATGTAGGCCAGTTATCTATCTATACACACACACACACACACACACACACACACACACACACACACACACACACACACACACACACACACACACACACACACACACACGCACGCACGCACACACACACACACACATATATACATAGATACATATATATATATATATATATATATATATATTGTGTGTGTGTGTGTGTGTGTGTGTGTGTGTGTGTGTGTGTGTGTGTGTGTGTGTGTGTGTGTGTGTGTGTGTGTGTTTGTAGCACAAACATTCATATCAGAGAATACTCGCTGCACTTTACAAACAGCACAAACATTGCGATGTTAATACAGTAATGCGCCATAACAATCGGATACATGCACTAATACATCGAAGCAGTATAAACATTTGAATGCCGATACATGACAATGCAGAACAAACATATGCGATATATGTGTGCAGGTATAGATTAGTGCAACATAAACATAGTTCATCAAAAATAACAAGAAGTATGTTTTTCAATTTATCAGTGGCAATCACACAAATGAAAATACACACATGTAGAAGCACGCATACAAACGTACATACATACACACACGCTGTACATAGATACACGCGCGCGCGCGCGCACGCGTGCGTGCAACACACACACACACACACACACACACACACACACACACACACACACACACACACACACACACACACACACACACACACAACAAATACACATGCATAAGACAGATTGCAATATCACTGGATTTAGAAGAGCCAGAAGCATAAATTTATTATTTTTGTAGATACTTCTAAAAGATATGTTTTGAGCTGCTTTTTGAAAGTAAATAAACGACTGCTTTATCTTAAAGACACTGGGAGAGAATTTCATGTTGCTGGGCCCAAAACAAAGATTTTTTTCCTTAAGTTGTTAGGGAGAACCGAGGTACGGTGAAGAGAGAAGCTTCTTGAGAAATGAGAACTTTGGAAGGTTTGTATGGCAGGAGGAGTTCTGATATATATGTTGGCATTGTCTTCTAACTCAGACACTGAAAGCAGAGTGTGGCCCATTAAATCTCAATTCTTGCTTTGACTGATAGCCAGTGTAGTTTTCACTAGAGTGCTTTTGCATTGCTCCTTTGGTTTGCTTTCCCCTAGGACAAGTCGAGCTGCACTATTTTGGTTTCGTTAGAGTTTGGATAGCTTATCATTAGGCAATCCAGATAAGAGAGAGTTACAGTAGTCTAGTTTGGATAAAATGAAAGATACACACATTTCTTTGTGGCATCAGCAAAGAGAAGTAGATGGATTTTGCTGATTCTGCGTGGTTGGAAATACAGGATTTTGTTTAGGTAGTTAACATGAGCTTCCATGGATAAGGATTCATCAAGAAAAACACCAGGATTTCTTGCAGATTTGCTGAAGGCTATAGTACAGTCTGAGATCACCATGACCCTTGAGGTTACTTTCTTTAGCTTTGATTTTGTACCGATATTCATTAGATCTGTTTGTTTGTTTTTTTCTTTCTTCATTTGGGTTTAGTTTGTTTGCTTTCGTCCAGGCAGCCATGTTTTCAATGGTGTTTTTATTTGTCTAGCTGTACTGGAGATATCTTTGGGAAAGCAGAGCAGTATGGTTATGAGTCATCTGCATAGAAATGGTAAAGTGCTGTTGTTTGTTTGACAACAGACCTAAGGGTCTTTAACGTACATACGTGATGGTAGAGTGCTGTTGATTGTTTGACAACAGAGCTAAGTGTCTTTAACCCTTTGACTCCCGCACCCTATCTACCAATTGCTAAAACTTAACCCTTTGACTCCCTCATTCCATCCACCAGCTTCCTACAGGAAGCTGGTGGGTGGGATGAGGAAGTCAAAAGGTTAAGTTTTTGATTTGCTAGCGTGGCTGGCAATGAGGGATGCTGGTGGACAGGGTGCGGGAGTCAAAGGGTTAACGTGCGTACGTGATGGTAGAGTGCTGTTGATTGTTTGACAACAGAACTAAGGGTCTTTAACGTGCGTACGTGATGGTAGAGTGCTGTTGATTGTTTGACAACAGAACTAAAGGTCTTTAACGTGCGTACGTGATGGTAGAGTGCTGTTGATTGTTTGACAACAGAACTAAGGGTCTTTAACGTGCGTACGTGATGGTAGAGTGCTGTTGATTGTTTGACAACAGAACTAAGGGTCTTTAACGTGCGTACGTGATGGTAGAGTGTTGTTGATTGTTTGACATCAGAACTAAAGTTCTTTAAAGTGCATACGTGATGGTAGATTGCTGTTGATTGTTTGACAACAGAACTAAGGGTCTTTAACGTGCATACTTGATGATAGAGTGCTGTTGATTGTTTGACGGCAAAGCTAAATGTCTTTATCGTGCATGCTTGTTGTTCAGTGTGCGTATACAACGAAGGGGCTTCTGTACACAATTAACCTGGGAAATCGGAAAAATGTTCACTCATAACCCACCAGGCGGGAAATACTGAAGCAGAACCCAACCTTAGGCCTTCCGATTGGACGTCTGATGTCTTACCCACTTTTTTTATTTTTCATTTATGATTTGTTTTAGGATGATCGCGCTCAGGGAGGTTGCCTTTGTGCTCACCTTTTGTTTTTCGTCCCATTTTCTACACCGCCTTAATGGTCACAGAAGCTGGCATAGTTTTTTTTCAATGCGATGATGATGATGTCGATGAGATGTTAATCATGATGCTATGGAGTTCCATCTAAAATTGAGACTGCATGACAGGGCTGTACTCTGCGATTACTATCATAAGATATCCAGGCGTCAACCAAGAGATACAGACATCCGCGATGCTGGTCAGAAGATTTGAGCAACACCCTCAGTGACGCATCCTTGACGTAGATGAGACTCGACTGTGTGGTCCCAGTCTTCCCAATGAGCCTGTAGCACGCCCATCTCTGGGTGGAGCCGGTTAGAGCCGGTTAGAGCCGAAAAATCCCGCAATGAGTTTTGAAGGGAGTGATGGGGTCCTTCCAGTCGGTAGTCCGTTGTGCTAACCACTACACCATGACACGTCTTACCTATTTGGCTATCACGCCGGTCGGGATGTTTTCCTTATATGACGTTTACAGTTATTTTGACCTTGTAGGCTATAACCCAATAGGCTTCAAGTCAACGACCTGGGACAGTCCTTGCACCTTCGCAAAATCCTTGGACATTATTGGTCATTCACTAAAGAAACCAGAAACACACAAAAATAAAATAAGCACTGGTGGTGAATTAAAAAAACAAGACAGGCGCAAATTTTCTACTAACTGGCCTTTGTCAGGAATGCGTAAAAGACAAGCAAGAAACAAATTCAAGACAAAAACATCAACAGAACAGTTTACTTCCATAAGAAGCGTGACGGCCCGCGTTCAAGCAAACAGGAACCAGGAAAAAAAACACGAAAAAAATAATGACATGACAGGCGCAAATTTTTGGCCAACTGGCCTTTGTCAAGTGTAAGATCACAAACGAACAAACACCAAACACAAAAATTGGGAGAAAAAGACTGAAACTTCCCTGCTGCTTCGTCCAATTTTTGCGAAGGTGGAAGGACTTTCCCAGGTCGTTGACATTTTAGTCCTTTTCTCACACTGGACGAAGCAGCAGGGAAGTTTCAGTCTTTTTCTCCTAATTTTTGTGTTTGGTGTTTCTTCGTTTGTGATCTTACGCTTGTCAAAGGCCAGTTGGCCGAAAAATTTGCGCTGTCTTGTCATTATTTTTTCGTGTTTTTTCTGGTTCCAGTTTACTTCCATGTTTTATTGAGCTGGAGAAGCCTCATAAACATCTGGGACATTAGGTGCTCTGTTACACTGGGTTCTTTATTTGCTCCACTCAAATCTGCCGGCAGTATCAGGCAGATGCCTCAAGTCTTGCCAATCCTCCATGTGCTGGCGAAGTGATAAATTGAATGGGAAAGGGAAGACAAGATCATTCAAACAATATAACATGACACCTCTAGAACGATGGGCATCTTTAAGTGGCAGGTTGGAGTTGAGCTGTCACATCCATAGCTCTGTCAACTGAACCAGACAGCCCATTTAAAGCGGCAGTGCTGATGGTGGTAGTGGTAGTAGTAGAAGGAGGGAGAGGAGTAGAAGTAGTGGTAGCAGCAGCTTTCTGCTTCATCAGCAGCAATAAGCAACAGCGGCCTTACATCGCATTATTGCCACGGATGTCGTGGAACCTGTCTAGTGATTGACGGGAAAAGTGTGCTGAAGCCTTGTGGCTGTGTAAGTACATGCATTAGTCTGATCAATACCAATGGTGCCATCCATATGACCTTGGGATGTTTACTGTCCATGCTTTGATATAAAGCATAGGGTTTTC
>JAPXFY010000015.1:27535684-27583184 GCA_030674185.1 Monoplex corrugatus
TGGAGCAACCTTTTATGTTCCAAAATTTAACATTAAAAAGTCTTTTTTCATTGGGGCAAATGTATCTATATATACAGCAGAATTGGTCGTTGTTGTTCAAGCGTTGCATTATTTAATAAGCCTCTGGCCTGTGTCTTTCAAAGTAGTTCTCTTTGTTAATTCAAAATCTGTATTATATGCCTTACAGTCTTTTGATACAGACACAAGACCTGACTTAATTGTTGAGGCAAATCATCTAATACATTGTTTAAAGATAAATGGCTCGGAAATCAATTTATGCTGGGTGCCTTCTCATGTTGGTCTTCATGGCAACAACGTAGTTGACAGAGCAGCTGAATCCGGTGCCCTCCATTCTGAAAATTTCCCTAGAATTACATGTTAACACCTCGGTAAAAGAAGCTTACAACTCGCTAGAATTAGCATCATGGATTCGATTTCATGAACATTTAAATGAAAAATTTGTGTCTTAAAAAAGAATCAAACACTCAGTTCAAAATATCTGTAAAAAATTGCAGTATTCCTCGTTATATCATTTGAGATTAATTGTTATGACATATTTTCGTATTCAACTGAACGCTTTGAAAACAAAATATTGTAAAAACGTTTTATGTATTTGCGGCGAACAATTCACATTGTATCACTGTTTGTTTTACTGCAGAAAGCTTCGTTCCTTTTTACCAAAGACGTTTACACAAGGAAACTATCTTGAAACGCATTTTAAAGTAGTATCGGATCAAGTTTTGTTAGTTAAAATTTCAGAATCATTGGTTCACAGTCCTGTTAATGCGTTACTTTAAGATTATTATTATAATTATGATTATTTTTTGTTTTGTTTTGTTTTTATGACGATTTTTCTTTTACATTATTGATGTTAGTGTTGTTCTAGTTTCATTTCTCTGTTCATCCATATCCTTTTTCTTAAGATCTTGCCGCTTCATTTTAATTTTTTTTCCGTCTCTTACTCTGTTCCCCTCTGTTCCCCCCCCCCCCCAATTTCATCCTCCATGCCATTTTTCCCCGTCTAATATCACTTATAGTGAAAAGACGTTAAATCAAGCAACGAACGAACACACACTCACACACACACACGCACACACACAAACACATGCACACAGTGACGCACCCACCATCTCACCCACCCTGTATCTACAAATAGATAGATAGATAGATAGATAGATAGATAGATAGATAGATAGATAGATAGATGTGGGATGTGTGATATACATGTATATACATACATGTGTGTATGTATATGTATATATATATGTGTGTGTATGTGTGTGTGTGTGTGTGTGTGTGTGTGTGTGTGTGTGTGTGTGTGTGTGTGTGTGTGTGTGTGTGTGTGTGTGTGTGTGTGTGTGTGAGCATCAGTTCCGTATTTTGTATGCTTATTTGTCGTCTTTCTTTTGATTCTCTGATGTGTAGTATTCCAGATAAAAAAATTTTTAAACTCAAGTTTTGAAAAAACTACCCGTACATTCACCAGACGAATTGAATAGTAGGATCTACATATGGATTAGTTTGGATGGGATCAGAGATATTAACACTGCATCTCTTCCTAGTAGTGTCGTATTTCTTTTGATTCAGCTTTTGACAAAACTCTTTCTCGGTATAGTTTATGAGTATTATGTAACATCTTCTTCCGTTTTGGGTAAACCACACACCCAGTGTCTTAGGTCTTCGGGGATTCCAGTTTATATTCAGATGGTGCATATACTTAATTTTAGAACACTTTGTAGAACTTGCTCAGTCTCGGGCTTTGTCTCTGCCCGTCTTTGTCTCCCTCCAGAAAGTATGCGAGAATATGTCAGTTTTACAATATTTAAGAAGATGGGGATAAAAAAAAAAACCCACACATCTCATGATATGATTAGTTCTGTTAACTTACAATCAGATCAATAATTAATAAGATTTTATAAGTTATTGAACTACTTTGTGTACAAAGTTAAATCTATTTCTTTGACCACTAATTTTATTGTTTGCGTTGTCGAAGTATTGATTTTGATGCATGTATACTGAATGTGAAATGTAGACCCTCTTTGGGCGTGGCTGGATGTAAAATAATATACATAATTTGCGTATTAACACCCTCGTAAATAAGACTTGTTCTTTTTGTTCTCTCTGTTCACTTTCAAAATGATGATGTCGATGGCAGTATTCAACAAAAGTGACATTACTACAGTGCTGTGGCCTGGCTGAGGCTGGAGAGTAAATAGAAAGAACAGGCGACAAAAAATGGAAAGAATATAATCAGATACGGATTTTTTTAGGGGGGTGGGGGTAAAGATGGGTTACAGGAATTGAACAGAGACAAGAGGAAATTCAGGTAGGCTAAATTCCGAGTTGACATAAATCCTGCTATCCTTCCATCCTCTTCGTGATATCGATTGAAACTAGGCACACATTCGAGACAGGCAGACAGAAAAGACAGAAATCGGGAGGCATGGCAGAGAGAATACAAATACGAACTATTTAAATGTGGCAGACCTTCAGGCCTATTCAAAGGGGACGCAGGGGTTGGGGGTGCTTTGCAACATGGGAACCAAATCACGGAAAATACTGTAAATTGATCAAAGTCCAGTACAGCATCAACAGTATGAATGTAGACAGGAGACAGTTACCCGAAATACCTACAGATACAATGGTCTGGGTGTAATCAGTATCACCAGCTGTATTATGGTGGGTCCAGATGGTTTTCACTCTCATCATCATTACTAGTAATGTCTTTGTCTCTTCCAGCTTGACTGGGACTAGAAAGTGGTCTGTCCATCTTCCGAGTTAACTTTTGAATGTACACAATTGTGTCTGCACAGAGACATGTGTCTTATAAGCAGGCTGTTGGATAGTTCTAATGTACATCTGCCGTCCAGTGAGATGACTGTTCTCAGACATTTAAACTTATCAACTTATCTCAGTGTTGTGCCGTTTGTTGTTATTTTACACGAGGGGATTTCTTATTTCTTACTGATCATCATGATTTCAGTCTTATTTCTGTTTAGCACTAGCCCTTTATTTCTGCTTTCTATTTCAGTCATATTCACAGTATTTTGAAGGTATTTTTCATTTCCTGCAATTAGAATGATGTCATCTGCATAACAAAGATTGTTTATTTTTCCGCCAACCTTTATCCTTATGATGGTTTTGCTGTAAAGTGATATCCTTTTGATGGTTTTGCTGTAAAGTGAAAACAGATCTGGTAACAGAACACATCCTTGTCTAACTCCTGTTTTGAAAAGAGCTTATATCATTTTCTACTCTCATTGCTGCTGTTCGTTCTCAGTACATATTCTTTATCATTCTTAGATCCTTTCCATCAATATTGAGCTTTTCCAACTGGTCGATCAGTTCTTCGTGTCTTGCCCAATTAAAAGTCGTGGTATAATCAACAGAACATAAACATAAAACCTTGTTCAATTCAACTGATCTTTCTATAAGAGTTCTTAGGATATATATATATATATCGCATTAACAGTTCTTTTCCCTTCAACAAGTCCACATTGTTCTTCTGCTATTTCTGTTTTGATTCTATTCCTTGTCTTCATCAGGACTATTTTTAATAGAATCTTTATCGCATGACCGATCAAGCTCATTATACGATGGAATTGGCATTCTATTGCCCTGCATTCTTTGGAAGTGCAATGAAAATTGATTTTGACGTATCTTAAGGATTTTTTCGTGACACAAAATTCATTTAGCAAGGACTGTTACTTTCTTAATATCAAATTCATCTAGAGCCTGAGTCATTTCTCTAGTAATATTGCCTGGTCCTTGGGCTTTTCCGAGTTTTGTGTGGGACAGGAAAAAGGAAATGACATGGTTGGATCTCATGACCTTGGCACGCGAAATGAAAGTAAAGAGAAACTTGTTCAGTGGGCACATGTAAATGAACTCATAATAGGATGCACATGGTCTGAGTAACTTAACAGAATAAAATGGACATACGTGAATCCAGGAGACAGCACACGAAATCAAACTGACTACACTTACAAATAAGAGATTTAGAAAGTCTTTACTGATAGCAGAAACATTACCAGACGAAGACCGCAATAGCAACCATAATTCTGTAACGGGAAAATTTACGGAAAATAAAGAGAAGAAAATACCAAAATTAACATCAAACTAAATATTGGACGCTTAAAAACAGATGAATCTACTCCTGCCAAATTTAGCGTTTCTATTCAAAACAAATTCAGTGCTCTGGAAAGTATTAGGGACAACGCGGAACAATGGACAAATTTGAAAAACCGAATAAATGAAGTTTGTGAAGAAATCCCTAGAGTCAATAGAAAAACAAAGAAATATCAGATGACAAAAGAAATTTGATGGATAAGAGTAGGAAGGTAAAGGGAAAACAGGAAGAATAGAAAAAGATACATAAGGAAATCAGGAATAAGTGCAATGAAGCTAAGGAAACTTGGTTAAAAGCAAAGTGCATAGAAAAATAGAAGACCGACACAAAACAGACCCAAAATTTATGTACAGGAATATTGAAGAAATTGCTCACAGTAAAAAGGCATGCACATCAACTTGGTTCACTTCATACCTATCAAACAGAAAACAAACCGTTCTCATCAATGGCACTTACTCTCAACCTGCATACCTGACCTGTGGTGTTCCACAAGGATCTGTCCTTGGCCCTGTTCTTTTCACTCTTTACACCTCCCCCCTGTCCACCATCACCAACTCCCATTCTATAAAACACCACTTCTATGCTGATGACACCCAACTTCAAGACAGTGACTCACCTGATAATATACAGCGCCTGTTGACTCGCACCACTGAGTGTTACTCTGACATTAAGAACTGGATGACACACAATAGATTTCAGCTTAATGACGACAAAACAGAAGCTATCCTCATTGGCACCCGTCAGAAACTTTCTCAGCTGCCTCCTCTTTCTCTCCCATTATGTAACACATCAGTCCCAATTTCTGATTCAGCTAAAAACCTTGGTGTCTGCATTGACTCTACCCTCTCCATGAACAACTTTGTTTCTCAAACTGCCAGATCCTGCTACTATCATCTCCATCATATAAAGCTGATCAGGAAGTATCTCTCTGTCGAAACAACTGCAAAACTCGTTCTCTCCTTCATAATGTCTCGCATTGACTATTGCAATTCACTCCTGTCTGGTCTTCCTGCCTCCACCATTCACATCCTACAGCGCATTCAAAACAATGCTGCACGCCTTGTACTCAAAAAGAAAAAGCTGACCACATATCTCCTCTCCTGGCACAACTTCACTGGCTCCCTGTATCAAAGCGCATACAGTACAAACTAGACACCATGTGCTACAAAAGCCTCAATAACGCAGCCCCCGATTACCTGTCAAGCCTACTTGAGATCTATGTTCCCTCACGTACCCTCCGCTCTGCCTCTGATCCTCTGACTCTTCGCTTTCCACGCACTAAGCTCAATACCTATGGTCCACGAGCCTTCTCTGTTTCTGGTCCACTCTCCTGGAACAAACTTCCTCTCTCAGTCCGTCAGCAACCTACTTTTGTCTCCTTCAAGTCCGCTCTCAAAACTCACCTTTTCTCTCCTGCATAAAATCCTAACCTCATTCAACCCTCCCCTCTGCAGCCTGTCTCCGCTCGGAGGGAATCACATGGTTATAATATATAATTGTATGCTATGCTCTCTATAATTTTCCATTGCTTTTATTCTTGCTTTTATTGCTTTTATTCTTTCTCCCCATTTATAGCCATGCGTGTGTGTGTGTGTGTGTGTGTGTGTGTGTGTGTGTGTGTGTGTGTGTGTGTGTGTGTGTGTGTTCTGTATGTGTGCGTGCGTGTGTGTGCGAGCGTGCGTGCCTGCGTGTGTGTCTGCTTCAGCGCTTAGATTTGATTTTATCAAGATTTTGCGCTATATAACTATTGTAATTATTGTAATTATTATTATTATTATGTGTGTGTGTGTGTGCGTGCGTGTGAGTGCGTGCGTGCGTGTGTGTGTTTCAGCGCTTAGATTTGATTTTATCAAGATTTTGCGCTATATAAATATTGTAATTATTATTATTATTATTTTTGCTTAAAATCTAAAGTTGGTGCAATTTTCATGGAAAAAGACAAAATAATAGGTAGACAGGGAGAGTACACTGAAGACCTTTTTGACGAGAACTTTGAAAGACCACCAACAATGACAGATGAAGTTAGAGCACCGATGTAAGTAATGAAACTAGGAGAAGCCCCAGGTCCAGACAATATTACTACCCATATATGGCTGACTTGTCGATGTATTTTTTTATGCTTTGAGTATTTTCTGTGATCTTGAAAATAAAACCGTATATCTAGTCAGAATATGAGGAGAACAGGGAAAAGAGGAAGGACGATATCGTCAAAGACATGGAGAGACATGTGTTCTACCGCAAAGGATGCACTTTCCTGTAGTGTCTGTGTGGAACAGTCTGTGCCTTATGAATTGGAATTGGGTTCCCGTGAAATACCGGTATGCGTACTCATTCGTCTGGCCACTAGAGAACTCAACAACGACTTGTTAGTCTCGTCAGGTACGTACTGTCTGTTCGTGTATGTACAGTCTAGTCATGTTACAGTCTAGTTACTGGTCATATTACGGCCTAGTTTTGTTACAGGCTAATCACATCTGTACAGTTTAGCAATGTGAATAATCTGGTCACGTGTGTATAGTCTGGTCACGTACGCACAGTCATGTTATGTATGCAAAAACTGGATACAAAAGTATTACCATCAGATCAGATAGTCTGATCACATGTATTATGTAGTGTTGTCACTGTCAAGGAGAATAGTCTGATCACATGTATTATGTAGTGTTGTCACTGTCAAGGAGAATAGTCTGATCACATATATTATGTAGTGTTGTCACTGTCAAGGAGAATAGTCTGATCACATGTATTATGTAGTGTTGTCACTGTCAAGGAGAGTATAAGCCCATTACACTTGTCCTGGGAAAAGCTACTCCCAGCTTGGTCATGGCGCGACCATCCCCAACCCAGCTGGTGACGGATGGCCTTCAGATATGGAGGTTAGTTGTGAAATCTGTGAAATAGGCCAGGCTTGCTTAGACGGACAAGCAGTCCCGACCCGACTGGCAATGGTTTCTGTCAGGATGGGGTGGGGTGGCACTTGGCAAGGCCACACCTTATCCAAAACAAGTGTGAGTGCCGGCGTTCAAGCAAACAGGAAGACGTCTTCCTGTATTAAATACACGTCTTATTCTTTTTTCGTGTTTTTCTCCTTCCAAGGCCACACCTAGAAAATACCCTGTATATCCTAGAATGGTGCTATCGGGAGGATAAGGGCAGTTCTAAGTCCTAACCCCCTGCCTCAAAGGGTGGGTCTTTTGGCCATGTGCCGAGGGCGGGATGACCCCTACTGAACGGTAAGAGGGTTGAAATCCAAAGGTATCAGACCTGCGGGTGACATCTGTTTCTATAACGAACTATGATATCATGCAGTAATATAACGCAAATATCTGCACCATCACCTACAGCAGACGAGAATGACGTTTGTTAATTGCACATTCATCACCAGATATGGCCTATGTAGACAGCGAACATTGTTATTACAATTGCTTAGTGGTCCCCCACCCCAACCCCAGCACCTATAAAGATGTGTGTTGGCTGATTATTCTTGACTGATGGTTTTTGCCACTATACGAATGTATTTACTTTACCCTCTCCCTCCTCTTTCTCAGTGAACGAATGTGTTTGCTTGTTACATTTGCCTAGTGATTTCCCCCACTGAGCGAATGTTTTAGCTTATATACTGGGTATATTTAATTGGTAGTTTTCACTCCACCTTGGTAACATTTTCACGACAGAGGAACATTCTGTCAGGAATCAACCCGTAGTGGAAGAGACAGAAAAGTAGAAAAAGGGCATCACACACAGACCAGGCAGACAGACAGACAGACAGACAGACAGACAGACACACACACACACACACACACACACACACACACACACACACACACACACACACACACACACATACACACACACACACACTCAGACACACACTCACTCACTTACTCACCCTCTCACTTACTCACACACACACACACTCTTTCTCTCTCTCTCTCTCCACACACACACACACACACTCACTCACTCTCTCTCTCTCACACACACACACACACACACATTCACACACTCACACACACACACACACACATACAATTACACACACACACAGACACGCACACACACACACACTCACACACACACACACACACACACACACACACACACACACACACACACACACACACACACACACACACACACACACACACACACACACACAAGATGATCACATTATTGATCTGTAATGCGCAGAAATGTAAGAAGCGCGCACGCACGTACGCACGGAAAAACGTTGACCCCAAAATATGAATTACGATACGTAGTAATGCATGGTGCACAATGAAGATGACATAGTCTGCATCTGAACAGATGCCACATAATTAAACTGCCGAGTTCGTCACCGTTCATTAACTGTATCAATTAACCCTTTGACTCCTGCACCCTATCCACCAACTGCAAATACTTAACCCTTTGACTCCCTCATCCTATCCACCCGCTTCCTGCAGGAAGCTGGTGGACAGGGGGAGGGAGTCAAGAGGGTTAAGTTTTTGCTTTGCTAGCATGGTTGACAATGCAGGAAGCTGGTGGACAAAGTGCGGGAGTCCAAGGGTTAAACTCGTTTGCGTCAGGCTGAGTCATTCAGTCAGCTGACTGACACTAATTACGATTAAGTCTCTATTTTTTTCTTTGTGGTTATTGTTTGTCACGAGACACGAACAATACTGAAGGGATGCGATCAATTCAGCTGACACCTCGCCGCTTGTTCAGGCATTTGTAATGATGTGGTTCTCATTGTCCCCAGTATTAAATATTGTTTATTTATTTTTTGTTTTGTTTATTTATTTACTCATTTATTATTTATTTCTGTATTTATGTGCCTATTTGTTTGTTTATCTATTTATTCATTTCACAATAATTATTTCCTTATTTGTTTACTTATTTATGTATTCTAGAATGATTATGTCCTGTCATGTTCAGTGGGATAAATGGAAAATGTCCCTTCTTACGAAAATGTGCTAGCGATCATGTGTGCGTGTATGCTTGGGTGTGTGCGAGCATGTGCTCTGCGCCAGCGCAACAGACAAACCTGGTGACACTCTGCGCTTGTTGAATGAATCATCAGCATTCCTGCTGGCGCTAGTGACTCAGTTCAGCGTTGAAAGACACAATGAACGAACGCCTTGACTTCCTTTTTAACCGCCTCTCTCCCACCCCCCATTCCCACACACACACATTTTTTTTTTAAAAGGAGATTGTTTCATATCGACTGGAAGGAGGTATGCGTATGTGTGCTCGTCTGTCTGTTGTCCGTCTGTGTGTCCCAAACTGTGTTAGTAATATTTTCTCAGCTGTTTGTGAATAGATATTTACCACATTTGATCCACAGATATGGACCGTTAACCGTTTGACTCCCAACACCCTGTCCACCGGCATCCTGTATTGTCAACCAAGCTGGGAAAGCAGAAACTTAACCCTTTGGCTCTCTAACCCTATCCACCAGCTTCCTGCAGGAAGCTGGTGGACAGGGTGAGGGAGTCAAAAGGTTAAGTTTTTGCAGGTGTTGGATATGATGCAGGAGTCAAAGGGTTAAGGAGTCACGAATGTGTACGTTTCGAGCTGATGGTGCTAAGGTCAAGGTTACGGGACGAAAACAAAAGCCCCTAAATTCAGCATTTTTAATTAAGAAAGGGACACAAACAGCACTTTCTCAGGAATTCGTACAATATTTTCATTCTGTTTTTCACTGTTCGCACAGTTTACAATTATCCTCACTTCATTTTCTTTTATCTGATCCTTCATCAAGGTCACAATGATCTTGGGAAATGCAAAATCTGTATTTTTGCTTTTTTAATTTTTTTTTTATAGAAAAGGGAGTTTGATCATCTGGTGGGATTTTTGTTTGTTTGTTTGTTTCTTTCTTTCTTTCTTTGTTTCAGTGGACGAACATTTTGACCATTAGACTAGCCTACATTATTTCCGCCCTGCTGACATTTTCAGAACACAAAATATTCATTGCTAACACTATCCTGTGATGCTGAGCTTGTCAGGTTGCTCATGTGTTCTCGTGTTTCGTTATTTCACCCGCTGTCTCCCGCACTTTCTGCCTCTCTTATTTTCTAGTTCTGTTCTGCTTTTCATTTGAAGCACAAATTCGTATTCTCTGAGATCCGCGCAGAAAACAGATTTATTGGAGCTCTGGCATCCATTTTTATTTCAGTCCTGCGCTGAATGCTCTATAAGTTTCTTGATATAGACTCACGCTGGCGTGAAGCAGGCAGACATTGGTTAATGAAATATACAAATATACTCTCAGTGATAATAAACACACCGAGGTGCGTTGGTGGGTGGGAATAGTAGAGTAAGACAGACCATTATTCGTATACTAACGGTTCACTCAGTTTAAGCCAAATTATCATTCTTTCATAGCTGAGAGAGAGATTTTAAATAAGCTTGCTGCCGAAATATTCTCAAAGCCGCACGATGGAGCTATCTGTCAGTTTGTCTGTCTGTCTGTCTCCCTGTGTCTCAAATTGATTTCATTTTACTTATTATATGCCGTAGAAGTGAACATACCTTTTACAACATGCAAATGAACAAGCTCAATAGCTGCGTAGACTGACTGGCAACACGATAAACAAGATCAGTAGCTGTATAGATTTACAATAGGTAACACGATAAACAAGATCAGTAGCTACATAGATTTACAATAGGTAACAGGATTTACAAGATCAGTAGCTGTGTAGACTGACGATAGGTAACAAGATTAACAAGATCAGTAGTTGTGTAGATTTACAATAGGTAACGATATGAACAAGATCAATAGCTGTATAGATTGACGATAGGTAACAAGATGTACAAGATCAGTAGCTGTGTAGATTGACAGTAGGTAACAAGATGCAGTCTACCTGCAAAGTGAAATCATCAGTGACACCGAGAAGTTTATTAAACCAAAGTAGTGCAGTCTGACTGAAGTCATGGTAATCAGTAAAAAACGAGAAATCCCCTCATGCAAAATAATAGCAAATGACACAATATTGAGACAGGTTGATACGTTTAAATATCTTGGAACGACCGTTTCACCAGACAGCAGATGCACACCAGAAATAGCCAGCAGAATCGGCCAAGCCAAAACAGCACTCAAGAAGAAAAATACGTTCTTATTAACAAATGCCTATCGGTTAACATCAGGAAGAGAATTCTTGAATGTTATATGGAACTGATACTGTTGTACGGTTGTGGGGCGTGTACAATCAACACGCAAAGTCAGAACAAAATTGAGGCAACTGAAATGTGTTTCTAAGAAGAATGTTGAGAGTTCCATGAACAGCAAAGAAAACAAACGAGACAGTCTTGAAGGAGGCAGACACACACACACACAAAAACATTAATAAAGAAGATTAGGAAAATACAAGCTACATTTATAGGACATTTTATGAGGCAAGAGAAATTAGAGCACCTGGTCACAACAGAAAAGCTGGAGGGAAAGAACACACAGGTAAAAGTGCACGTAATGCATGTACCCAGTTATCAGTTCTAAGGGAAACTGTAAGGCTTTATAGAACACATAGGTAAAATGCACCTAATACATGTACTCAGTTATGAATTCTAAGGGAAACTATGTAAGGCTTTATGGTACACACAGGTAAAAATGCACTTAATACATGTACCCAGTTGTTAATTTTAAGGGAAACTATGTAAGGCTTTATAGAACACTTACAGGCGAATCGATCAGCAATCAGAAAATGACAGGAAGAGATGACAGAACATAAAGGAACGAGGCAAAAAACACACAGAGAGACAGAAAAGAGAACATTTCCAACACAGAATTTCCAGAAGGTGGGGATGACGAAGCATTGATATGAGACAAAACAAACAAGAAACAAGACCCTTGAGGCAGGTCGGGATTACGTATGTGCTGTTAACATTCGGAATACAGATATTGAGATATGCTGTGTGTCGGTCTTTCTGCCTGTCTGCCTGTCTCTCTGTCTTTGCCAAAAATTAAATAAGAGATGTAATTAATCATGAATGTATAACAGTGTACATATATATTCGCATTTCAGAGAGAGAGAGAGAGAGAGAGAGAGAGAGAGAGAGACAGACAGACAGACAGACAGACAGATAGATAGATACACAGACAGACTGACAGACAGACAGACAGACAGAGAGAGAGAGAGAGAGAGAGAGAGAGGAGAGAGAGAGAGAGAGAGAGAGAGAGAGAGGAGAGAGAGAAGCATGAATAGAATCTTTGAACACATTGATACCGACCACATCGCGTGTAGCGTGTAAGCTCCAGGAATAGTCATGTCACAAGATCCACATGACATTCATTTCAAAATATGGGAAAACCAGACTGACGCGCATGATTCAGACTGAGACTATTGTGTAAAACGGATAATAAAGATTAAAAAAAAAATAATACAAAGCGCTAATATCGATCTAAAAACGAACTACAAAATAAAACATTCATTGGCAACTTGAAAGCTCAAATCAAGAGGCACTGGTAGAACTTCAGTCTGTGCAGACTTTTCAAACGCATTAAGTTCAAATGGATTGTAAATACTTATCTCTAAATCGATTCAAATGTAAATGTTGTAATGATTATGGTCTTAATTTCAACAGTTTGTATTGGGCTGTTGTTGTTTTGTTAAAGTGGATATTGTATTCTATTGGCTGGATTACTGTTTGAAAACATACGTATTTGCAATTCATGCCACTACATTTTCCATTTTGCTGGCGTCTGCGACAAAGCCGTGAGGTCCAGATCCTCAGTGCCTCAATCTGTGTGAATAAAATCAATATTAACTTCTGGAACTTGATTCAGATTTTAAAACAATCTAATAGATAATAATGCTATTTTCCTCTCGTAAAGTGTATGAAAGGCCCAAGTAAATAAATCAAGGAAATTTTATCAAGCGATCCAACAGATCCCTGGAAAAGTACTGGAATATTCAGTGAGAGGTGTTTCCTACCGAACCATGATGTTAAACATGTTAATAGTCTGATCAAACATGCACAGTTAACAATGGGAGCATTCTGTTATTTAGTAACAGAAAATTGATCTGCTTTGGTTCTAAAGCACGCACACACACACACACACACGCACACACACACACGCGCACACACACACACACACACACACACACACACACACACACACACACACACACACACACACACACACACACACACACACACCCATCTAATATCACTTATAGTGAAAAGACGTTAAATCAAAGAACGAACGAACGAACACACACACACACACAACACACACACACACACACACACACACACACACACACACACACACACACACACACACACACACACACACACACACGAGAGAGAGAGAGAGAGAGAGAGAGAGAGAGAGAGAGAGAGAGAGAGAGGCAAACAGGGTTACATTATACTATGCATGAAGTTCATTAGACAAAACAGATATCCCAACAAGGCAAACAATGAATATTTGGTCAGAGAAATAGATATGAAGTTTTTCTACAAGATAGTTAAGCACTATAGATTGCTAGGTAAGAGAAGAATTAATTGATGCAGAAGCTGTGTAAAATAACACTTTTTAAAATTTATGAAAATCAGATATTTTTGCATATTTTCTGGAAGTGTGTTCTAGAGAGTAGCATCTGAGTACATGAGGCTGGTTTTAAAGAGGTTAATAAAGGAAGGTGTTGGTTATGTTACTTGAGCACATCTAGAGCATATCCGTTTATTCTTTTGTGCTTAAATAATCTTTTGTTATACTGAAGTCTAAGTTTTAATGGTAAAATAGTTAATTCCTTTTAGTTGGAGTCTATTATACTAGTTTTTTTCAAGAGAATAAAATTTAAAGTTCGCTATGGAGACAAATAAGAGGTTTAAGCACATTCCCGCTGGCTGAATCCCAACGGGTAGATGCATAGTATATTGATGATTGGTTATGTGCGTGGAAAAAATAATTTTCTTGATTTTATATTCAAGATTTTTTTTTATTTTGACAATTGAAATAGTTTTATTGAAATAGATTTATATAGCTTGCTTATATGATTAAACTAGGAAACAATATTATCTATTGCTACACTTAAAGATTTTAAGAAAAGTAACTTCTTCAACAACCTGTTCTTTAAATATATAAATTGGTGGTATTTTAAAAGATAAGTTTTGCCTTCTCTGTTTTGTTGTTATAAACATGCATTTTGATTTTTGTGGATGAAATGACATATGATTTAGTTCAGTCCATTCAACTAAATCATTCACACTGTTTTTTGATAATTGTATCACATTATAAGTGATTTATATGTATTATTGTGTCATCTGCAAAGAGATCACAGTGGGTGATCAGAGAGGAAGATAATTGGTATATAACGACAAGAGCAGTACGCCTGCAACAGAACCCTGAGATACTCCATACTTGATAGTGTTAAAATGTAGATGAATTTAACAATAATCAGTTGTTGTCTGTTGGTGAGAAAGGAAGTAATGAAATTTTATGTTTGTTGACAGGTCGTATGAAGCTGATTTTCTTATTAAAAGGTCATGGTCGATGACTTTCAAAAGCTTTCTTAAAATTATTTTATAGGACACCAATATTGATAAGCCACTGGTCAACAAGGCAGTTTAGCGCTGTATGACATGAGTGTTGCTTTCTAAATCCAGATTGTTTTGGTTGAAGTAGTTTATTTGAATTCATATGTGAAGTGATCTGTTTATTTATGTTTTTCAAGGGGTTTTGAGAGAATGGGTAGAATTGAGACTGGTCTATAGTTTGGGGGATCTGAGTTGTCTCCTGACTTGTATACAGGAACTACTTTAGTTTGTTTTAAACAACTGGGAAAGTCACACACACACACACACACACACACACACACACACACACACACACACACACACACACACACACACACACATATATATATTTATATATATGTATATATATATGTATGTGTGTGTGTATTCTATTCTGTGCTATTCTACTACACACACACACACACATGCATGTATATATATATATATATATATATATATATATATATTATATTATATATATATATTGTGTGTGTGTGGTGTGTGTGTGTGCGTGTGTGTGTGTGCGTGTGTGTTTTTGTGTGTGTGTGTTTGCTATTACAGGAGCTGAGAGTTTTACGATCTAAACCATCTAGACCACATGTTCCCGTTTGTTTGAGGGGTATTAAGCCATTGTTTGTAAACTTTGTAGACCATCATTGGTGGATTTGATAACTGAGACTGAACATTTTTGTTGAGGCAGAATTGTTTAAGCAGTTGGATGTTCTCGTCTTTTGATCTATCAGTGGATGATAATTTTCAGCTATATTTGAAAAATGATCATTTATTTTAATTTTGATGGGAGAGAGAGAGAGAGAGAGAGAGAGAGAGAGAGAGAGAGAGAGAGAGGGAGAGAGAGAGAGAGAGAGAGAGAGAGAGAGAGGATAGAGAGAGAGAGAGAGAGAGAGAGAGAGAGAGAGAGAGAGAGAGAGAGAGAGAGAGAGAGGAGAGAGACGCTTTTATTTCTTTCGTTCGTATTCCGTCGGGAAATATTAGACGTCAAGCGCCTGTGAACGACGTAAACATTCTGCACACGTGCTTTCTGCAGCGCATGCGCAAGTTCCAGTGTTATTTCCGCTTGACGGTACGATACCACTAAAAGGTATTATTGACTGATCCAGTCACGAGACCTCGTCTACTTTCAATACGCACAAAAGCCTATCAGGTGAACCGTCAGCGATGAGTTCAGTATCAGCCGACACCGTGAATCAGACTGGACATACCTACCAGGAGATGGCAAATCCTAACGACGAAAGAACGCCGCTGCTAATGCAGCCGGGTCGACGAAGTGCAGGCAGCGACCGATCATCTTCCTCTCAGTCGTTAGCGGGACCATGTCGTTCTCAAAATATTGTGTTCTGTTTGGAAAAGGGATCTGGCTACGTATCTAGACGCTTCATGCGACTGACGCGAAGTTTGAGCCATGCATCGTTCGAAAGGCAAGATAATGATGGTGATGGTGATCGCGATGACGATGGTGATCAAATTGGGGGTGGTGCTGTATTTGAAGATTCCACTGTGTCGACTGCAGGCCAAGTGAGCCGTCGGACGTTGAACACTTTCATGGGCGTGTTTTGTCCTGTGGCCTTGTCCATGTTCAGCACCCAGTTATATCTTAGAGGAGGTAGGCTGACAACTGTGACTGTGGCGTGCAATAACTTTTGAGTACAAGTAGACCTAGCAAACCGACAGACTGTACTGTGTACATCAGCTTGTACTATAGCTTAGAGGTCCTAATGCAGGATGTACATTATCTACTGGCACAGGCACAAATCTCAGACCCATCCACTCAGACAATGCACACACACACACACACACACACACACACACACACACACACACACACACACACACACACACACACACACACACACACACACACACATGTATACACATACACATACACACACGCGCGCACATACATGCACACATATACTGACATAGACATAACGTGTGCACACACACACTCTCTCTCTTTCTCTCTCTCTCTCTCTCTGTCTCTCTCTCACACACACACACACAAACAAACAAATAATTTCATTTTTAGTTCATTCAATAACATGTTCAGTTTATTTAGGTTACAGTGCTATTGCCATGTGATGAAAGATCCAAAGTAATGAATATAATGGCAAACTAATTAGAATTTTAATTACTAAGTTATCCACCATATGGGAATGCAGGGCACTCTTTCAATATGAATAGTATCCCCACCTTCTGGAAATTCTGTGCTAGAAGTTTCCTCTTTTCTGTCACTCTCTTTGTTTCTGCCTTGTTCCATTGCTTTCTGTCATTGCTTTCTCTCTCTCTCTCTCTCTCTCTCTCTCTCTCTCTCTCTCTCTCTGTGTGTGTGTGTGTGTGTGTGTGTGTGTGTGTTCGTTCGTTCGTTCTTTGATTTAACGTCTTTTCACTATAAGTGATATTAGATGTGTGTGTGTGTGTGTGTGTGTGTGTGTGTGTGTGTGTGTGTGTGTGTGTGTGTGTGTGTAATTAGAAAAAAAAAATATTTACATGTTTACAGTATTTTGTATTGTTCTCTTCTTCCTGTGCATTGTGTGTAGTCTACATGATCAGTATTTTATTGTGATAAGCTCATTACACGAAACATAACATAATTTTGTTTCATGTCAGTTACGCTATTTTGTTTCATGATTTTTCTAGACATTTTAGATTATTGTAAGTGATATAAATGTATGCTTATCATTCCTGATTCAGTGATTTTATTGGGAAATCTTCTTATAATTATATAAGTGTCTGTCTGCTTGTAGTATCATGGCTATCATGAGGAGAAAGAGCAAAGTCATTAGTCATTTTCTTAATTTTATACTTTGCTTGATAAGTAGGCTGTCATATTTACAATGACATCCAGCCCTTCTTTCTCTTCTAAAGAAAATAAGTTAAACATTTACTGTACTGCATTGTATACATTTTGTAAACAATTGAACAGTAGTGCATGTACACACAAAAACTTTATGGAAAGAAAAAGATGGGTCTTGTACTGTGTTGATATAAATATGCTCGCTGTGGGCAGAACAAACTACCAATACAATACAATCAGTATTATTTGAAAATTAGTCTAGTAGTTTGTCTCAGCAGACTGTCAGTTATCACAGATTTTGTTACAAAACTATTTGCCAGAACTGATAGTCAGTGGGTTTGGCTTTTGAATCAGGACAGCACAGAGTTCTGTGGGGCAGTGGTGAGGAATGCATGGCCACATTGTTGCACCAACCCTGAAGCATGTGATACAGTAATGGCCAAGTGTCATGATTATATAATGGCTTCTTTGTTGA
Organism: Monoplex corrugatus; assembly: GCA_030674185.1. Taxonomy (NCBI): domain Eukaryota; kingdom Metazoa; phylum Mollusca; class Gastropoda; order Littorinimorpha; family Ranellidae; genus Monoplex; species Monoplex corrugatus. The sequence continues at coordinate 27,553,598 of JAPXFY010000015.1, forward strand.
AACAAAAGTTGTGATTGGATCCAGCCATCTGTTAAAATATGGTACATAATAATAATAGTTAATACACATATAATATATAACTCATTCTCTGCCCCTTCTAGTTTGTCCTGTATAATGACATTAAACTGAATATTTGTTTGCTGTGGGATTTTTTTTGTTTTTGTTTTTTTGTCTGCTTCTGATTGAATTGTATTTGTATGCAAATCACACTAAGTTACTTATGTAATTTTAATTCAGATTAGACCTTGAATTAAGTCAAAGACCTGTCTTGTTTATTACACAGTCAAACTTTTGCAGTACTGTTTATCGCAGAGTGAATAACAGAAATAGAATGCTTCTTTGCTGTCCTTCTTCGTTTTCTTTTGTCTGTTTTGTTAATTTTTAACAGTGAAACATTTTAATATGTTCTGATGTCTTTGGACATATTCATACTAATATAGATAGATAAGTGATACTACAGTTTAGTAATTAATTCAAACACACACCACACACACACACACACACACACACACACACACACACACACACACACACACACACACACACACACACACACACACACACACACACAACATTCTCTCTCTCTCTCTCTCTCTCTCTCTCTCATGATAAACTCAACTAAGTTCAACAGTCCCTTGACATCTTTTTTTTTTTTTTTTTATCTCAGTAACTGATACACTTGTAATCATACACTGACATTGACAAACTAGTACAGCTGGATACTCTAATAGGGACAAAGTGTAGGCCACACAAGTGTGTACACGTACACTCAAGTGAGCATGAGTCATTGACTTACTGACTCATTGAATGTGCATTCAAAGTGATGATGTAATCTAGGATACATTACTCAAAACTCATTTATTTATTATTTAAATTCATTATGGGAACCTAAAATAGAGAGCTCTGTAAGACACAGAGTGATTGAAATAATTTGAGATGAAATTGAGTAATAAGAGGTCTCAGATTTGAATCTCAGCCCCCCCCCCCCCCTTCTCAACTTGAAATGGTGGTGTAGGTGCTAATCTATTGGATAAATTGATAAAATGAGATCTCATGTGCAGTATGCACTTAGTGCACATAAAAGAACACACAGAAAGGAAAGAGATATCACCGCCAAAATTCTCATAGACAAAATGCATTTTTTATTCGATAACAAAATTGTACAGAGGTCTTAGTGAATTTAGAATCTTCCAAGTGCAGCAACACCATCATGGAAAAACTGAAACTCAGAACTGAAAAGAAAAAGTAAACTGTGCACCCAGTTTTGTCTGTGCGCTTTTAAAAATGATGCCAGATAACAAGTACTTTAGGGTCATGACATCTCACATGAGTCACAGACATATATGATATGATCACTGATTACCACAATCTCAACAAGATTGATAAAGCGTTTCATCAACAAGTATCTCCCTGGATCATGAACTGGTTGTCTGGTGGTCATTTTCCTTCTTGGTAATAACTCGAGCTTTGTAGGAGTCTGGGGAACAGAGCTAAGGTGATGGTTATGAACATACTTGTTGTTTTCTTTTTTAAGGCATTTGTCAAGCTGTGTATGCGTTCAGAAAGTTCTGGTAATCAGATATCAGGTGGATAGGATAACATTGTGGATAGACAGCAGATCTGTATGTACTAATAGTACTACTATGATACAAAGCCATGGGTTAGTAGACGAAGAATAAAAAACAATCACTTCCACAGGGTAAAGGATGATGAAATGTGTTTGCCAAATCAATAGTATAATGCATGGGTGATTCTACTCATGCCCTAACTTGAATGCTCTGCCTCAATCTAGCTAGCTGTAAATGAGTACCTGTCCATCTGTAAGGACAGGTAAGGTAAAACAGTGAGAGAGAGGAGGGAGGGGGAGTGCAAGATACAGTTTACAATTATTCAAGAGTGTGATCATTTTGGATCTTCCCCATCACATGGCACCAGTGTACATATATACTGGCTGGGAGAGTCCACAACTCAAATTTCAAGAACCAGCCTGTCTTTCAAATAGAAGGTGGCTCCCATCAAAGGTGAATCCATGACCTGTGTTTTATCAGTGTGGTGCTCTAAGCATTCGAGCTAACATACAAGGAGTTACTGCCCATATGATATAACGCTAGCCTCTGTGAACATGAGATTACCCAACAACTCACTGTGATGTAGTGGTCAGTGCATTATACTGTTGATTGGAAGATTATGATAGTAACTTTATAAGTATAGGGTACTGTCACACAGTCTCACTCTCAGTCATAGACTGAACTCCATAGGGTCACGTTATATTCTCATCGCCAACAACATTGCATTGTCAAAACTGTCCTAGCTTCTGTGGCTATTAAAGTGGCATAGAAAATGGGACCAAAAAATAAACCAGATGAGTACAATGGAAACTGTCTTAGAAGTGTGGTAAACCTAAAAAATAAAACAAATAAACACATACCTCTTTTCATTGGATATTTTAGTAAGATCTCAAGAACTTTCAAACTAAACTAGAAAAAGTAAAAGAAAATTCTTTAGAATAACTTTTTGAAAATCTATGTATGATATAATGAAAAGTTGTACAGTCATACAGACATATGATGATAATGTCATACACTGATACAGATATAATAGACCTGTACACAAACACACATTACATAATAAGAAGAAGAAGAAGAAGAAGAAGAAAAAGAAGAAGAAGAATGATAATAATAATAACGATAGTAATAATAATAATAATTACAGAATTTATACAGCACCAATTCTTGACAGTTCAAATCAAAGCGCACTCACACACAAAGCATTCGCATACAATCGGCAAAGACCACCTTACAATATTTAATACACAGACTGAGGAAAAGAAGTAGTTGTAGAACTCATTGTTTGAAAAAGAGGTGGATTTTTAAATTGGATTTAAAAGAAAGGGTAGGTGTTAGGCGAATGCAGAGCGGATGTCTGTTCTAGGCTGATGGTACTGAGACAGCAAAAGAACGCTGGCCAACACTTGATAATTTAAATCTAGGGACCTGAAGGGAAAGAGCGTCTGAAGGCGAATGTAAGGTGTGATGTTGTTGCACACATGCATAAAATGATTCATAAACACATTAAACAATACTGTGTAAACATAATTAACATGATACTGTCTGTGTCAGTGTGTGTCACTCTCTGACTTCTTCCCAGTGTGCATATTTGTACACTGTGTGCTTTTTAAGTTGAGTATAAGTTCAGTATAACTTACTGGTTGTCTGATGTAGTAATTAGGGAGGGTTGTTTTACTTTGTTTTGTTTCGTTTTTGTTTTGAACATCTACAGCGTTTGGGTTGTAGGGTCTGATGCATGGATATAGTCACTGGGTTAACATCTGGTATTAAAATAATACATTGTTTATAATTGTGTGAACAACAGTGCATACTGGCATATATATATATATATATTATTATTATTACATGAATAAACGCCTTTCCATAAAATGCTCAACGCGTTTTACATAAAATCTTAATTAAAACATGCATTACAAATAGAAGCTGAATAAGACATTTAACTAATTAAAACAAATCAGAGAGCATACAAAGATATTCCAACATAACATGTTCACGTTCACAACACACACACACACACACACACACACACCACGCACGCACCACACACACACACACACACACACACACACACACACACACACACACACACACACACACACACACACACACACACACACACACACTCACACCCATACACACACACAAAAATTAAAATTAAAATATATAATCAGAAGAATAAACTTAAAAAACACCAATAATAGACACAGTATATATGCCTCTGTGTAATGTTTTGTGGGGTTGTGTGTGTGTGTGTGTGTGTGTGTGTGTGTGTGTGTGTATGTGTGTGTGTAAGTAAGTAATTAAGTAAGTAAGTAAGTAAGTAAGTAAGTAAGTGAATGAGGCAGATAAAGCAAACTTGACTATCTTTACTGATACTGTGATGGGTGCTGTTTTCCGAAGCCTGTCCACTGAGTCATTGTCGCTTTTTGACAATACATAATTAGATCAATTATATGGTATTCTGCTATCCTCTCATTGACTATATGTCTCTTTCTCATGCATACACTCTCCTCTGTCTTTTATATACACACACTGTGTATGCATGATCACGCAGACATGCACACACACACATGCACAATGCACACACACACATGCACACTCAGCCACACACACACTCACACACACACACACACACACACACACACACACACACACACACACACACACACACACACACCACACACACACACACACACACCACACACACACACACAACACACACACCACACACACACACACACACACACACACTCACACACAGAGATTTGTATATATTGACAATGGCAATATCAGTTATGCGTGATCATGATGCATGCATTATGATCATCCATCACGTTTAACATTATGAAAAAAAATGAAGAACTGTTCCCTTTAAGAATTTCTTAAAAACTCCTGCACCTTGAACCTCCAGTAATAAAACTTCACTCATACTGACTAAGACATAGCATTGTATTCATATGTTTAAATGCCTGCTGCATTCAAGATATATGTATTTGTCATATTGTAGCTTTTTTTTCATTCTTTGATGGTCTTTTTTTTTTCATTGTTATATCAGATTACTGTGTGAATTTCAAGCTGCTCTCCTCAGAGAGGGGTCATCAGTGTGTTGTGACACCAGCTACTTTTCCTTTTGTTTTCTGTTATTCTATCTGCATGTTGTATTTTAGTTTATGTATGGAAGTTAATATTAAGACACAGTTTTACCGGGGACAGACTGCGTTTTCCATGTAAGTTCTTTCACATTTGCTGACCATGTGTTGCACATGGCACTGAGATTTATTGAAAGACAGCACCCACACTATTGTTGAAGGTCTATTAGAGGAGGGGAGGGTATTAGAGGAAGGGGGGGGGGAGGGGGAGAACAAATCCTGTTTTATTTGAGAATCGAACCTGAGACTTCTGATATCCTAGATAGGTGATTCTAAACACACTCTGCTCTACCTAACTGTATGCTACATAAAATGATAAATTAGTTGTATAAAAGTGTGGCTAGTGTGGAGGTGGATATACCACCTGCCAGGAGCACTGCACAAGCTCAGATCATACTCACAAATAATCTGAGTACTTTGCAACCTCCAGTTCATCCAGCTGTCAACATGTACCTGACACTTGCATTTTCTCCCTAATGATTTTCCACTAAATATTGTGTATATATATATTATATATAATGTTCTTTGTTATCTTTTGTGTACACTTTGCCTGTCTTTTTGCTATATTAGATAAAGTTCTGATTCTTTTCTTCTTCTTTTTTTCTGGTTCCTATTTACTTAAAAGTGGGCAGTCACTTTCATTTAGATTTCATGTAGCTGACACTGTTCAGGATGGTTGGGGAAGATAAAGCAGCAAGGGAAAGGAGATGGGCACAACCCTCCTAATGTTAGCCTTAGAAAGTTGAGGCTTCTTCCATCTCGTGCCCTTAACAACCTTAGGGTTACCTGATAACCTTGACCATTTTAACCTTGACCCTCTTGTGTTACAGGATTTGTGGTCGGTCAAGCAGGTTTGCTGGAGGGGTTGGCACAACTGGTACTGGCCTACATCATCCTGGAGCTGACAGTCCTGTCCATCAATGCTGTGTCCACCAATGGCGCTGTGGAAGGAGGCGGAGCTTACTGTATCCTGAGATATTAGAAGACATTGCAGAAATTTTGAAACACACACACAAACACCTGTACACACACGCACACACACACAACACACACACACACACACACACACACACACACACACACACACACACACACACACACACACACACACACACACACACACACAACACACACACACACACACATATCCACAGACTTACCTGAACAGATGTTAACAAAAGGCGAATAAACTCGCACACACACACACATGCACATGCACACACATGTATACACACACACTGGCATATAAATACATGCACAAATGCATGCACACACTCTGTGTTCCTATGTATCATATTTTGAATTGAAGAGATTTTAATGACACTTGAACTTCTGATAAACTTGTTATCATCTTTAGTTTAGCCCATTTAACATTATTTAACTTAATTGTTTGCAGTAATTTCTTATTGCTGTATACTTTGATGTTTTGTACATTTGGTTTCCAATTTTATCTTCCTGTTTATTCAGTCTGGTTGTAGTGGTTGGTTTAAAAATGTGTTTATTTATAAGTTTGTGCATTGCCAAAGATTAGTTCAACAGTACTAATGATTGTCAGATTGCACAGTATGTTTGGTACAGTTTTTACGTGGAAAAAAGCATGTTGTTTATAGAACATATGTTGTTTATAAAACATTAGTTGTTCAGACAAATAAAGCATGTACAGTTGTTGTATTGAATTTTTTTTTAGTATCATATTTTCTGAGATAAATGAAGGCAGGTCCAGTAATCTCAAAGATATGGTACTTGAATGCACATTGTTGGACAGTGTGGATTGAAAGAATATGGCAGTTGATCATCCTTATGATTACATTCCTTATATTATCAGTGAACTTTGAACTCCATTACAGGACAAGAAGAACACAATGCATTTCTCTGTACTCTGTTCAGATATGACATATTTTTTTAAGTGGTAGCAGTCACAGCTCTACAAAAATTGGTGTTTGTAAGAGAAGAAAGGTGGTGAACCATGACAAAGTATTATATGAGGCTAGGGGAATTGGTGTGTGTAAGATAGAAGGGGCTATGTGATGAACTCGGCTATGTGATGAACTATCATTCTCAAGAATGGGGCTAAATGATGAACTGGCTTCATTAATAACTAAGACTAGAACAATTCACCTTTGTTAACCCTTTCCTCCATCACCCTATCCACAAACTTCCTCTAGCTTCTAGTGACGTAAGCCAGTGGTCAGGGAGTGAAATGGTTAACCCTTTTGACTTCCACACCCTATCCACCAGCACCCTGCATTGTCAACCATTCTAGTAAAGCAAAAACTGAACTCTTTGACTCCCCCTTTCCAACAGCTTCCTGCAGGAACTCTTTGACGGAAAGGGGGAGGGAGTCAAAGAGTTCAGTTTTTGCAGTTAGTGGATAGGGTGAGGGAGTGATATGTTGAGAAAGGAACGGTGCCAACTGATGATCAAGACATTGAGTAAAACCCTTAACCGCATTACTCAGACATGATCAGTCGAGCGCTGGGTCCAGAGTTTGGAGGCAGTATAGGGTTCCTGTTCTATGTAGCCAACATCCTGGCCTGTGGACTCTATGTGGCAGGCTTTGTGGAGGGTGTGCTGCTCAACTTCGGAGAAGGAGGTCAGCAGAGTATGATTATCTAGTGTAAAACCCATAGGCAAAGGTTGACAGAGTTTAATGGCACAGATTTTCTAGTGCTCGCAGCTGGGACCAGATAAGAGGCACCCGAAAAATAGAAAAATCTGTTTATCGTTGTGAAGGTTGATCTCTTTTTCTTTCCTTTCTTTCTTTTAATGTGTCTATCTTTGTTGTTTTTTTCTTTGTGTTGTTCAGTTTTTGTTTGTCTCTTTCTTTGAATGTCCTTATACTTCATGTATCTTCCATAATTTTCATGTTGTATGGAGAGAAATCCTGTATTTTTGTTTAATCATTCTTTGTTTCCTTCTTTCATCATTTTGTTCCTTCTGTTTTCTTTCTTTGATTTTATTCTTTTTATTCTTGTTCCTTCATTTGCTTCATTTACTTCTTGCTTTCATTCATTCTTTCTTTCTTTTTTATTTGTTTTGTTTTTAGTTTAAAAAAAAATGTAGTCAGTATTTTGTGGATGTTAAATACTATTAACCCTTTGACTCCTGCTTCCTGTCTATCAGCATCCTGCACTGTCAACCATGCTAGCAAAGCAGAAACTTAACCCGTTGACCCCATCACCCTATCCTCCAGCTTCCTGCGGTGAGAGTGAAAGGGTTAAGTCTTTGCTGTTGATGGAAAGGATGCGAGAGTCAAAGGGTTAAACAGAGAGTTTATCTGTTATGTTTGAAGGTAATCACTACTTCACCATGTAGTGTAGGAACATAGTAATTATAGTCCTTGTGTGTGTGTGCAGATATCAGTGAAACATAGTAATCATAGCCCTTGTGGTTTTTGCTTGTGTCAGTATACAGTAATGTAGCATGTTGCCAAGGCCAAAGATATGACATGATCATAACCTTGTAATAGAGTGTACATGTACGGGTCTGTTGATTTCTGTAGCAGTTACTTTTTTGCTGGGTCATACAGGTTGGCGTAGAGGTATAGCTTTTGTCTTCGAGTTCCAATCACGAGTTTGAGTTTGACATGATGTGTGTGTTGTGGGGGATGGGTGCTGGACAGACTTGGGAAATGTGTGTGCGGTTCAGTCCACCAGTTGTCAACAGTATCTATCCTATCACATTTAAATTACTGTTGATAATTTTCATCAGCAACAGCATTTAACATCATCATAGAAAAACCTTATACTTGCCACTTACGACATGCTTTACTGGATGTGATTTTTCAATTGCATGTTGTTATATGTGATTGTGTTAGATTCTGTTACAGTTAGAAAAGTGCTGAATGATTATGTAACAGGACTCTTGTGAATGCCTGGTTATGTACAGCTAGACTTCATGTGCTAAATGGTTGTGACAGAATAATGTATTGAGTGATTACACGTAATGCTAAAGGGATCTTCATGTGTTGTATGGTTATTTGTGACAGTATTCTTCTGTGTTTTAATGTGTGACAGTATTCTTCTTGTGTTGTGTATGTGTGATAGTATTCTTCATGTGTTGTAATTGTGTGACAGTATTCTTCTGTTGTGTTGTCATATGTGACAGTCTTCTTCATGTGTTGTAATGTGTAACAGTATTCTTCAAATGTTGTAATGAGTGACAGTATTCTTCATGCATTGTAATGTGACAGTATTCTTCAGATGTTGTAAGTAGTGTAATAGTATTCTTCAGATGTTGTAATGTGTAACAGTATTCTTCATGTGTTGTATAGTCATGTGTGACAGTATTCTTCATGTGTTGTATAGTCATGTGTAACAGTATTCTTCATGTGTTGTATAGTCATGTGTAACAGTATTCTTCATGTGTTGTATGGTCATGTGTGACAGTATTCTTCGTGTGTTGTATAGTCATGTGTAATAGTATTCTTCAATGTTGTAATGTGTAACAGTATTCTTCATGTGTTGTATAGTCATGTGTGACAGTATTCTTCATGTGTTGTATAGTCATGTGTAACAGTATTCTTCATGTGTTGTATAGTCATGTGTAACAGTATTCTTCATGTGTTGTCTAGTCATGTGTGACAGTATTCTTCATGTGTGTTGTATAGTCATGTGTAAAGTATTCTTCAGATGTTGTAATGTGTAACAGTATTCTTCATGTGTTGTATAGTCATGTGTGACAGTATTCTTCATGTGTTGTATAGTCATGTGTGACAGTATTCTTCATGTGTTGTATAGTCATGTGTGACAGTATTCTTCATGTGTTGTATAGTCATGTGTAACAGTATTCTTCGTGTTGTATGTCATGTGTAACAGTATTCTTCATGTGTTGTATAGTCATGTGTACAGTATTCTTCATGTGTTGTATAGTCATGTGTAACAGTATTCTTTGTGTTTGTATAGTCATGTGTACAGTATTCTTATGTGTTGTATAGTCATGTGTAACAGTATTCTTTGTGTGTTGTATAGTCATGTGTGACAGTATTCTTTGTGTTGTATAGTCATGTGTAACAGTATTCTTTGTGTTGTATAGTCATGTGTGACAGTATTCTTTGTGTGTTGTATAGTCATGTGTGACAGTATTCTTCATGTGTTGTATAGTCATGTGTACAGTATTCTTATGTGTTGTATAGTCATGTGTAACAGTATTCTTCTGTGTTGTATAGTCATGTGTACAGTATTCTTATGGTGTTGTATAGTCATGTGTGACAGTATTCTTCATGTGTTGTATAGTCATGTGTGACAGTATTCTTTGTGTGTTGTATAGTCATGTGTGACAGTATTCTTTGTGTGTTGTATAGTCATGTGTAACAGTATTCTTCATGTGTTGTATGGTCATGTGTAACAGTATTCTTTGTGTGTTGTATAGTCATGTGTGACAGTATTCTTTGTGTGTTGTATAGTCATGTGTAACAGTATTCTTTGTGTGTTGTATGGTCATGTGTAACAGTATTCTTCATGTGTTGTATAGTCATGTGTGACAGTATTCTTCATGTGTTGTATAGTCATGTGTGACAGTATTCTTCATGTGTTGTATAGTCATGTGTGACAGTATTCTTCATGTGTTGTATAGTCATGTGTGACAGTATTCTTCATGTGTTGTATAGTCATGTGTAACAGTATTCTTTGTGTGTTGTATGGTCATGTGTAACAGTATTCTTCATGTGTTGTATAGTCATGTGTGACAGTATTCTTCATGTGTTGTATAGTTATGTGTAACAGTATTCTTCATGTGTTGTATGTCATGTGTGACAGTATTCTTCATGTGTTGTATAGTCATGTGTGACAGTATTCTTCATGTGTTGTATAGTCATGTGTGACAGTATTCTTCATGTGTTGTATAGGTCATGTGTACAGTATTCTTTGTGTTGTATAGTCATGTGTGACAGTATTCTTTGTGTGTTGTATAGTCATGTTGTGACAGTATTCTTCATGTGTTGTATAGTCATGTGTAACAGTATTCTTCATGTGTTGTATAGTCATGTGTGACAGTATTCTTCATGTGTTGTATAGTCATGTGTAACAGTATTCTTCATGTGTTGTATAGTCATGTGTGACAGTATTCTTCATGTGTTGTATAGTCATGTGTAACAGTATTCTTCATGTGTTGTATAGTCATGTGTGACAGTATTCTTCATGTGTTGTCTAGTCATGTGTGACAGTATTCTTCATGTGTTTGTATAGTCATGTGTGTACAGTATTCTTTGTGTGTTGTATAGTCATGTGTAACAGTATTCTTCATGTGTTGTATAGTCATGTGTGACAGTATTCTTCATGTGTTTGTTAGTCATGTGTGACAGTATTCTTTGTGTGTTGTATAGTCATGTGTAACAGTATTCATCATGTGTTGTATAGTCATGTGTGACAGTATTCTTCTTCTGTTGTATGGTCATGTGTAACATATCTTCATGTGTTGTATATCATGTGTGACAGTATTCTTCATGTGTTGTATAGTCATGTGTGACAGTATTCTTCATGTGTTGTATAGTCATGTGTAACAGTATTCTTGTGTGTGTGTATAGTCATGTGTAACAGTATTCTTCATGTGTTGTATAGTCATGTGTAACAGTATTCTTTGTGTGTTGTATAGTCATGTGTAACAGTATTCTTCATGTGTTGTATAGTCATGTGTAACAGTATTCTTCATGTGTTGTATAGTCATGTGTAACAGTATTCTTTGGTGTTGTATGTCATGTGTGACAGTATTCTTCATGTGTTGTATGGTCATGTGTGACAGTATTCTTCATGTGTTGTATAGTCATGTGTGACAGTATTCTTCATGTGTTGTATAGTCATGTGTAACAGTATTCTTCATGTGTTGTATAGTCATGTGTAACAGTATTCTTCATGTGTTGTATAGTCATGTGTAACAGTATTCTTCATGTGTTGTCTAGTCATGTGTAACAGTATTCTTCATTGTGTTGTATAGTCATGTGTGACAGTATTCTTCATGTGTTGTATAGTCATGTGTAACAGTATTCTTTGTGTTGTATGGTCATGTGTAACAGTATTCTTCATGTGTTGTATAGTCATGTGTGACAGTATTCTTCATGTGTTGTATAGTCATGTGTACAGTATTCTTTGTGTGTTGTATAGTCATGTGTGACAGTATTCTTCATGTGTTGTATAGTCATGTGTGACAGTATTCTTCATGTGTTGTATAGTCATGTGTGACAGTATTCTTTGTGTGTTGTATGGTCATGTGTGACAGTATTCTTCATGTGTTGTATAGTCATGTGTGACAGTATTCTTTGTGTGTTGTATGGTCATGTGTGACAGTATTCTTTGTGTGTTGTATGGTCATGTGTGACAGTATTCTTTGTGTGTTGTAATGCTTGACAGTATTCTTCATGTGTTGTATGGTCATTTGTGACAGTATTCTTTGTGTGTTGTAATGTGTGACAGTATTCTTCATGTGTTGTATGGTCATGTGTGACAGTATTCTTTGTGTGTTGTAATGTGTGACAGTATTCTTCATGTATTGTATGGTCATGTGTGACAGTATTCTTTGTGTGTTGTAATGTGTGATAGTATTCTTTGTGTATTGTAATGTGTGACAGTATTCTTCTTGTGTTGTAATGTGTGACAGTATTCTTCTCGTGTTGTAATGTGTGACAGTATTCTTCTCGTGTTGTAATGTGTGACAGTATTCTTCTTGTGTTGTAATGTGTGACAGTATTCTTCTCGTGTTGTAATGTGTGACAGTATTCTTCTTGTATTGTAATGTGTGACAGTATTCTTCTTGTATTGTAATGTGTGATAGTATTCTTCTTGTATTGTAATGTGTGACAGTATTCTTCTTGTATAGTATGATGTGTGATAGTATTCTTCATGTTTTGTATATAACAGTATTGTTCTTTATTGTATGGTTGTGGGTTATAATACATGTCTTTGTTGTGTGTAAAAGGACTCTAAGTTGTTGATTATATGTGACAGGACTTTTCTTGTGTTGAATTGTTAAATAAGTGTGATAGGATTTATATATGTGACAGGACTTTTCTTGTGTTGAATTGTTAAATAAGTGTGATAGGATTTATCATGTATTGAATGATGATGTGACAAATTGTCCTGTGTTGAGTACTTATGTGAAACAGTCTTTGATAGTGTTGTGTAAATCTGTATTAGAATCTTCATGTGATGGATGCTTAATCATGTTCCAGGCTCGTTTATGCAGAATGGGGGAGGTTTGCCTGCAGACTCACAATGGTGGAAGTATCTCTACGCCTCTATTGTGCTCTTCTGCTGCCTTGTCATCTGCATTATTGGAGGAGCCATGTTTGCTCGGACCTCCGCTTTTATCCTTCTGGTTAGTACTGTACTGGTATCCTGCTCTTTTGGTGACTAAAAGCATTTCTAATCTATTTTATAACTTGTTCCTTCGTTGTTATTGAATCACGTAAAAAAAATTTCAATCTGTTGAGAGTGGAACCCAAAACCAACAGTTTACACACAGCTTTTTAAAATATTGTGGCAAGGATAAAGTGTCATACAGTCTAAAACAGTTTAATTCAGTATAATAGTCTCTTACATTATTTTGTTGATAAAATAAGACTTTTATGCACACGTTTGTTTTATGTCCATATTTGATGTTATGCTATATGTCACTGTAACATGAGGATTATGCTAACTTTAAAAAAAAGAAAAGGAAAACAGACAACAGAAAAGATAAGATGTTATTTATTGCACTCTTACAGTTCCCAGGAAGTTAGTTTTACAGTGAACTGATTCTTCAAACACCATGAAATATACAAGCAGACAAAACAACCATTATGAAACACACACACACATGCAACATACACACACACTTATGAACACACACACACACACATGCACGCACGCATGCACACACACACACACACACACACACACACACACACACACACACACACACACACACACACACACACACACACACACACACACACACACACACACACACACACACACACACGTAACACTAACACACATACTTGCCACACACACGCACACACATGTATAATATATATTTGTATATATCTATATCCATCTCTTTCTATCTTTCTTTCTATCTATCTATCTATCTATCTATCTATCTATCTATCTATCTATCTATCTATCTATTTTATCTGTCTGTCTATCTATCTATCTATCTATCTGTCTGTCTATCTATCTATCTATCTATCTATCTGTCTATCTATCTATCTATCTATCTATCTATCTATCTGTCTATCTATCTATCTATCTATCTATCTATCTGTCTGTTTCTGTGTCTGTGTCTCTCTATCTCTCTGTCTATCTGTCTATCTATCTGTCTATCTGTCTGTCTATCTATCTGTCTGTCTATTTCTCTGTCTCTTTATCTCTCTGTCTCTCTATCTGTCTGTCTATCTATCTGTCTATCTGTCTGTCTATCTATCTGTCTACCTGTCGGTCTGTTGTCTATCTAATCTATTTGTCTGTGTATCTATCTATGTCTGTCTTTTTGTCAATGGTATTCCAGAACAAGGTGTACTGTGACCAAAGCTATTGTGTTTGATTTAACACGGTAATTGTAATTTCTTGTGAGGTGTATTGTCCTCTGTGAAGTATGCCTGTTGCTCAACATTATCACTTCCTTGCTGCTTGTGTCGGGGACACTATAAACTTTCCTCTTAGTTTTTTATCCTTGCGTCTTTGTGTGAGAGCAGGAAAATCCTGAAGATATCTGACAAGGAACTACAGTGTGGAGGAAACTCAATACACACCACGTCACCTGCCCTTTATTTGTTTGTTGATCTCTTAATTATACAGGCTGCTGGTTCTTTTAAGTGAGCTATGGACTCGAGATCTCATGTCTTCAGTTCAGTCCCACCTACATAAAAGCTGGCTTGTTCACTGTCCATCTTGCTGTTTCAGTAATATCTGCTGGTGTCAGTGTTTTTTAGATCCCGTTCCCTTCCCCATTTCATGGTCTTGCCTGCACATAGGGTTTTGCGCATGTTCAGGGAATGTACTAAATAACTGCTGTTATATTTTGATGGAGCACATATGGAATTGTCCCAGTGTGATGAATCCCTTTTGAGCAGATTCCAGACTCTTGTCTTACTTTTCATTTAGGAACTAGTTTACATTTTTGTGTGTGTATGTGACAGACAACACACTGATATCACAACTGCACCCTATCCGCCAGCTGCAGAAACTTAACGCTTTCACTGCCTCACCCTGTCCACCAGCATTTACCCTTTGACTCCCTCACCTTATCCACCAGCACCCTGTACTGTCAGCCACGAAGCAAAGCTAAAACTTAACCCTTTGACTGTAGGAAGCCGGTGGATAGGGCAAGGGAGTCAAAGGGTTTAAAGTTTTGCTTTGCTGTCATGGCTGACAGTACAGGGTGCTGGCGGATAAGGTGAGGGAGTCAAAGGGTTAAGTTTTAGCTTTGCTTCATGGCTGACAGTACAGGGTGCTGGCGGATAAGGTGAGGGAGTCAAAGGGTTAAGTTTTAGCTTTGCTTCATGGCTGACAGTACAGGTTGCTGGTGGATAAGGTGAGGGAGTCAAAGGGTTAAGTTTTAGCTTTGCTTCATGGCTGACAGTACAGGGTGCTGGCGGATAAGGTGAGGGAGTCAAAGGGTTAAGTTTTAGCTGCTTTGCTTCATGGCTGACAGTACAGGGTGCTGGCGGATAAGGTGAGGGAGTCAAAGGGTTAGATTGCGTATGTCATTTCACATATGATTGATTATACAGTTGTTCAGTAGAGTATGAAAATTTCCAGAAAATGAGAACAGGAAGAATCAGCTCTGATCTCATGACCTGTATGACTGTGTACTTTCATGTTTGTGTATGCATGCTTGTGTGTGTGTGGTGTGGTTGTGTGTGTGTGTGTGTGTGTGTGTGTGTGTGTGTGTGTGTGTGTGTGTGTGTGTGTGTGTGTGTGTGTGTGTGTGTGTATGTGTGTGTGTTCTGAAGAGAGAGACTGAAGAAAAAACTTGAGAAACTGAAGGGCTATGAAAGTGTCAAATGTTGAGGCTGTAAATGAGGTGAAAACATACAGGATTTTAAACTGCTGGTGCACATTATTATGATTATAAATGGGTTTGTGGCAGCTCCTCTTTTATGATTACCTCATTTACATGAAACACATAGTGCTGTGCATGTAAAATTATCCTTGCACATTGAACCTCCCGTCCTATCTGCCTCCATGAAGAGTGAAACTGAGGGATTTTTGTTTTTTATAACTCTTTGTTTTTTGATTGGTTTTAGTTTGTTTTGGGGTTGATTTGTTTAGATAAAAAAAAAACCTTCTTGCTTGTCACAGGCATATGAAAATGAAATGTGGATATCTCAGTCAGAGGGTGATGCTATGAAATATGGACATCTCAGTCGGTCAGAGGGTGATGCTATGAAATATGGATATCTCAGTCGGTCAGAGGGTGATGCTATGAAATATGGACATCTCAGTCGGTCAGAGGGTGATGCTATGAAATATGGATATCTCAGTCAGAGGGTGATGCTATGAAATGTGGATATCTCAGTCAGAGGGTGATGCTATGAAATGTGGATATCTCAGTCAGAGGGTGATGCTATGAAATGTGGATATCTCAGTCAGAGGGTGATGCTATGAAATATGGATATCTCAGTCAGAGGGTGATGCTATGAAATATGGATATCTCAGTCAGAGGGTGATGCTATGAAATATGGATATCTCAGTCAGAGGGTGATGCTATGAAATATGGACATCTCAGTCAGTCAGAGGGTGATGCTATGAAATGTGGATATCTCAGTCAGAGGGTGATGCTATGAAATATGGATATCTCAGTCAGAGGGTGATGCTATGAAATGTGGATATCTCAGTCAGAGGGTGATGCTATGAAATATGGATATCTCAGTCAGAGGGTGATGCTATGAAATATGGACATCTCAGTCAGTCAGAGGGTGATGCTATGAAATGTGGATATCTCAGTCAGAGGGTGATGCTATGAAATATGGACATCTCAGTCAGTCAGAGGGTGATGCTATGAAATGTGGATATCTCAGTCAGAGGGTGATGCTATGAAATATGGACATCTCAGTCGGTCAGAGGGTGATGCTATGAAATGTGGATATCTCAGTCAGAGGGTGATGCTATGAAATATGGACATCTCAGTCAGTCAGAGGGTGATGCTATGAAATGTGGATATCTCAGTCAGAGGGTGATGCTATGAAATATGGACATCTCAGTCAGTCAGAGGGTGATGCTATGAAATGTGGATATCTCAGTCAGAGGGTGATGCTATGAAATATGGACATCTCAGTCAGTCAAGGGTGATGCTATGAAATGTGGATATCTCAGTCAGAGGGTGATGCTATGAAATATGATATCTCAGTCACTGGGTGATGCTATGAATATGGATATCTCAGTCAGTCAGAGGGTGGTGATGCTATGAAATATGAATCTCAGTCCACTGGGTGATGCTATGAAATATGGATATCTCAGTCAGAGGGTGATGCTATGAAATGTGGATATCTCAGTCACTGAGTGATGCTATGAAGTATGGATATCTCAGTCAGTCAGAGGGTGGTGATGCTATGAAATGTGGATATCTCAGTCACTGGGTGATGCTATGAAATGTGGATATCTCAGTCACTGGGTGATGCTATGAAATATGGATATCTCAGTCAGTCAGAGGGTGATGGCGATAATGTAAGGGTCATGGGGCTGGTCTTCAGGCAAGCCAGAGTGTCTTTTTAACCCTTTGAACCCGGCTGGCCAATGCGGCGGCCAGCGCGATTAATACCTCTGTACCCGGCAGGCCGCAGGAGCGGCCTGACATGTCCGGTTGACCTGGCCTGGTATGGTGCTGGCGTGTGGTATGCGACCTACCGGCACCTACTCTCCTCTGCCACATCCTGTTTATATTACCGAATTCCAGATACCCTATACTTTCTTCCTGGCAAATTTTTAAGCATTAGAAGGATTTATTCTGAGACACCGGTTTTCACTAGAATTTCTCTAAAAATACTCAGGGTTGAGGGTATCAGAGGTCTAGAAGTACTTAGAGCTGAAAGGGTTAACAACCTTGTTGATTCAGTTGGTTGCTTAGCCGGTCACAGCACTGTACTGATAATGCAAAACTCATGGATACAGCCGGCTCTCATGCGGGCCACAGTTTATAACTTGAAGACCTTCCAGTATACAGGATTTTGCACAAGATCAATGAGTTTGTCACGTAGTTGCTGGTAAATTTGGGAGGAGCACACACGGAGTTTTCCAAATCTGCCAAGTCGCTCTTGAAAGATCTCTGAATTCGGGGAGAGTTTGTCACAACAGTTCAGTGCCACCCATAGCTTATTCTTTTGTTATGTCAGTATTTATTTTTTGTTTAATGTGGATGTGGATTTTTGCATTGAATATTGCTGTGTGTTGTTTGACATGCACTAAACATATGCTGCAAATGGGACCTGGGTCTTTGTTACATCAGAAAGAGAAAAAAAAGACAGATAAGTGAATGGTGAATGAAATCCTGGAACTTTGTAATCTCTTGTCCAGATTGATTGAATGTATCTCATCATGTCATTTCAGGTGGTTGTGATCTGTACATTGTCGGTATTCATCAGCATATTTGTGAAGAACAGCACGATTCGAATCAGCATTCCCACCACCAACAGTCTTGTGTACACCAATTCCTCTGACAACACCACCATCTATGGCAACTACACTGGACTCAGGGCAGAGATCTTCAAAGAAAATCTCTATGGTTAGCTTTCACGTGTGTGTGTGTGTGTGTGTGTGTGTGTGTGTGTGTGTGTGTGTGTGTGTGTGTGTGTGTGTGTGTGTGTGTGTGTGTGTTTTCATTGTTTGCTGGAAATTGTAAAACAGCAAAAATGGGCTGCACTTCATGTATCTTATCCGGATAGACACATTGTCTTCGTTGTTTAGATTATTTATTTTTAGATACGTAAGATCAGTGAAAATAGTCTTAGTTGACATTTTTTCTGTTAACTCTTTTTAAAATCATCTTATAATCGGTTATCGAAGATTAATGTTAAGTTTGATGGATCTGGAAATGTGCAAATAAGAGTTAGTTACTAAAGCTATGATTTGTAGTGAGGAGGCAAATGATGATGTTCTAAACATCCCTTACTTTGTCTTTTCTCAGACAGTCAGCTGAGTGTTACAGACCATCTTCACCAGGGCGATTAATGCCTTACGTCCAGTGTGTAGAGTTACACAGCACCTACCATATGGATCACCTTTTTCAGTAGTTTTTGCTGTGGCTGTATGACAGTTGGAATGCTTTGTGTGACAGAGCCACATTGTATAGTATAATGTTATGGTTTGTACTTTTTGGTTTCAGAGAAATACACAAGGGACTACACATCAGATACCAAGTTGGACTTTGCCACTGTGTTTGCCATTCTTTTCAGTAGTGTCACAGGAATCCTCAATGGTGCTAACATGTCAGGTCTGTATTCTGCCTCTGTTGTGTACTTTGAAAACGAAGTAAATGGATTGAATAATCGGGATGCTTGTTTTGTATGGAAGATGAGATATTTTGCCTTTTTCAGTTTGTATTCTGTATTGCATTTTGTAGACATTCTCGGTTCATATTGCTTTTTTTATAAATTCATCTAATTTTGGAATTCGTTGATTGTCACTTTGATTCAGACTTCATTGGATCAAAGGCTGTCCCATAATCCTGAGGTCATATGCAAGTGTGATGGTAGGGCTGTCATTGTTTCTCAACGCCAGAATTTTGAGAGTAGTACCCATCTCCAGTCCTTAACTTCTTTACCTTCCCTAATCCTGAAGAGGGTCAGGTACCTATGCACTGCTAGATAGACTGGAGGCCACTCATACATGGTTTATCTCGTCAAATTATGTTTTCTATGTTTCTGTTTTCGCACTACAGAGAATGAATGATGGCCGAATTTTATGGTCTCTACATAAGAAATGGAAAGAATGTGTTTATCAGATGATGACTAGAGCCGCCCAGAGGAGTACAAAATTCATCAAAATTATTTTTTGTATTAGATGGTATGACCATTTTGAGTTTTGTTTTAGTTTGGAGGAAGCCATAACAGCATGTTTATCACTGTAATGTGTGGGGTGAAATTCTAGGTGAACTGAAAGATCCAAGCAAGTCCATCCCTAAAGGCACACTGTCTGCTGTAGGCTTCACCTTCAGTGTCTACGTCATTATGACCATCCTTCTGGCAGGCTCCTGTGAAAGGTAGAGTCAGATGTCCCCCGTATTGTTTATACCACATTGTTTTTATGAGTTCATCTCATGTTTCTGTACACAACCATACTTGACTAGAAATGAGTGGTACTTTTTCCACAGGACATTTTCCTGTTCTGTGGACAAAATGTTTTGTTTTTCCATTGATCAGACAGGATCTAAGAAGTGTAAGATGCACATTTAAGGAAAATAGATGGGATAAAAACCATGGATTTCTGATTGGTAAGAATGAAAATATACAATCCCAGTCAGCAGTCTGTTGTGCATTGCCATGTCGACTGATTCAAAACTGCAGTCTTAATTGTTCTTGCATCCGACCAACATTTCAGCAAAGTACATGACCTCGGCAGCTTTCCACAAAACTTCAAGGTTCATTCTCCTGGAAATTCCTTTGCAAGTTTCTCACAATCCACAGAAATAAAGATCAAAGCTTTGTGTGGCTGACTTTGTCTCTACTGGGTAAATGGGGATCATTTAGTATGACCCTGTCTCTATTGGGTAAATGGGGATCATTTAGTATGACCCTGTCTCTATTGGGTAAATGGGGATCATTTAGTATGACCCTGTCTCTATTGGGTAAATGGGGATCATTTAGTATGACCCTGTCTGTAGTGGGTAAATGGGGATCATTTTGTATGACCCTGTCTGTAGTGGGTAAATGGGTATCATTTAGTATGACCCTGTCTGTAGTGGGTAGATGGGGATCATTTAGTATGACCCTGTCTGTAATGGGTAGATGGGGATCATTTAGTATGACCCTGTCTCTATTGGGTAAATGGGGATCATTTAGTATGACCCTGTCTATTGGGTAAATGGGGATCATTTAGTATGACCCTGTCTCTATTGGGTAAATGGGGATCATTTAGTATGACCCTGTAGTGGGTAAATGAGGATCATTTAGTATGACCCTGTCTGTAGTGGGTAGATGGGGATCATTTAGTATGACCCTGTCTGTAGTGGGAAATGGGGATCATTTGGTATGACCCTGTCTCTACTGGGTAAATGGGGATCATTTTGTATGGAAACCTGTTTGTAAATGACTGGAGAGAAAACGTAGCCTACTTGGTGGCCGAGTAAATTTAGTAAAAAAACCACTTCATTATACAGGGTATGGAGAAGTTGGAGCTGAGTTTGCTTTCTACATTTATCTGTTATCTACATTCCCAAATCCTGTTATGTTTTTTTCAGGTTCTTGCTACAGAACAACTATGTGTTCTTGCAACAGATCAACCTGTGGCCTCCGTTTGTTGTCATTGGAATATTTGCTGCTACACTGTCTGCTGCTCTTGGCAATCTTATTGGTGCTTCTCGAATTCTTGAAGCCCTGGGCAATGATCAGCTGTTTTGTAAGTTTATCCATTTGTGTGTGCCTATGTGTGTTTTTGTATGTATTAGTGAGAAGTTATTTTTCATTTTACAGTTTTCAAGTCACAAGCCTTTCCAGATGAGATGTGTTTAAAAACAGTAGTGTGGTCTATAGTTCAAAGAAACAAACCTCAGTGTAAGCTGTACACATGATTGTGTGTATGAGAGAAAAACTTACAGCTGATAACACAGTACTCATAGTATATATATAATTATGAGAGAATGACAGAGAAAGAAAATCATTGCCTTGATGAAATAGGTATGAGTGTGCTTTCTTTTTTGTATCAGCTTACCTCATACAGTTGATCTAATTTTCATTTGCGCTCTTTTTTTGACAGATAATCTGATTTTGATTTGTGCTTTTGTTTCGACTTACGTAATTTTATCTTAAATTAGCTTGAAATGAATAGAAAATATTGACAGGAAATTTGGAGAGACTCGAGAGAGCGTTTGTCAAACAAGAACAGAAGGATAACTTAGCCACAGCAGGATTTATAGTCATTCATCATGCCCTAAGGTTATTTATAGACCTTTACCTTTCAATCACATTTCTGATCATGCAGTATCCGCTAAGTTTGCTGCCACTGGACCAGCGCTATAGGTTGCATCACATAAAATCCTCTTACATGCTTGTTTCTGAATAGATCTGCTTGAAGCTCTGTGAAATTGTGTACAAGATAATTGCTTGATGCAGTGGGGAATTGAGTATTTAACCCGTTCAGTGTCTAAAGGCCATCAGCTGACGTCCTACAAAAAGTGTTGCCATATTGCCTATAGGCTGTCCGCTGACGTCCTAGGGTTTTTCGGATTTTTTTTTCACTACAGTGTGAGCCAATAAGCACAAAGGAACGCTGCATAGTGAGCTATAATTGTCTACAATATAAAAATAGGATGTAAATTAGGATACATCATAGGGAAGACACCTTTATTGCCGTTAATGATTTGGTAACTGGACCACGTGAAGTGGAGCAAAATGGCGAACCAACCTTTGACAAGCCAGAATGGTGGCTTACATCAGCGGACTTTCACAACTCTAGAGGCCATTCAAATGATTTTAGAGCATGATGAAGATAGAGGTGATTTGTTATCTGATAGTTCGCTTGAACATGAGGGTGAAGAAAATAACAATGATGACCCTGACACCGATATTCAACGCTAGCTGGCGGAACCGATGCAAGCAGACGATTACGAGTCAGACCGCAACCGCCATGGTCAGTGCGAGTGGCTAGCGCGCAGGCTGCGATACTTCATACTTTGGACCCAACAGCAGGGAAAGTGATAGTGAGAGGGGTCACGCATGTGTTCGTGGTGTGGGAAGGGGGAAGAGAGAAGGGGCAGAGGGAGAGGAGAGGTGCAGAGGAGTTGTACTCCAGTTTGAAGGCATGGCAGGGGGCGTGGCAGTCAGCGAAGTGTTGCGTACACAGCAAATCTGTTGCCTCCAAATGGACAACAGTCAGACATTCCTCGATTTTTAGGAAATCCAGGATTGAAAGTGGGAACTGGGGACATGTGCTACGCATTTTTCAAGCTGTTTCTCACTGATGAGCTGATTGATTTATTTGAGTGAGGATTCTGATTTTGGGCTTACTTTTCTCTTATTTTGATTGCAGAACCTGAAGAACAGACAGAACCAATTCATGAGTGCCATGTAGTTTGACTGTTCAGTGTCTGAGTACAGTGACTGTCATGTAGTTTGTTCAGTGTCTGAGTGCAATCAGTTTTATGTTTACTGAAACTATGTCTGTCATTGTTGGAACAGTTACTCACTTATGTGTCTGCATGAGTTTAGAATCATTTCATGTACATTTTATGATGTCATATGTTCTGTGGTGGTGGTCTTTGATTTAATGTCTATACACTAAAGTGATTTTAGACAACAACAAAAAGAAAAAAAAGAGGGGGGTAATAGAGGAGGAGTGAAGAGGATATTTGAAAATTGTCAATTTTGAATTTGAGAAAAGATGATCCAGAAAACAACTGTTTTGAAGAGGGGAAGGTAAAACTAACAAATAATGTTACCAGAATTATCAATTTAAACAAACAAATTAACAAACAAAATTAGTAAATATCTGGGAGAAAATAAAACTAATAATTGTCTAACCACAACAGTGAACAAGTGAAATAACATTGTAAAGGTAATTCGCTATAGGACGTTTTGACAGGCAAACAAAAAATTCATACAGTAATGATGATGAGGCAAATATGTCAGAAACTGTACTCATAGATAATGTTGGAATATGTCGTTTTACCCTAATGCAAGAAAGAATATGACTATGTGTTATCTTCTTTTCACACAGACACATTATGTTCTTGGTATATTTTGTTTTGAATGCATCAAGTTTCCATCTGTACATAAGGGATTGTATAATTCTGCTGGCATGAAGCTGCTAAGTATTTTGCTAACTTCAAAGTTCATGTGACATTTATCACACTTTTTTTGTTTTAATTTGTTCTGTTTTCATTTACATGTGTGTCTATAAACTGACAACAAACAAGTCATTTTCAGCTGTTTTTTTGTTTGTGAGTGTTTTGGGTATCAATCTGTAGAGATGGAAACTTACTTTTTTAGACAACACAAAAAATTTATTTCCACTTTGGAACACCAGGACAGGTCTTTGCATTCAAAGTAAGAGAAAAATAAGCCCAGATTCAGAATCCTTGTTCATTTTCCTTTAAAAAACACACAGGTTTCTTTGTTGTATCTCTTATAGTTTTTGCACTAGAATTTTTTGATAGTTATTACCCTCGAATCCTCAAAATTCCCTGGCACATATTTGCATTTTCCCCTGGCACTGAAAGGGTTAATACAATGGGCTATTGCGAAAAGAAAATGATGTTTAAGTACTTAATTCAACCAGGCCCAGGTGTACAGTCACTGTGAATGTTTTGATTGTTGTCTCTTGTAGTTTTCACAAACATTGATGAGCATCACCATCACTTCTATTCAACTCATCAGTGTCACTGTTTTGACATTATTCCCTTTAGGATAGCCACCAAAGTCACTGTCAGAATCATCGCTCGAATCTTCATTGTCCTTAATGCTAAGTTCAGTCATGAAGATTGCCATAATTTCAAATGAACTGGAGACTGTTACATTTACAGGAACTTCAGAGAGAGTTCCCTGAAACTCTTGCAAGGCAAAGTTCAACCTTATTCTGCTGCTCCCAGCAACAGCGCAAACTAAAAGTGGTAGTCTTGACCGGCAATTTGTCATTGCAGTACACAGGCGGAATTTCGTGCAACAAATTGTCAGTTGTGGTCAGAAATGTGTTGAATATTCGTTATATGTATTTTGTGATATTTTACTCGTATTTTGTTTTGTTTTGCTTTGTTTCATTATAGACAGAATAGAATTTAATCCATAGACATGTACCAAAATCTTCTCATGTATCATTTGTTTTCATCAGGGTGGTTTTTGAAGCCAGCTACAATAACGACAAAATCAGGCAACCCTTACATGGCTGTACTTATGTCCTGGTTCTTGGTTCAGGTATGGTGAAAAGGTTACTCATATATTAAATATAATGTATTTATTTAGTCATTTTAGTTCATGAATTTGTATGTTGATTTTCTTTGTTTATTTTTGTTGAAGTGAAACCATCTGAGCAGAAGCTCCATGAAGTTTATTGTCTGCATTTCGTATATTGTCCTTAGTGCCATAGTTGTTATGTTGTACATATTCCTCAGTTCTGTTGTTTGTTTCTTGTGTTTCTTTGTGTTTGAGAAATACTAAAACAGTAAAAGAGGCATTTATTTCCTTTTGTCATTGAGTTTCAACCTCAACCATAAAGGGTACAATGGTCTAGTGGGTAATACATCACTGGATCTCCAATCAGAAGGACTGAGTTCAGTCCTGCCTTGGTACCTCTCACCTGGTGGATAAAGAGTGGAGATTTGTTGGATCTCCCAGGTTAACATGAATACAGACCTGTAAATGTCTAAACCCCCTTTACATACAGATCCTGTAAATCCATGGCTTATGGATTGAAATACACAGCCTGCACACCCACTGATTGCTTTTTTTGCAGCAACATGTCACTTGCGCAGTGTGGTCAAAGTAGCATATGTATATGCATAAAAAAATCAAAAGACTTAAAGAATCAAATCAAAAAAGCAAGAACATCAACAAAATTTCAGCCATGTCCATTGAAACCTGGTTGATTAATGGATTGTCTAATTGATTGATTGATATTGATTGGAACTTTATCTTGTAAATTGTATGGTTTGTTACAGTTGGTACTGTTGATTGGCTCACTGAATGCCATTGCACCAGTAACATCTGTCTTCTTTCTGCTGTCCTATGCCGCTGTCAATCTGGCGTGCTTGGGCCTGGAACTGGCCTCTGCACCCAACTTCAGGTATGCATACACTTGTAACAAGTTGAGATGCCAACATTTGGTAGCACCATACAAAAAGACACAGTACATGCTTGTGCTGTGGTTGTTCTTGATTATTAATGCATTTCTGGCTCAGAGCACATCAGATAGAAAATGATATAAATCAGTCATTTGATTCTACAAAATTAAGCCCTGTTGGTCCTTTTAATCAAGCCATCCCATATATACCATGGACTGGTTCAGTAATCCTGATTTGGAAATGTCTCGGAGCTCACTTTTGTGTGAAGTCTACATACATCAGTTACTCATAAAAGTGATTTTTTTCATATAGATTTGCTTATTCATAAAACAATTAAGTGATTAAATTACATGTATGTCGACATCTGACATACCTTTAGGTGCCTTTTTGTTTTCAGTATAGTGTAGCATAGAATAATTGACTGATAAACACTGTAAAATTGTTCAGTATGCAAAGACACACATACTTTGCAGAGATTTCAGTGTCTCCATTGATATCCCAGATGATTTATATTTAGAAAGAACATTTCCCATTGCAAAACTGAATCTTCTGAACTGCCTAAGAAAAATAATCTCACAATCAGACAATATTAACTTTTTCACTACGTATGTCACTCATGTGTATGTGCTGTGAGCAGCTCTTGATTTTGCAGTGCTTTTATGCATGGGGTAAAATCTTACCAGATTAGACTTTCTGACACACCCTTGTGTTCATTTTTCAACATTGAAAAAGAAACAGTTGCGTATTTGTTTTGATAATGTTCATGTATCCAAGTCTTTTTGGAGAGATATAGCATCTTGGTTAAGTACTGTGCACCTGTAAAGGGGAGTAATTATTAATCTTTGTAAAAATATGGCGTCAGAAGTGTGTACATGTATATTAAAAAATTATGGAAACCATATTGGTTTACTGAAAATTTTGATGATGACACTGATTGAAAAGAAAACTTTTTGTTTTAATTTATGTTTTGTCATGATTGGTATAAGATTTGTTCAATGTGTTTAAGAGAATGTATCTTTCTTGCTTTTTAATAATTATTTCTTCCCTCAGCTGTCTTTGTGATTATTTATGTGTGGATGTGTGTGGTGTATGTGATGAAATTTGAATGATAATATTTTGAAATTGTGATTAGCTACCAGTTATGTCATTGTATGTGTTTATAATCATTTTTTATATACATTTTCTGGTTTGGTGATAGAGAAAATTTCCACTCATTATTGTTGGTCTTATTTTGAGTGTGTGTATTTAGTTGTTTGCTAGTTTGGACAATGAATCAAACTGTGACATGACAGCTTGATGTTCCTTGCAGACCCACGTTCCGTTACTTCAGCTGGCACACATGTACACTGGGTCTGATTGGCTGCATGATCATGTGCTTCCTGATCAGTGCCATCTACACCTCTGTCGCGCTGGTCCTGATGCTGATCTTCATCATCCTGCTCCATATACGATCCCTGCCATACACCTGGGGCTCCATTTCACAGGCCTTGATATTTCACCAGGTACACCAGCCTCTGGCCACTTTGTGTGTGTGTGTGTGCGTGCGTGCGTGCGTGTGTGTGTGTGCTTGAGAGCATTTCATTGAGGCACAGATGTTATCAGTATAGCTTTTCCTTCCATCTGGCCACACAAGTCAAGTTTTCAGGCTCAGGAAACATGCATGCAGCCTTCAGCTTATGCATGTAGCATTCAGCTTATGCATGTAGCCTTCAGCTAAATGGGTAATAAAAGATGTTGTGGGTTGGGAAAGGTACAGTTGCAAGGGAGATAAGTGGGACCCATTCTTTAAAAATTGAATAGAGAATACTGAGGTCTCTACTACTTCACTCATATATGACTCCATGAGACAGTTTCCTTTTATTTATCTTGAGAAGTAAACACATGGGAGGGTGCCTGTAAATATCTTCATTTGTATTCCTGTTGTTTTGTTTTGTTTTGTTTTGTTTCTGTAAATACCAGCTGTTGGAAAGCAGATACTTTTTTTTCTCTCCAGACAGTGGAAATTTTGCTAGGCATCTTACTTTGCTGAATGTCTAACATTTTATTCTTAACCGTCCTCGGTCACAAAAATGGACTGGAGTGGATGGCTTAGTGATTAAACACTTGCCTAAGACACAAGTAAACTGAATTTGAATCTCAGATCATACAGGGATTTTCTTCCCCACCTGCTCTTGTATGGTTGTACATTTTAAAGATTCCATGGCAATAAAGGAGTTGTTTCTGGCAAAATTCTGTTTTTAAGTCTGCTTTCATAGGTAAATAAACATGCAGACATAACCAACATAAAAAATTTTGCTTTGTGCTGCACTAGGGAGAGCAGTCTAAATTTCACGTGGAAAATCCATTGTGATGACAACAAGACATGAAAAAAGAATAAACACAATAAACTGAATCCATACATACAGTTAATTTGCTGGTTTACCTTATAAAATTCCTCATGCTTACTGCAAGTCTCTGGCTTAGCTGGTTGAGCATTAGATTCACATGTCACTGGTGTGTGTTGGAATCTGAGGTGTGCTAAATACAACTGACCGTGCTAATGCATGTCTTAGGTAATTAGTGTTTTGGTGATGTCAGTGTAGGTTTAGATAAACTCTCCTTTCCCCGCTTCCTTGTCGACCGTATTATCTGAAATGTGTGTTGATGTAAAACTGAGTCATCAAACTTACATACCGATCTACCCTCACCTGCACATGCCTCATGGCTCAACCTTCCCTCATTCTTTTCACATCATCTCTTTGTTTCAGGTTCGCAAATACCTACTGATGCTGGATCCTAGGAAGTCGCATGTCAAGTACTGGCGACCACAAATCTTGTTAATGGTTGCCAACCCACGTCAGTCGTGCCAGCTGATGGACTTTATCAACGACATCAAAAAGAGTGGCCTGTATGTCATTGGTCACGTACAGACAGGCCACCTGGAGGACCATCAGATGGACCCAGTAAACGAAGTCACACCAGAATGGCTCAAAGTAAGCTCCAGAGAACGACTGACTCGTAGTGACTTCAGATGTACTTTGAGCCATAAAGAACTGGTTTTGTTGCATGTGTTTGGTTCTCATTTGTTTTCTTCTGTTCTTATTTTGTTGTGGGATCACAAGAACACTCTCTGTCTCTCTCTCTGTCTCTCTCTGTCTCTCTCTCTCTCTCTCTCTCTCTCTCTCTTGCTTGCTGTCTCTCATTCTCTTTCTTTCTGATTTTGTCTCTCTTTCTCATCCTTTTTCTCATTACTTTTTTCTCTAGATTTTTGTTTTTCAGCCATTTACATGCTGAGTGCATGTAACTTCCACACACGTGCATGTGTACTCACACAAAGCAACACATACACTACTGCTGCTGCTGCTGCTGCTACTACTACTACTACTGCTACTACTACTACTCCGGACAATCCACAAAACTGTTGTTGTCATTCTGTAAAATTCAGCAACTCGATTCTACCCTTTAAATATTTTATCTCTTTGTTATTGTACTACAGACACAGTAATCCCAGCATTCCTTGGTAACAGTTTGTAGCACCGAGGCTGAATATTATGACGGATATGCAGTTGTCGTAATGTTTAGTAATAATCCTTAGGAAAAAAGTAAAAGAGAGAGAGGTGTGTGTGTGTGTGATGGGGGGGGGGGGGGGTATTTAGGAGAAAAAAAAAAAAGAATTAGGAATTTTGGGCTTTCTGACATTTTGTGTTGCTGGCTGATGCAAGGGAGACAAGTGATGTTTATGTCTTGAAAATATGAGCATCTTGAGAAAAGATGAAGTAGGCTTGTTGGAATAATTATATTTTTGTTCTTTTAACCCCTTGACTCCTGCACACTATCCTCCAACTGCAAAATTTTAAACCTTTGCCTGCATCACCCTTTTCATCAGCTTCCTGCAGGAAGCTGTTGGAAAGTGTGAGGGAGTCAAAGGATTAAGATTTTGCTTTTACTAGTATGGTTGGCAATGCTGGATACTGATGGACAGGGCATGGG
>JAPXFY010000015.1:27585684-27605684 GCA_030674185.1 Monoplex corrugatus
TATATAATGTGGCTCTGTGTGTGTGTGTGTGTGCGCACGCGTGCGTGTGTGTGCACACGTGCGTGTGTGTGTGTGTGTGTGCATGTGTGTGTATCACTGCCTGTATGGTGTACAAGTATAAAGTTCTTAAAGTTTTAACTCCATGGACATGAGCATGACTTACAGCATCAAGCATACAGAATTGTGTGTTACCTTCTGTCTGCTCAGACGTCAGTGGTTGCCTTTTACTCTTCATGCTCGGGAAAGGGAGAGCACCAAAGGTCAAGCATTGCAGTAGTAAAGTACAGATGTTTTGAGAGCAGTGTGCAGTTTCAGTTTCAGTTTCTCAAGATAACATCACCATGTTCACAATAAATCTAAGCATTTAGCTTGAGCTGTGGGACCGCCTTATTTTTTTTTTTTAATCTATCATAAGATTAATTGATGTACAAGGTGGAATATTTTAATCCTCAGCTTGTGTAGCAGTTTATGCAACCTGACCAGTCAGTGTGGTGAAGTGGTTGGCACAGTGTGTGTGTGTGTGATAATGTTATCTTCTGAAGGGATAAGGAGCATGGAGTGTATGTGTGTTGATCAGTTCAAAAATTTATTGTGTCATTTTTCAACCTCTACTGGCTCCTACCCAGAGTTTAAAGTGCTGTGGGCTTGTTGGGTAAACTGGGATCATACAGTCGAGTCTCATTCACTTTAGGAATGTGTCATTGAGGGTATTGCTCTTATATCCATACCATTACCACAGGTGTCGATACCTCTCAGGCCTGGTGAAATGCCTGGATATGATATGAAAGAAAGTGTAGAGGACAGCCCTTTCATGCTGTCTCATCTGAAACTCCATTGCAGCATTGTGTAAAACTTTTCTGGATTCTGTGGCCCTTTGCTTCTGGGTCTTATAGTGACCTCAGTTTTGGTGGGTTTGGAAGTATACTGAAGAGCCATGATGAGTGATGTTGGGATAGTGAGACAGAGTGGTGCAAAGTTGGGGCAGCAAATGGGGAAAATGTATTTCAACCTGTGTCTTTTATCTGTAAAGTCAGTTAAACTGAAGTGTCTGATGGATGTTATCATGTTTGACAACTTATTTGACAACTTTTGATTGTTAACAGCTAGCCTGCATCCTGAACATGGTACCTAGCTGGCGATCACGCACCACGCTGCGCGTCTTCCTACCTGTCAATGCGGGGATGGACAACACCGCACACAAAGAGCAAAAGCTGGACATGTTTTTACGCCAGCTGCGCATCATGGCACAGGTACAGGTGGTGAATTGGGACCACCTACAGCACTACTTGCTAAATCCTAATCTCTCCGGTGAGGGCCAGCTGGAGGGTGACAAGATCCATGAGTACAGAGAGGTGGGTATTTGTCATTTACAGTATATAGTGTTGTATGTCATTATTTTAACTTGTATACACCAAGTCTTTGTTCTATACACACCAAGTCTTTGTTCTGTTCTATCTTGGTTCTGTAAAAACTAATGGTGGAACCTGCTCCAAAGTTCTGTAAAAACTTATGATGGAACCTGCTCCAAAGACATCAAAATAAGAATTGGAATGGCAAAGCAAAATATGGTCCAACTCAACAACATCTGGAAAGACAGGGGCATACCAAGTGGACTGAAAGTTAGACTTTGAAAATTTTTGATCTGGCCAGTCATGATTTATAGCCGCGAAGCCTGGATTGTGAGAAAAACTTATTGCAGAAGAAATGAGGTAGCAGAGATGTGGTTTTATAGGAGACTACTACGTGTCAAATGGACAGATAGAAGAACTAATGAAAGTATCCTGGAAGAACTTGATACCACCTGAAAACAACGTACTAGCAGACATCAACAAGAGAGGACTAAAATTCTTCGGCCATGTGTCACACACAAGAGCACGGACCTCGTGGCAACCATCTTTCAAGGAAAAACAGCGGCAAAAAGGAAGAAAGGCTGACCTCCAATCTCATACATCGAGAACATAACTAACATCAGTGGCCTAGCTATTCAAGAAATTATCCACAAAAGTCAAGACAGAGCGACCAGGAGGGAGATGGTGGTGTCCGGATGTGCAGCAGCCAACACCAAACCCGGTTACCCGAACAGGTGAGACAGGTGAGATAGACCAAGTCAAAAATCGTAGTTAACCTTACCAGTGTAGCTGTCTGTTGTTGGCCAAACTTTCATGTAGCTGTTTCATAGCTCACACATAATCTGCATATGGTCATCCCCACACTTACTGGTTGCTAAAGCTATCCCATGATCCTGCTCTTTCTGGCCACAGCAAGAGACGATTGCACACAAGCTGACTCTGTCTTGGCTTTTCTCTTTCTCGTCTGAATTGTCTGTGCCTTCATTCATTTTTTCATTGATCATTTGTCATCATAAGTGATTCAAGCTGCAATTGCATGACATTTCTGTCCACTAACCTTGATACCCACTCCTGCAGTTGGGAACATGTTGCCTCGACCAGTCACACATTGTGGCAGCAATAGATATCAGTACTGACAGATGTGTGCAGTACGTCAGTACAACATGTACAGAGATCAGTACAATTGCAACATGACTCCAAAGAGGTGTGTGCAGTCTACATATCAATACAGTACGCAGATCAGTACAGAAATGTGTTGCAGTGTCAGCAAACATATAACATATTTCAAACATACTGATCAGTACAGCATAGCATGTACTCAGTTATCCATTTAGATGTATTCCTCCATTTTCATTCTGAACTGCTTAAGGCCCCAGGAAAGACAATGTCACTCTCAAAATATTTTGCTTCGTAAATTTGATGTTGAATTGTTCTTTTGTGGACAGGTACCACAAAACTTTGTGAAAGCACCAAATGAATCTTTTTTTTTAATTATTATTTTTTTATTTTGGTGTGCAGGTGCCAGAGAATTTTGTGAAAGCCCTGAACGAGCTGATAGTGGCTAATTCCAGTCGAACGGCTGTGTCTTTCCTCTACCTTCCCAACCCACCTGTCGACCCATCCAGTTACACAAAATACCTGTCTCAGCTGGAGGGACTGACCAACAATCTGCAGCCCACTGTCTTTGTGCACGGCCTTCACCCTGTCACCTCCACCACTCTTTAATCCTTACTTGCGATTCTTTAGAGTGCTGGATGGGGAATTATCAGCAGTAGAAATGGGTGGGTGCTTAGAAAATTTTAGGTATGCTCTAGTCCTTCAGATTTTAGGGGAGCAAGGGGACTTTTGGAAGACCGTCAGTGTCATCCCGTGCTACCATTTTTTGTTACTGTGTAGGATGTAAAATTGTAAAGTGTTGGTACTGTAGTTATACGCCTCATACCTTTAGATGTGAGATGGGAGGAAGAATTTTGGTAGCACAGTACAAGTTCTTGTATACCTAGGCCCCTTCTTCAGATTTTAGGATGAGAGTGGGGGACATTTGAAATACTAGTTTAGTTCCTCCATAAGTCAGAAAGAGAAAATCTTGACACATTTTGTGTACACATACATTGGCATGTACACACATGCATGTATGCACATGAACACTATCACACACACACACACACACACACACACACACACACACACACACACACACACACACACACACACACACACACACACACACTGTCTCACACGCCATACTCCACGCCCAACCACCACATTTACAATTATTTCCCTTACCTTTTGTGCAGAGAACTCACTTTTTGTTGTGTGTTGACTCTTGCAGAGTCTGCCATTTTAACATGACCAAACAACTGCCTCATTGTGATGATTTTCTGTGTGGAACTCCAAGTTTACTGCCATTTTTTACCGTAGTTATTAGAGAAACATACCTAGCTGAGCTGAGTCAGCAAGTGCCTGTTGCTGTTTTGGTGTGCTGAGAATCAGCTGTCTACTGTGCTGTCACATCACCTCTTACATTGTCCTCCTCTTGATAGATCAGACATGAAGACACAAGCTTAATGCACTGCAAAAAGTGGGTACAAAGTTACTTAACTCAGTGACTGTGATAACCACTGAGTGACAAACCACACAGATTTTGAATGGCCTGGGATAGTCATTTTATGATGACAATATGAATTGGACTCATGGTCTTTAATTTATCAATAAGTAAAACCATTGTTTCAGATGTGGGTATGATACTTCTGTAATCCACGTTTCATAATTTGCTGAAATGTAGTTAACAATGTTAAAGCTGATAACTAGATGTCTGTATTGATGAAATTATTCATTTGTTTGTTTGCTATGTTTTGGTGCCAGACAAGGGGGATGTCAAAAAAAGCTGTAGTGAATAAAGTCATGAGTATGGATATGGAAAGTTACATCTCTCATATTCACAGTTACACTATGTCTGATGATTTTTGCTGATAACACTTTCCCTCTTGTAACAGCCATTTGCCTCAGAGGAAGATATTGTCTGTGTGTGTTAAAGATATAATAAACTATTTTCACAAGTGATTTACTAGGTTTAGAAAATAACACTACATATTTTATTTAATTTGATTCATAGTCTATTAAAGACTGAATCACACTGTGATTCTATCGCCAAACCCCGGTTACCATTCATCTGTTCATTTGGAAGTATTGTACCTGGGTATATTATTGGTACAGCTACAAACTTTGCATCATATATGTTCAGTTATTTCTTATTTCAGCTACTGCTTATATGATTTTTTTTTCTGTATAGTAACTGTGTTTATACCAATGGAATAGAGCATTTTCAGTGTATTTCTGAAAACAAGTCTGACATGTATGTACGTTATGACAGAGATGACTGACACCTAAATGGAAGCATAGATGTGCTATTTTTGTACTGCTGTGATACTGGTTTTTCTTTGCCATTTTTTAAGTTATATTGTAAATTGTGCTATGCTATGCCCTGAGGATAAGTTATGATGTGAATTTCAGGATAGTAATCATGTTCTGATGTCAGTTTTGCTGTGCTATAAAAGTTCAGGATAAGTTATAATGTGAATCATGCTGTGCTGTAAGTTCAGGATAAGTTCTGATATGAACCATGCTTTGTTATAAGTTCAGGATATGTTTTGATGTGAATTGTGCTTTGCTATATGTTCAGGATAAGTTTTGATGTGAATTGTATTTTGCTATAAGTTTGGGACTAAGTCATAATGTGAATAATGCTGTGCTATGAGTTTAGAATAAGTTATGAAGTGTGCTGTGCTATGAATTCAGGATAAATTATAATGTAAGTCATGTGATAATTTCAAGACAAGTTATAACATGAATTGTGCAAGGCTTATAAGTTTTAGGATAAATTATAATCTGATTTGTGCTACGCTGTAAGTTCAGGTTAGGTTAAATACGAATTGTGCTGTAAGTTCAGGATAAATTGTATGATTTGTGCTCTGCCGTAAAGCTAAAGGGAGGCTTTGAGTCATAAAGAGTGTTCACAAGAAGACAAGAGAGGCTGTATTACACTGTCTACCTCCTTCATTATTCATTTCATTTAAAGAAGAGAGTGAATCAGATTGATCTCGGGTCTGTGTGTATGTATCATTGTGTTTGTTTATCTTTACAAAGAAATGTATCTGCAAGGGAAAAAGCATGTCTGCAGAAAATGTTTGGCTTGTATGTTAATCACAACAGGCAGTGACAATTACACAAGTTTAAGTTGCTGTTTATTTTTTGTTTGTTTGTTAGTTTTCTGTAAATTGTGTGTTGCACACTAAAGTCTTATAGACAGTGACAGTTCCCTCGACCAGCTCACCAATTTGTCTGAACAGCCTATTCTGAAACTGACCTAGAAAAATGGTTCACTGATAATGCTCTTTCATCAAAAGATGCTAGTGACAAGACGGTGCCACTGAATTATACAAGTTTTAATTGATATGTTGTGGCATGAATGCCCAGACCAGAATAAGAGAGCAGAATCAATTTGTTTTATGTAAGTTTAGTTTTGACTCTTGAAATCCCCAAAATTTACTTAAAGATGTATGGTATTGCCTTGACTGACATCTGTTTTATAGTCTGTTTATGTATTGTACGCTTCCTTTCCTCCTTTTCTTACTTATTTATTGTTAGGGGAACAGTGAGTGCGGAAATTGTTGAGTTCTTGTGTTCTTGTTGTAATAAGGGCTATTTCACTTGACTCGACTTTTCTGCTAAAATATATGTTTTTAAAAAATTCTCCGAGCAGAACAAAGGTAATGTCAAACCTACAATTTGACACTGATTCAGAGAGTTAAACTTTGTTTTGGGAAAACACACCAATACACACAATCACATACACACAGAGAATGTGTGTGTGTTTGTGTGTGTCTGTATTTGTGTGTCTGTGTGTATGTGTGTGTGTGTGTGATCACTAGTGCATTATATTTTGAAGAGGTAGAAGCTTGGACTGTATGTGTATGTTGATATGCGGCATGACAGACCAGAACTGCATTTTACCACTCTGCTTTTTCATGGGAGGAGAGTGTAAACTGTAATACAAACAGATCTGGAAGGAGTTGGGGAAAACACAGGCCGAAAATGTTCAGAAATCAAATGAAAGTGGTTCAGTCAAATTGGTTATGATCAGATACTTCAGAGGATGTGCTTTACTTCAAACTCATTTGTGTTCAGTTATAAGTGGATTGTTCATTACAGGTTTTCTAACAGTGATGTGGGAAACTTCATGAAATTGATGGTACTGGAACTGTGTGTGTGTGTGTGTGTGTGTGTGTGTGTGTGTGTGTGTGTGTGCCCTGGAAGTAATTTGCATTCTTCTCAGGCAGATATCATCATATAAGGAATGCCTGTATGCTGCTGCAACCCTGTACTGCTTTCAACTTTCACAAAATGAACTTTTTCTGAGCTGCTTTTATTTCATGTATCAACTGGAGTGGTGATACAGAGTAAAGAGTAATGTCGCCAGCTAACCAAAACAACCTTAAGTTTGCTTTTGAGCATCTAGGGTTGGTAAAGAAATAGACCAGAATGATGACTGTTTTGTGAATCCTGATAGGGTAAATACACCAAGCTCTTGAACATGCGATCTGAGTCACAGTTAAATGTGGTTTTATGTGATCATCATGGCCTGGTTCTATCTTTCCCGTCTCTTTTCTTTTTCATTCTCCCTTCCCCTTCCCCTTCTCTCTTTCTTGCTGTCTCTGAGCATGTTTGTGTATAACCCTTAAAAACGTTTACAATCATATCTCTGCCTTTCTTTCTGTCTCTTCTTCTTCTGCTGTCACCTTTGCTAAAATAGTTTGTAAAAGATTCTTTTCTGTTGATTACAGCTCATCCGAATCCAAACCGAATACAACAGTGTATACATGATTGTGTTAATACCTAACAATAGTAACCTGACCCCATTCCTTTAGGGAAAGACAGAGGCATAATTTCAAGGATCACCCAGTCCTTGGTTTACCAAAACAAAACACTGCAACCAAAAACTGGAGAAGAGATGTTCTGTAATCACATGTAGGTGTACTGTGGACTAGAAAAACTGACTGGCACTAACAGAAGTATGGTTGTCATTTGCAGTGTTTTAACCCTTTGACTCCTTCAGCATCTCCACAAGCATCTTGCTTTGTCAACCATGACAGCAAAGCAAAAATGTAACCGTTTGACTCCCTCACACTATCCACCAGCTTCCTGAGTCATAGGGTTACGTGTTTTCAACATTGTGTTTATTTCTTGTGTAGGGGAAAAAGTTTGAGAGCACATTCAGGTTAAGAAAGCTAATGTTGCACAATATTCCATGGCGTAAAATGACAATTTTACACTAGTAGTGCGTATGAGGGAGAGAGGGATGGGTGAGGGATGGGTGTCTGTTTCAGGCATGTGAAACGAGATAGGATGAGTATCCCTATCTGTGGCTTTGTGATTTGTCAACAATACACAAATGAACCACTGGATTTTACTGTTATGGTGGATGAGAGAAATTTCTTCATTTTATATTCAGTGTGTGTACGTGTGTGTGTGTATGTGTGTGTGTGTGTGTGTGTGTGTGTGTGTGTGTGTGTGTGTGTGTGTTGTTTCTTGTTCAAGGGTGCTGCAAAAGCTTATGTCAAAGTGCTTACTGCATATTTTGGCATCGTGTGACGTTTGTTCTGAAGCGCATATGGAATTATATATGTATTGTAAAATTGAAACTGAAAACATTCTGTAGTCATGTGGTTGAAAATAACATAACCACACACAGGTCTACACCACAGCAGTACATCACTACCATTTTCTTTTTACTGACTGCAGCTATTAATGAAGTACGACTATGAATGCTCGTTCTTGACATTATATGTATATGTTGGAGTATCTGGAAGAAGACCACAGTCACAAAAAATTATAATGGAAAGACAGAAAGAAAATGACATTTGTAAATTCATTATATGGCTGGATCCTAGTCATTTGAGGATTGATTTATTTTTCCCCAAAGCCCATTACAAAGAGCAGAATGCTCTATGACTTGGGTCTTGTGAGCCACGTGTGATCTGTGACAATGACAGTAGTCAGAGTTAGAACAACAGTCTGCTTTAATAAACCATGAGTTTCTTCATCAGTATGACATCTGGGGGTGTTTTATTCTTCTTTTTTGTAATCTTAAACAGGCCTGGTGGATAGAGCTCCTACTTTCCAGTCATACTGCACAAGTTCAAACCTGACTAGGGAAAAACGTCGTGCGTGCAGTCTTCAGGTCCAACCAGCTGTGAATAGTGTCATGGTTTTGTTCTGGGATGGGAAAGGTAAAGCAGCTAGGTGAGGAGATAGACACAGGCCTCATAATGCTGGCCTTGAGAAAAGTTGAGGTCTCTATCACATCACTCGCCAATGACCTCAGAGTTGTGGGAGAATATGTATGCTTTCTCCTTTCTGTAATTGATCAAGTTACTGAACAAAATGTTAAAATTGTTTTGACCTCAGACACACATGCTGTATGGTATAACACTATGTTATCGTTGCTGATGTTTATCATCAATGTGTTCGCTAGATAACAGATTTATTTGCTTTAATGCTGTGTACAAAGGGTGAAAATCACACAAATGCTGAATTTACCAAGTTTATGATCACCATTTTGATTGTTACGTTGTCTGCTTTAATACTGTGTTTAACATTTATGTCATTCCAAACGTGGCTGTGGATCGAAATGTTTGTTTTAGTTTCGTTCTGTTTTAAATATGTTTTAAGAAAGCATAGGTAGATTGATTCATTTAGAACATCAGCAGCAGTGTTGTTCGGTTTCTTTTTGCTTTAAGATGCAAAGCAACTGGTGGAATAAAACTTGGAAATAGTTGAGAAACTGCGTGCATTCGTGTGTGTGTGTGTGTGTGTGTGCGTGTGTGTAAGAACAAATACCGTGTTGGAGTCATGAGAATACTTGTCTGAAATTATACACACAGACACACACACAAATGCACGTGTGCACACACATGTACATGCACACATGCACAAAAAGAGGCACAGGTAAGATTAAGCTTGTGACAAATATTTCTTTTTTAAGTTTCAGTAGATATTATTTTTATGTTTATGTAACTAGAGTCAGTATAAAATATTTGATGGCCTAATACAGGTATTAAACATCAAACCACAATCATAAAACTGAAGGAATATTATCTTGTTTGGAAAAAAATAACCAATATTAATCAGAATCTGCATCAGAAGATTAGCCTTCGGCTGCCAGATGATAACTGTGCGGTCACAAAGAAGCTGGGAAACTCGTCTCCGACCCCAAGGAGCAAGCACAAATTTTGAACACCCAGTTCCACTTTGTATTCAGCCCCAAAGACACCATCACAGCTGAAGAGTTTGAACAGCGGTGCCCATCTGGACCAAAACCTCCAGACTATCCAGCATGCGATGACATCAACATCACAGAAGACGGCGTGAAGAAACTTCTGCTCAACCTTGACCCCAATAAATCCTGTGGCCCAGATGGCATTGCTCCTAGACTTCTGAAGATGGTTGCAGAGGAGATCACTCCAGCCCTCACCCTGCTCTACCGCATCTCATACTCCTCAGGTACCCTGCCACAGGACTGGAAACAGGCCAACATCACACCTGTCTTCAAAAAGGGAGAAAGATACAACGCAGCCAACTACCGCCCCATCTCCCTCACCTGCATAGCCTGCAAGCTGATGGAGCATATTATCACCAGCCACATCATATCCCACTTTGAGAACAATGAGATTCTCTGTCCAGAGCAGCACGGCTTTCGACGCGGACGGTCATGTGAGACTCAACTCCTAGGGTATGTGGACGAAGCGACCAGAGAGATCGAGAAGGGAAACCAGGAGCACACTATCGTCCTTGACTTCTCAAAAGCCTTTGACAAAGTCAGCCACACCCTACTTGTCCACAAACTACGTCGTTACGGCATCAGAGGCTGCACCAACGCCTGGATCAAGGACTTCCTTGCGGACAGACAGCAGGCTGTGGTGGTGGAGGGAACAAGATCCGACTTCCTACCTGTGGAATCCGGTGTCCCTCAAGGCTCGGTCCTTGGGCCGAGTCTTTTTCTCCTGTACATAAACGACCTTCCTGATGGCATCAAGTCGAAGATCCGCCTATTTGCCGACGATACCATGTGCAGCAAGACCATCATGGAGAAAAAAGACGAGCGAGTACTACAAGAAGATCTCCACTCCCTTACCGCCTGGGAGAAGAAGTGGTCCATGGAGTTCCATCCACAGAAGTGCTCAACGCTGAGAGTCTCTCGGAAGCGGAACAAGATCGCCCCTGCGTATGAGCTACATGGACAAAATCTTGAAAACGTCAACACCACTAAGTACCTTGGTGTCAACATCCAGGACAACATGCAGTGGGAATCTCACATTGACTCCATCACAAAGAAAGCCAGCAAGACCCTAGGCTTCATCCGCAACCTCAAGATCGGCAACAAGAAGACAAAGGAAACCGCGTACAAAGCCCTTGTTCGCCCGCTTCTTGAGTACGCAGCCACCGTCTGGGATCCCTACACTGCAAACGAGATTGAGGCCCTTGAGAAGATCCAACGAAGAGCAGCAAGATGGGTCTCCAATCGCCACCGCCAAACATCATGCGTGGACGCCATCCTTGACTCCCTCAACTGGTCTTCCCTGCAACAGCGTCGTAAGAAAGCCCGCTTGGAGATGTTTTATAAGTTCCATCACGGTCTCATCTCCATTAGCTCCATGTACCTGCCCAAACCACCTGACAGCAGGCTGAGCTCTAGGACAAACAACAACCTGAGCTACGACATTCCTACCTGCACGACACGGTACAGGCAGATGACGTTCTTCCCGAGGACCATACCAGAATGGAACAAGTTGCCTAAGGAGGTTGTGACAGCTGAGTCACTGGACTGCTTCAAGTCCAGGCTGGCCTCCCATCTCTAGAACCTGTAACAACCTCCCCCCCTCCCCATCACCCCCAACCCTCCCCCCTTGCCCTCCTCCTGACCACTACTCCCTAAAAAACCCTCCCTCCTGCCATCCCTCCCAGTCATTTTTCCACCCCTGCCCCCCTCCCCCTGTTACTTTTTCACCATCACCCCCACCACCCCTCACACCTACATCGGACCTAGTCAAGTAGCGGTGATGAAGGCTGAGGCACTGCTGGTAGGGGCTTGACCCCGGGTACCTTCAAGGAAACCAGACTGGCTCAGTTGGAGTTGCGAAAATGTTCCAAATCCTCACAACAGCGCAATCTTCGGCAATCTCCCCAAACTACGACAAAACCATCAGCAGAATGATGTTGGCCGTATGAAGGAAGAAGAAGAAGAAGAATAGACCACAGACTGAAGAAGAAACAGTTATGTAAACAATAATGTAAACATGACCGACAATGACGCCTTGTCTGGATAGATTGTAGTCTACACACACACACACACGCACACGCACACGCACACGCACGCACACACAACACACACACACACACACACACACACACACACAATGTCCTGGAGCTAGACTGGCACCTGTGGCATTCAGCACCACCAGAGGAATCGCTTGACTTCCTGTCTGACCTCTGTGGACCTCCAGACGTAGATGAAGGGGTTGAGGAGACTGTTGGTGATGACCAGCCCCAGCCCCACACTGACCATCAGCAGGCCCCTCAGGGTGTACCTCAGCTCGGGGTGGCCTGCCAGCACCAGGAAGACAATGTACTGCGGAGTGCACAGAGCAATGAACGGGGCCACGATGAACAGAGAGGTGACTGTCGCCCTGTGGTTCATGGCTGCAACTCGTGCCGCTTTGCCTTCCCCAACAACCGTGGTGGCAATGTCTTTAATGTGTCCTAATAACAAAAATAACGAAAATTTATGCAGCTCAACATTGTATGAAACAAGCTCTTAAGTGCGGTGCTATTGAACATAACAATAATCAACGCAGTGAATATGAATATGAATATGAATTTGAATCGAGGGAGAGGGGACGGGCGCCGCCCTCGTGGTGCTAACCCCGGGAAAAGTTGATGTCTCTGTCATCTCACTCTCCTACGACTCCAGGGTTATGGAACTGTCTGGGTAGGACCTCAGGACCTGGCCAGCACATGCGTTTATGTGCAGGCTTGATCAAGGCTTGTGTCGTGATCATTCTGAATCTTCTCCATCACATGGCACCTTTGACGTTAGTGCACATGGAATTCATTCCGAGCGCGGAGACGTCATCTTGAGAAACTGAAACTGAAACTGAAACTGAAGCGCAGTGGTCAAGCGGTTATGACGCCTTCTTTCAGTCTGAAAGTCGGAGTTCGACCCTACCTGGAATCGCCCGGTAAGTAAAGGAAGCAGATTTTTCTAAGGTCAACATATGTGCAGACCTTGTAGTACGCACGTTTAAGATCCTGTAAGGCATGTCAGTGTTCAGAGGGTTACTACTTACTGCCTATTATGGCCATAACATGTAGAGCAAGACGAAGGTTCCCTACTTCCGTCTCATCCTGGGCCAGCCACTGTATCTCACCTCGGGTCCTTGAGGTCACCTAGTATTCGTCATCAAAAGTAGGTAGGTCACGGGGACAGGAACATACACACAATGCGCGTCCTCTGAAGGAGTATGGAAGTAGGTGCAGCAACATAACGACTGTCCACACAATGTGGGCCAAGCCCACACGCATACACACATCCAGAAAGCATTGTTCGGAACGAAGCTATGTGATAACAAGATCATCGATCAGTATGGTGGCAAAACTGTTGATGCAACATTGTCATAGTAACGGAGGTTGATATAGCGCAACATCCTAGGAGAGAAGCTTTCATAAATGCCTTGCACTTCGCAGAACACACGCAATAAAGGATAGAATAATTAATTAATCTGGTTAATCTATAAAGGACAATATGATTAATCAGACTGATTATGTAATAAAGGATGAGATGATTAATGCAGCAGCAATATGCCTGATATGATCTAATAACAATAAGGAAGATTTATACAGCGCAACATTCCAGCTCCTAATTAAGCTCCTAATTAATTTGCGCTGTACTGATCATCACCATCATCATCATCATCATCATCACCATCATCACCATTTTACAGAATGTATGCAATAAAGGGCGGGAGAATGATCAGTATGATAGCAACCGGCTCATTGTATCCTAGGAATGCTAACACAGATTTATACAGTGCGACGTCCAAGAGAAGTAGCTTCTAAGCGCTTTGCACTTTAAAGAATATCATCAACCGATGAAAGTCAAGTTTCAATTTCGGTTTCAGTTTCAGTTTCTCAAGACATCTCCGCGCTCGGAACGAATTCCGTATGCACTAACGTCACAGGTGCCATGTGTATGGTTATCATGGCACAAGCCTTAAACCTGCACATACATGTAAACCCATGAGCTGGCCAGATCCTGAGGTCATACATAGCCTTTGTTTTACTTAATCTATTTTTTTATACTAGTATTGTATAAGCCTATCATAGGAAAAACTATTGGTTACATGTAAACGACATGTGTATCTGTGTTTCTTATCTTAAAAAAAAAAAAAAAGGAACATATATGTAAAATACGTAAATGAAAAATTAAAGGTTTGTATCACAACACAACTAGCTACTCTGTATAAACTTGTCTCACATGAGAAAAAGCCTTCCCCCCCCCCTCCCCCCGTCAGTCAGTGCACAAAGCCTCAGCTGTCTATTGACTAGGTGATAACATATTTCTTCAATCATCGCCCTATCGTTCACTTCCGAGGAATGAAAAGAAGAAATAGATAGATGTGTGAGTGAGTGAGTGAGTGAGTAAGTAAGTAAATAAATAAGTCAGTAAGTCAGTAAATAGTAAGTAAGTAAGCAAGCAAGTAAATAAGTGTAAGTATGTACGTAAATAAATAAATGACAACACAGTAAAAGAGTATGCAGATAAATAAACAAGTAAGAAATGAAAATAACAAATAACAGTAAATACATGCTTATACACACACACCCGCACACACACATACATATGTATATACATTAATAGATACTCACCCATGTCGACACAGCATGATGGCCGACTACAAACAGCAAGAACAAAAACAGCAGCAGCAGCAACAACAACAACAATAACAACAACAACTAGGAGGAAACACACATATATGCATATCATGACAAACGTACCGAACATATCTAGACAGAAAGTCAAGTTGATCAATAAAAAAAATTAGTATTCTACAATTTACCGTAAGATCAAGAAGTTAAGTAAGTAATGTACTTGACGTGATAACGAGAATATGACAGTGTGACTACGTCACAAAAGTCATACGTACGCACATACGCTCCCATATGCGTGCATGTAGACGTTCTCACCCTCTCTCTTTGTCTCTCTCTGTCTTTCTCTGTCTCTCTCCGTTTCTCTCTGTCTCTCTCTCACACACACACACACACACACAAACACACACACATTCGCGTAAAAGCACATATG
The DNA here is from genome assembly GCA_030674185.1 of Monoplex corrugatus. Taxonomy (NCBI): domain Eukaryota; kingdom Metazoa; phylum Mollusca; class Gastropoda; order Littorinimorpha; family Ranellidae; genus Monoplex; species Monoplex corrugatus. The sequence goes on from JAPXFY010000015.1 coordinate 27,600,451, forward strand.
TGAATATACGCTAAAAGAAATAACGAACGAACACACACACACACACACACACACACACACACACACACACACACACACACACGCACGCACGCACGCACACACACACACACACACACACCACACAACACACACACACACACAACACACGCACACAACACAACACAACACAACACACACACACACACACGCACACACACACACAACACACACACACGCACGCACGCACGCACACACATGTTCGCCTAAAAGCACATATGTGAATAGACGTTAAAAGAAATAGCGAACACAGACACGCACACACACACGCACACACACACACGTACATACACACACACACACACACACACACACACACCATACACACACCACACACACGCACACACTACACACACTCACCTACACACACACACACACACACACACACACACACACACACACACACACAACACAAACAAACACACATACACACACGCACACAAACACAAATACACACACGCGAACACACTACACAACACTACACACTCACACTACACACACACACCACACCACACACCACAACACACACACAATACACAACACAACACAACACACACAAACACACACACACACACAACACAACACAACACAACACAACACAACACACACACACACACACACATTACAAACAGACACACAACACACACACCACACACACACACACACACACACACACACACACACACACACACACACACACACACACCACACCACACCACACATACACACACACGCACACACACGCACACGCACACACACACATGCCCACCACCACACACACATACATACATACATACTCACACACACACACACACTACACACCACACATACACACACACACACACACACACACACACACACACACACACACAACACAACACAACACACATACACACAAAACACACACACACACACACATACATACACACACACACACACACACACACACAAAACACACACACACTCACACACACACACATACACACACATACACACACACACAAAACACACACACACACACACGCGCACACACACCCATACCCACACACACACACACACATACATACGCACACAACACACACAACACACACACACACACAACACACACAAACACACACACACACAAACACACATACACACATTATACACACCGAACGTCTTCTTCAGTATAAACAGGTTCAGAGCCACAATGAAGGCAATGATAGTGAGGCAGTTAACACCGTACATGGTGAGGGAGTAGGTGGGCAGGAAGAGCTGAAAGACGCAGTATTTGTCCTCCATGTCCACCCCCACCAGCCCCGCTACTGGGAAGATCAGACAGAAGATCCAGATGAAGACGCTGAGCATCCACAGACGGCGTGTGGTGACAAACACTTCATAGCGCAGGGCCGCCACCAGGGCCGCCACACGGTCCACTGATAGCACCACAACGAAGAAGAGAGTCACTCCCATCAGCTCGATGACCAAACCATACCTGAACACACACATGCACACACATACACCACACACACACACGCACACACACAAACAAGCACGCACGTACGCACGCACACCCCCCCCCCCCCATGCACACACACGCGCACGCCCGCGCACACACACACACACATACACACACGCACACACAAACACACACACACACACACACACACACACACACACACACACACACACACACACACACACATCTTTGTCTATGAGAAATAATCTGCTCTTGTTTTCCTTAAAAGGAGATTAAAAATGACTTATTTAAAGGAGATTGAATACCTCTCTCTCTTTCTCTCTCATTGTCTCTATCGCCCCCCTCCCCTTTCTCTCTGTCTGTGTGTGTCTTTCTCTCTCACTCTCTCTCACTCTCTCTGTCTGTCTCTGTCTCTCACTCACTCACTCTCTCCCCTCTCTCTCTCTCTCTCTCTCTTTCAGTACAATCATAACACCAGAACGAACGGCCCAGAGTCCCAGTAACACAATCCTTAGTCCCAGCCAACGACCCCACAGCCCCAGCAGTGCGTGACAGTGTTTCAGAAATCTGTGAAGAAGAAATAATAGAAGCGACCAAACACTGAAAACTGGGGAAAGAAATAATCACTGTAGGATTAGATGGCATCATATCCGAAATCTTGAAATGTGCAGAGCATGCAATAACACTGTATTTAAACAAGTACTTCGATGCTTTATTTCAAACAGGTACATTTCAATTGAAATGGACAGAAGCCGTGATAGTTCCTTTACGCAAGAATATGAGCACTAATAGCCTTGATAACGGAAATATTTTTCTCATGAGCATTCTCAGTGAAGTATTTTGCATATACCATTAATAATAGATTAACAGTATGGGCAGAGGAAAACATTATCATAAGTGAAGCGCAAGAAGGATTCAGGAAGGGTCATCTACAGTGGATCATATGTTCACTTTGCATGCAATTATTGAAAAGGATTTATTCAGAAATACGAAACTCTGCATTGCCTTTACAGATTTTAAGAAAGCATATGACACACACAAAAATCAGATTGACTACATCCTGATCAACAAAAGATTTAGAAGTTCTTTACTGTCAGCAAAAACACTACCAGGCGCAGACTGCAACAGTGACCACAATCCTGTAGTGGGAAGATTTAGACAGAAATTGAGGAAAAGGAAACAGACCAAAAGCAACATCAAATTAAACCTTGGACAGATGAAGTGATAGGTAAAAAATTTAATGTACATGTTCAATTCAAAAGTGATAGGTAAAAAATTTAATGTACATGTTCAAAACAAATTCAGTGCTCTGGAAGACGTTGGTGACAGTGAGGAACAATGGACAAAGTTGAGAAATTCGATAAATGATGCTTTTGAAGAAATCCCCAAGTCAGGTAGAAAAGCAAAAAAGAGCTGGATGACTAATGAAATTTTGGGCTTGATGGAAGAAAGGAGGAAGGCAAAGAGAAACGAGGAGATCTACAGGAAGATAAACGAGGAGATATGGAATAGGTGCAATGAAGCTAAGGAAGCTTGGCTGAAAACAAAGTGCAAAGAAATGGAAGACCGACACGAAACGGATCCTCAGGGTATGTACAGACGAATTGAAGAAATTGTCCACAGGAAAAATACATGCACATCAACTGGTTGCTTGAAATTGAAAGATGGCACGCTTATCATGGAAAAAAACAAAATATTAGACAGATGGGGAGAGTACATTAAAGACCTTTTTGGGGATGACATAAACGAAGAACACATTATAAAAAAGGAACTTTGAAGGACCACCCATAATGAAAGATGAAGTTAGAGCAGCACTGAAAAAGATGAAACCAGGAAAAGCCCCAGGACCAGACAACATTACTACAGAGATGATTGAAGCCCTGGAGGAATTTGGCATAGAAAAAATAACAGTCCTCCTAAATGAAATTTACAACACTGGAAAAATCCCCAAAGATATGTCAAAATCAATTTTCATTGCTTTTCCAAAGAAGACAGGGGCTATAGAATGCGAACTCCATCGCACAATCAGTTTGATGAGTCATGTAACAAAAATCCTGATAAGAATAATCATGATGAGGACAAGGAATAAAATCAAAAGAGAAATAGCAGAAGAACAGTATGGATTTGTGGAAGGGAAAGGAACTATTAATGCCATATACATCCTAAGAAATATCATAGAGGTCAAATATAGATGAATAAGGATTTGTATTTATGCTTTGTTGACTACACCAAGGCTTTCGATCGGGTAAGACATGATGAACTGATCAACCAACTGGAGAGACTCAATGCTGATGGAAAAGATCTACAAATAATCAGAAATATGTACTGGGAACAAACAGCTGCAATGAGAATAGAAAACAATGTAAGCTCTTTCCAAAACATCAAAAGATGATTCAAACAGGGTTGTGTTTTGTCACCAGATCTGTTTTCACTTTACAGCGAAAACATCATGAGAAACCTAGAAGAAGACCCTGGATTATAGGTTGGAGGGAAAATGATAAACAACATTCGATACGCAGATGACACCGTGGTAATTGCAGAAAATGAAAGGGACCTACAAAACCTTGTGAATATACTAGAAATAGAAAGCAAAGGTAAGGGGCTGGAACTAAACAGCAGGAAGACTGAAGTCATGGTGATCAGTAAAAAAACATGAAATCACCTCATGCAAAGTAACAGCAAATGGCACAACCTTGACACAGGTTGATAAGCAAAGCCAGAGCAAGATTGAAGCAGCTGAGATGTGGTTTTTAAGAAGAATGTTGAGAGTTCCATGGACAGCAAACAAAACAAACGAGACAGTCTTGATGGAGGCAGACACACGTAGATCACTCATAAGGAAGATTAGGAAAAGACAGGCAACATTTATAGGCCATTTTATGAGGAAGGGGGATTTGGAGCACCTGGTCACAACGGGAAGGCTGGAGGGGAAGAGAGCACCAGGTAGACCCAGGGAGAAAATGCTGGACGGACTTGCAGAATGGCTGGGGACGAGGAGGGTGGGGGAGATGCTGGAGGCAACGAGAGATAGAGACAAATGGAAGTCCATGATCGCCAACGCCATGCGGCAAGGCACCTGATGATGATGATGATGATATGACACAGTGAACAGAAAAAAAAAATTATGGTCTGTATTATTACGAGTGGGAATCAAGAGCAAGAAGTTCAAGATAATCCAAGCAATGTACGCAACCGTCCAAGAACGCGTATTATGTCGCTGAAAAAAGTGGATATTCCAATTTCTTTGCATGCCTTCATTGCGTAAGACAAAGTTGCATTGTAAGTCCTGTCCTGTTTTCTTTGCTGATAAGTGAACTTGCAAACATAACCATTTTAAACGGAAAACAGGGTGTTGCGTTCACTTCAGATGAAATAGAACTGTTTCTCATGCTTTTCGCAGGTATCTCACTCTTTTGGCTTCAAACACGGTAGATCTTCAACATCAACTTAACAGGTTACGATTGACAGGAAATTCAGATAAGTCTAAAACGATAGTCTTTTTTTGTTTGTTTGTTTTTTTGAAGGGTAGTTTTCTTGATTCAAAAGAAAAAATGGGAATTTAATGACAATAACTTGGAAATAATAAACTCTTTCAGGTATTTAGGCCTCACTTTTTCAACTAAACAGTATCATGACTGCAATGGAAGAAGCTAAAGTAAAAGGTAGAAAAGCACTAACGCTATTTGAAGTGCACTGACTTGAGATCAATGTAATTCACCAGACATTTTCTTAAAACGTT
>JAPXFY010000015.1:27615684-27630684 GCA_030674185.1 Monoplex corrugatus
CTGAACTTCAGGAGAACGTAACCAGACAGGTGGGTTGTGTTTCTCATTCATAGTCCTTCTTGTTAGGTAGCTTGTGTTTCTCATTCATAGTCCTTCTTGTCAGGTGGTTTGTGTTTCTCATCAATAGTCCTTGTTAGGTGGGTTGTGTTTCTCATTCATAGTCCTTCTTGTTAGGTGGGTTGTGTTTCTTATTCATAGTCCTTCTTGTCAGGTGGTTTGTGTTTTTCATCAATAGTCCTTGTTAGGTGGGTTGTGTTTCTCATTCATAGTCCTTCTTGTCAGGTGGTTTGTGTTTCTCATCAATAGTCCTTGTTAGGTGGGTTGTGTTTCTCATTCATAGTCCTTCTTGTTAGGTGGGTTGTGTTTCTCATTAACAGTCTTGCTCAAGGTGAGATGTGCATAACCAAACACCATCGCGTATAGACACTGTCTCCATTCCCATCATCCACGCACAAGTGTCCCCTCCTGGTGTTCCAGAGTAAGAAAGCTGCAAAAAACACCGAAAACGGCAGCAGGCGAAAATAAAAATAAAAAAGATAACAGCAAAAAGGGCAATAATTCACCGACGTTAAAACCTGGATTTGACGTCAGCTCAAAAAATGACACCAAAGAAAGAGAAACCTCGTCACCAGACCTACCGCGTGTCTTTCTTCTGCACGACTCGACTCTGAGCAGTGTAGATATTAAACGACTTGGATCATCTTATGGCTTCATGGCAAAAGCGAGGATATCACATAAAATTAGTGACACAAAGAAATGCCTAACTGAGGAACAATTGACTTCCAGTCCAGTGGACTGTATTCTACTTCATAGTGGCGTCAACTATCTGAAAACGACTGATCCAAAAACAGCAAGTGACGATTTCATAAAGATTGTGGAAGATGCTATTACCATGTATCCAAACAGCAAAATAGTCATCAGCAAGGTTACGCCCATGAAAGACAAGGCCCTTCGGATAAAAAGGGATCTTTTTAACGCCCTTGTCATCTGTGCACTACATGGACATAATGTATCGTTCATCGGAAACGACAATCTCAGTCCCGAACGCAAATATCTTTTCAGAGATTCTATTCATCCTACGATTCCTAGCTGTCGTGGCTCTACCGTCTTAGCCAAAAACATCGGTAACCACATTAGAAATCTCTTCTGGAAAAGGCCAACACCACACCGACACCGACACCGACACCGTCCTCTTCACTACACAGAATATCCACCCACCACCGGTTTTGACCGTTATTACCCTACAGCGCCGTCAATGACCTTTCACACATATCGGCCGTGGTGGGATCATAAGGACTTTCACCATCAAAATTATTTTAATGTTCTAAGAAATCATGTGTGGTAACCAGTTTGTGTCCATCGTTTCTTGTGACAAAACCACTTGTATAAGCAAACAGCAGATACTATTTATACAAAGCTGTTCCTGACTATTCCTGTTTGTTAAGTTCCCTATTTTCCAAACTCACACACATTGTTCAGCGATGATTTACTGATACAAATAACATGGCATCAGATTTTAGTATTCTTCAATGGAACTGCAGATCAATCCATTCAAACCTAGTGCTGCTTCAACAATATTTATCAAAAAATAATCATTGCGTTTTAGCGCTTCAATCTCTTAATATTGTTAAACATAAGCTTCCAAAATTGCCGAATTATTTTTATCCTCCGCTGTATCAATGCTGTAAGGCAACTAACAAGGTACAGGTTGCCATATATGTAAGATGTGATCTGGATTTCTCATCCTTTGAAGATTTCCCGATCCCAGCAGATACAAAAGACATCTATTACACAGGTGCAGTTGTTAGAGTCAATACAACTGTTAATGTAAATCTTTTGTCATTGTACCTTCCTTCTGGTCCAAAAGATGATAACACAGACTGGATCAAGCATTTGGACACAAAAGGCTCAAGGTGGATAGTTCTGGGTGATTTTAACGCTCATTCACCTTTCTGGGAGAAAGAATGTCTCAAAATCACCAGCAATCGCCTAATTGAAAACATAGTAGATTCAAATCTTTACTTATTAAACGATGGTTCAGTTACACGGATTCCTGATGTCTCTACTCATAGAGCAACCACAGTGGATTTGTCTCTCATTTCTCCAGAGCTTGCAACAAATTGTACTTGGCTCGTAGGAAATGATAGTTTGGGCAGTGATCATCTTCCAATCGAAATTAAACTCTTGGAGAAAACAACTTTCAGAACACACACTGACTCTGAAGATAGAATCCCGAAATTCCAATACAAGAACGCCGATTGGATAGCGTTTGGCAACGTCCTTCAGACGTACAACACAGATTCAATAAAACATGATGATATAGATGTATTTTATTCTAATTTCATCGAAGTTGTCTTAAAGGCAGCTTTCTCTTCTATTCCACTGTGTAAGTCGGTGAAACCAGGCAAATACAGTGGAAATTCGTGGTGGACAAAAGAATGTGAACAGGCTGTTGCCTTTAAAAAAGAAACTTTTAAAATCTGGCTGAAAAATAAAACACCTGCACATCATTTGAACACGAAGAAGGCTCAAATTCAATGTAATAGAGTAATAGCACAAGCAAAGAAGTCTTACTGGACCAGTTTCTGTTATGATGAAGTATTTGAATCAAAGGATATGTACAAAGTGTGGAAAAAACTAAAAGAAATGAAACATGGTTATACACTGCCAATCTACCCAATTAAGTTTAAAGATAATTTATTTCCAAGTTCCCTTGAAAAAGGTAACGCCTTTCTCAATCTGTTTTCATATTATAGCCGATCAGTTAATCTACAGTCAACTATTGGTAAACACAGAAAAGAACAGGACAAAAATGACATCTATGTTGATCCAATTTCTAAGGAGAGTCATTATATCAATTCTCCCATTCAACTGGACGAGTTCATGGAAACTTTTGGCGTCTTTTTCATCCAATAAATCTTCTGTTGGTTTAGATGGTATTTCTTATCAGATGCTAATTCATTTGCCTCTGAAGTGGAAGGAATTGTTACACTCATTTTTCCAAAAATGTTGGTTTAATGGAGCTCTTCCAAAACTCTGGAAGAAGTCCGTGATAATTCCCATCATTAAGGAAGGCAAATCAAGGTCACTTTTGACAGTTACAGACAAATAGCTTTAACTTCTCATATCGGAAACTGATGGAAAAGATTATCCTCAAGCGTTTGTTCCATTATTGTGAAAGAAATGATATTATTCCACCTCATCAGGCAGGATTTAGGAAAGGGCGATGTACAACAGATCATTTAGTAAAACTTACAAGTCAAATCAAAAAGCAATTTTCTCGTAGAAAAAGCACTTTGGCTACGTTTTTTGATGTGAAGAAGTCTTACGACACTGTGTGGCATTCAAGACTGCTTTATAAATTAAAGAGCATTGGTGTAACAGGTAAAATGTATTATTACATTAAAGACTTTTTATCCTGTAGATCAATATGTGTAAGATTAGGGACTATATGCTCTTCATTTAAAGACATAGACATGGGGATCCCTCAGGGGTCAATCATAGCCCCCATCCTGTTCAATATACTTCTTTATGATTTACCAAAATATTTGTCGAAGAACACTAATGTCGCACAGTATGCAGATGATATTGCCATCTGGATGAATACCACTCTTCGAAAAAATACAAACAAACAAACAATCACCCATGTACAAAAGCTCTACCAATGTGATCTTGATAACCTGAGTAATTACACGAAAGACAATGGCCTAGACTTATCGAATGAAAAGACTTATCTTATGCTTTTCAACAATGGAGAAGACCCTAAAACTCTCCCTACATTATTACTGGATAGTAATCCGCTTGTTTATAAGCCCACCGTTAAATTTCTTGGAGTGTACTTAACACGAAAATTGAATTGGAGACACCATATAGAATATTTAATTACAAAAGCAAACAAAAGACTTAATTTCTTAAAAATAATCAACAGACAGTCCTGGAGCCAAGACACACAAACTATGTTACACTTGGCGATTTCTTTGGTTCGATCGAAACTGCTCTATGGACAAGAGGTCTATTTTACTGCCTCGATTACACTCTTTAAAAAATTACAGAGTGTAGAGAGCAAAGCTATTAATTTGGCTCTCGGTGTGCCCGTTCACACAAACACAATGAAGTCTTATAAAGAAAGTAACATTTTACCACTTACAGATCAACGTGAATTAGCGGTGACAAAGTATGTTATTAGAGCTCTGGCTGTAAAGAACTCAGTTAAGGATGAATTACTATACACTTCAGAAAATGACGATCCTCAGAAAGCTCGAAAGGTGCGCATACTCTTCAACCTATTCGAAATTTTGCAGATGTTCTCCTCAGCAAAAACAATATTGATGTAATTAACATTCCAGTAATGCCACTTATTCCATCCATACCTCCGTGGGAACTTGAATATGCCAACTTTGACATAGACTACATAAATCTTAATAAAACAGAAGAAAGAAATATTCTAGTATCAGAAGTCAAATCTCATCTAGCCACCTGTTATTTTAATCACCTGAAAATTTTCACAGACGGGTCTGTTTTAGATACATCTGATAGCGGAGCTGGATTCGTCATTCCTGCCTTAAAGGTAGAAAAATCTTTTTACATAGGTAAAGGCTACTCTATTTTTACATCAGAATTATATGCGATATTGATGTCTCTTACCTATATCAATAGCCTCTCATACGATATCTGCGATATACTATTGTGTGCTGATTCTAAATCTGTGTTACGTAGCTTGAAACAAGCAGAACATGTAATACGAAATGACATTATCTTTGAAATCAAACATTTGATATATTGTACATATTTCATCCAACGGTGTTGGTATACATTTTTGCTGGGTTCCGTCACATTGTGGACTTCATTGGAATGAAGTTTCAGACCAGTTAACAAGACACGGAACATCCAAAAATGCCAATACCGTAACATGCCATAATATACGACTATCAGTTCATGAACTTGGTTCTGTGCTGGAACGTTCAGTTTATACAAATTTCTCCAATATCCATAGCCTGATACCTTACTGCCCCAGATAGCTAGCGTCCTTGATATACAAACTAAGGCTTAACTCTTGGAAAACGAAATATACACAGAATGTATGTATTTGTTCAAAAACAATGTCAGTCCACCATCTGCTCTTTGAGTGTCCTATCTTACTTATGACATATAGAAATAACAATCTTGATTTTTCATGTACTGACGCTAGAGATATTCTTTACAACAAAAATAATGATATTATCTCGTTAGTCCAGCTGATTCTTAGATCCCCTGTTGGCAGATTGTTATGAAGAGTTAATTAATTGTTGTATGTTATTATTTGACACTGTTAATTCATTGTTCTGAATTATTAATTGCGCTTGTTCCCCTTCTTACATTCAAACTTCTATTACCCTTCCCCATACTCATCCTCCACCGCACCTTTTTCCCCTTTGTGTGTATGTGTGTGTGCTTGCGTGTGTGTCTAAAATCACTATTGTGAACAGACATTAAATAAAAGATTCATTCATTCATTCATTGCGCTGCACTTTGATAGTCCTGTTTTTTAGCAGGTGATGTGGTCCACCAGTCAGTTCATCAGAGGAACAAACCTGTATTATCAGCAAACCTATGTCACCAGCAAAGTGAAGATCAGTTTCTCTTTTTCATGTCAGCCGATACCATGATTTTCAGATGATTTAGTATGGTATGTGCAAGATCTGGTCAGCTAGACAGACAAATACACTGGAATTCTATACTATATAGTTCGAAATGAACACAAAAATTTAAGATGGTGACATATAGAACAAGGGCATCAGCAGTGACATCCAAGTGATCTGATCGTGAACTGGAATATCCCTATATCTGTCAGTCGCAAGAGATTATGGATCTGCATCTTTTAATGATGCAGACCCTTTTCTTAACAATAATTATCAACTATTTACATGTCACGGAAAGTCTTCGTTGTTCAGTTCACTTTAGTCGCTCCCGTATCATCCGACGCTTGAGGTAGGCAACGCTCACCACCTGGATGGGTCATCCGCCAACAGTCAGATGTCACTCAGCTCTTGTTTACTGGCTGGATGTCTTTCTGCATGGGTTGGTACCAGTTAGTCTGGAGCCGCCCTCCCTGTCTTGCTTGGGGAGACTCATAGGAGGGAGCCTTGACATAATTATGACTACGCCATTTCATGCATCGTTTGCAGATCACATTGGACACTGCAGATTGTTTGGACCACTCTCTGACTTCGCCCCTAGATATGAAGTCACTCCGCTTCATACTTAAAATGTTCTGAAGCATTTTGAGAAAAAGGCATCGAATTTCTCTTCTCGCAGGAATTCAAGTACCAGGTTTCACATCCATAAAGCAAAGTGGACAGAACAGTAGCAGTTGTAGAATCAAATCTTGTTTTTTTAAAGAGAATATTTTGCTTGCCCAGATTTGGGTCAGCTGCTTGAAGGCTGCTGCCGTTTTGCCTGTTCTGCAATTCATTTCTGGTCCAAATCACCCTGGTCATTAACTGAACAACCCAGGTGGGCCAATTCATCAATGATTTCTATTTTGTTTCGACCTATAGAAACGTCAGTTGGTGGGTGTTGGTCGAAAGTCAGCATGTTCTTTGTCTGTTCGCCGCCGATTGCTAAATCTTGTTATCCAACACTTTCACCAGTGGCATATGCAAACTCTTGGACACTCTTGAGTGTTATCTGATAAAACTACTATATCATCAGCAAAGTCAAGATCAGTTTTTCTTTTTCATGTCAGGCAACACCATGATTTTCAGATGCTTTTTTGAAAACGTATTTGATAGCAGCAATGAACAGGATTGAAGTCTTCGTTGTCGCTTGACATTACGTAAAATGTCTTGCCTTACTGTGTATACCTTCTCTTCATGCTCTAAATAAAAACCTGCCTACTTTCTGTCTTTCTCATCAATGTTTGTTCTCCCTTGTAAAAACCATCATCACTTGTAGTGCCGTATGTTTTGGCCAAAAGTGATTGTACGGGTGACGTTGTACACATTTGTTTATGCACAGCTATTGTCCACCAATGGCTTTCTATGGGAACCAGTTTCATAAAGTCTTAGTGATTCCTCGATCATCCATATGTATTTGGTTTAAACAGAATTTTATTCTAGAAAAGAAGAGTCATAAATACAGCAAAGCATGGGCAGGACATCAAGCAATGGCTTATGTTAGCCCTCCCCAAAAAACAATTGACACACTATTGGCTCAAATGCGGGCAACTTGTGAAATTTAAACCAACAAGAAACAAGAAAGAAATGAAGAAAAAAGCTAAAAGCACTACGATCATATCCTTAGCACATTAGGTGAAAGAAAACAATAACAACAAAAATGAACCAAAACAAACTAAGGAAAGAAAAGAAGAAGAAAAAAACTCAAGAAAAACCCCCAACAAAATGGGTGTTTTAAGACCGCAACTGGAACGCAGTGGTCACTACATATTTCAGGTAGGATCTCTACTGATTTGATGACAGAAAGAGATTAGTAATGATCAAATCTAAGCAAGAGCTTGTATCTGCGGTTGTTCGTGTTGGGCCATTAGTGACTTGGTGAAGTTGATATAAGTTAAGTATATGCATTAGATGGGGTGATGGATTGGACAGAAAGTCTGTATTGAAGTCGCCTAAAATGAAATATTTGAGCATGGTTGTGTCGGCTTTATGGATACTCTCTCTAATCAGTTGCCAATAAACAATGGGAGCGCATGGAGTCATGTAAAAGGAGCCAACCAGAATTTTCTCATTGCCCAGATTCAGCTCTACACAGACTGCTTCAAGATTATCCACTTGCAAATCGGGTCGAGGTGTAAAAGAAAGATACTCTTTTATATATATGGCAACACCACCATGCGCTTGATGCGAACGGTCTTTTCTTAATGGGAGGTGGTAATTTGGTAATTTAATAGATTCATCACTAATTGTTGGTTGTAGCCAAGTTTCACATACTGTGGTTATGTCAATTTGCTCACTTTCTGGAGATATCAGGTCAATCTTATTTCTGATACTTCTAGCATTAATGAGGGCAATACTAAGTTGGCCATTAGTGGGTCCAGGGTTTGGATGAATGTCTCCTGACTGGAGCAGAAGTGAATGCATTGTTGAAGGAGACATGCACCTGGCTAGATTTGATTTGGAAGTGCTAGACTTTTCTGAACCTGAAGATGTACAGGTTTTATTTGGGAAAGACCTAAGATTTTGTATACTTTCCATATCGCAGGTAAAGTGTATAATTAAGGCCAAAGGCAACGCATATTTCATAGGGGGAAATATGAATATCAAAAGTTGAGGTATTGTAACTTTATTTGACAAACATATCTTTGCCAGCAAAGTTTCTACCGTCTGATCACTGTAAACAAGGAAGAAATTCTCTCGTTTATACCTCGCTGCGAGATATCTAGCCCAGTCTTTGCATAAAAGCCTTGAGGACAAGCCTCAAATAAAACGCCTATGGAAGCTGCCGAATCTTGTGTCTTGGTGAGCAGACAAAGCCCAGGTCATTGCAGTCAGAATGTGTGGACAACGTGGTAGTTTTTGTTATTGCAGTATTGTACTTACTGCAATCTTGCACAATTTTCCACCGTGGAGATGCCGGTGACTCTGTCAGTGTAGAGTCCCCACCTGGAAGTTTTGTGCTAGAAATTTCCTGTCACTTTTTTTGTTTCCATATCGCTCCTTTGCTTTTTTTCGTCTCTTCCTATCATTTTCTGCCTTTCTGGTCCATTTGTTTTTTGTTTTTATAAAGCCTTACTATTTATTAGGATTAATAATTAGATGCATGTACTAACTGTATTTTTGGTCTGGGTAAATGTAATGTGCAGAAGCAATTTCTGGTAATCTAGGCCAGGTTGTATATATTTTAGTGTACTTATGTTTATACTTTTCGTTCATGTTCTTTTTTTAACCCCCACCCCCCCTCCGGGGTGATAATGATAACTTAGGCTGAATGGTCAAAACCAGGGATATGTTCTTAGATTATGTGCATTACTGATATGTGTACTTTACTTTCGTTTCCAGCTTTCCCCACCCCCCTCTCCCTTTTTCGTCAGGGTCAACGAAGTCTTGTGTGTGTTTTGACGTAGTTATAGCCCTGATGTGGCCCTGCGTATTCGGCTGGACTTTAAACAGTAATAGTATTGATGATGCTTTTAGAATTTGTCTGCTTGGTCTGGTGGACCTTGCTGTGAGTTTGTAAACGTAAACATCTGGAGAGAATTGTCTTACATCAGTGCTAAAGATGTAGAACACTGAACAGCTACAAACTGCTTGTACTTCCTACATTCCCCACCCCCTAAGAAAAAAGAAAGATGGAGGTGGGGGGTGGGAGAAGTTTGTCGATAGAATAACCGAGCACATTTGTCTTGCATCAGACTAATTATAGGATGCAGTCTTTGAAGTCATCAGAAAACAGTGCATTAGCATGCTGTCGACAGAAAATGTATGTTGATCACTGTAGTTTGGAAAAACGACACTGGACATTGTGTGAAATGGAGAGACTACTTGGTTAACCATGATTGATGTCTGATTTGGTATTACAGGGACTCATTCGGAAACAACAACAACAATAATGATGATAACAATACTAATAATCACGATAATTATGACAATATTTATGCCATATAAATCTTGACAATTCAAATCAAAGCACACTCACGCACCAGGTATATGCATACAATCGACAAAGACTACTTGACTATATTTCAATACACAGACTGAGGGAAAGAAGTACTTGTAGATTTCTTTATCGGGAAAAGAGGTGCGTTTTTAAATTGGATTTAAAAGCAGTAAGGGTAGGTGTTAGGTAGGTGGGATTGGGGACAGTCAGAGACTCCTCAAGCTGATGTTGGTGTAGAATGTGATGATTGTATATATGTTGTTTTGTTTCAGTGTGTTTGTCAGCTCACCGATTGTACCCACTTCCCCATACCATCTCTGTCTGTCTGTCTGTCTGTCTGTCTATCTCTCTGTCTCTGTTTCTGTCTCTCTGTCTGTCTCTCTGCCTCTCTGCCTCTGTCTCTGTCTGTCTCTGTCTGTCTGTCTGTCTGTCTGTCTCTCTCTCTCTCTCGTGCGCGCGCGCGCGAGCTGGCGTGCGCTGTCTCTGTCTACATGTATATCTGTCTGTGTCTTTCTCTGTCTCTCTGTCTCTATCTCTCTCTCTCTCTGTCTCTTGCTGTTTCTCTGTCTGTCTGTCTGTCTCTGTCTCTCTGTCTCTCTGTCTCTCTGTCTCTGTCTCTTTGTCTCTGTCTCTCTCTCTCTCTTTCTCTCCCTCCCTCTCCCTCTGTCTCTGTCTGTCTGTCTGTCTCTTTCTCTGTCTGTCTTTCTCTCTGTCTCTCTATCTGTCTGTCTCTCTGTCTCTCTCTCCCCCCCCCCCCCCCCCCCGCGAGCTTTCTCTCTCTTTCTCTTCGTATTTTTTGTTTTTTATTTCATGTTTTAAAAAACAGACAACATTCGGTCATATCTTCAGATTGCAGACATTTTGCCAAGACAGCCGAGGTATTTTCCGTTCACATCCTGAATTTTTAATTATTTGGCGAGATATAAATTATGTAAGCATAAAAACTATCCTGTTAGACCGTTATTTATTAGCCGTTTGAGCAATCCTCTAAATAGCAAAGTCAAAACAAACAATAGAAAACAAACAAACAAACAAAGAAACAAACCAAGAAAGAAAAAACAAAGACAGAAAGAAAGAAAGAAGGAGGGAAGAAAACAAACAAAGAAAAGTTTTCCAGCTTCTTCTTAATCCGGAACAAAAAAACAACAACAACAACAAAAATTGATGGAAAACACAGGCACACGAAAACACAAACAGGAAACTTGATGTACAGAAAAGAGTGCAAGGACTGAGGCACAGAAAATGCAGGCATATATGACGCTGCTGAAAACCAACTGAAAAACAAAATTGTCAAGCCATCATTCAGGTGTGTTTTCTAAATCCCCTGTGCGATAGATTGGGCGGAGTGGTCAACGCCGGGGGCATGTTCTTAGATCATATGCGCGAATGCATTGATATGTGTACTTATTTTTCTTTTCTTTTTTTTTTTCATGTTGAAGTTTTGTATGTTCTGAAGCGGTTATAGCCCTGATATGGCTCTACGCAGCCAGCTGGGCTTTAAACAACAATACCAATAACAATTTCAGTTTCGAAATGTGGGCATAGCTACGGACTGTTGTACTGTCTGGCACAGATATTCATTTGTGTAACCTGTGAGACAGTCCCACTTGGCATAAAGCAATGTTGGAGCAGGCAGCTGTGTCCAACTGTTGCAGGATGAACATTCTATGCTTGCTATCATAATATATCCTGGCGTCAACCAGACCCGAGAGATACAGACATCTGCGGTGGTGGTCAGAAGATTTGAGCAACATCCTCAATGACGCGTCCGTGAAGTGGATGAGACTCGATTGTGTGGTCCCAGTCTTCCCAATGAGCCCACAGCACGCCCAACTCTGGGTAGGAGCATGACGGAAGCGAAATGACAGGGGCAATGGATTGCTTTATGTGGATAAGGTATTAGACTTCTGTCGTGTGGTTGTATAGTGCGCCAGCGCAGTCCGTTCGTACTAGTAGACAGATAGTCTTCGTTCGTTTATATCAGATTTAATTCTGTTTCTATCAAACGCATTTTATATAACAAAAACCCGGCATTCTATGGGTTGTGCTTGGCTATGTCTGTTGGTCCTTCGGATGGAATATACGGATGGGCTTTAGGAATTTCTGCCGCGTTTCATGTTTTGGTAGATTTTGTTAGTGACTGGGAACTTGCATTGAAACAATTTTCCTGATTGAAACATTTAATTGTACATAGTTTTAAAACGATATAAACTCTTTCCAAAATATCAAAAGAGGAGTCAGACAAGGTTGTGTTTCGTCACCCGATCTGTTTTCACTTTACAGCGAAAATATCATGAGAAACCAAGAAGAATACCCTGGATTAAAGGTTGGAGGAAAAATGATAAACAACATTCGATAAGCAGATGACACCGAGCTAATAGCAGAAAATGAAAAGGACCTACAAAACATTGTGAATATAATAGAAATAGAAAGCAAAGGTAAGAGGTTGGAGCTAAACAGCAAGAAGACTGAAGTTACGGTAATTAGTGAAAAACATGAAATCCCCTCATGCAAAATAACAGCAAACGGCACAACCTTGAGACAGGTTGATAAGTTTAAATATCTGGGAACGATCATATCACCAGACGGCAGAAGCACATCAGAAATAGCCAGCAGAATCGGCCAAGCCAAAACAGCATTCAAGAAGATGAAAAGCATTCTTAGCAACAAATGCCTATCAATTAACATCAGGAAGAGAGTTCCTAAATGTTACATAGAACCGATAATGGTATACGTTTGTGAGGCGTGGACAGTCAGCAAGCACAGCCAGAACAAGTTTGAGGCAGCCGTGATGTAGTTTCTAAGAAGAATGTTGAGAGTTCCATGAACAGCAAGAAAACAAACGAGACAGTCTTGAT
This sequence comes from Monoplex corrugatus, assembly GCA_030674185.1. Classification (NCBI taxonomy): domain Eukaryota; kingdom Metazoa; phylum Mollusca; class Gastropoda; order Littorinimorpha; family Ranellidae; genus Monoplex; species Monoplex corrugatus. Next base: position 27,628,137 of record JAPXFY010000015.1, read on the forward strand.
GGAGGCAGACACAAGAAGATCATTCATAAGGAAGATTAGGAAAAGACAGGCAACATGTATAGGCCATTTTATGAGGAAAGGGGAATTAGAGCACCTGGTCACAACAGGAAAACTGGAAGGAAAGAGAGCACCAGGTAGACCCGGGGAAAAATACTGCAGAATGGCTGAGGACAACAATGGCAACAATGGATAGATGCATATGGAGGGCCATGATTGCCAACGCCATGCGACAGGGCACGATGATGATGATGATGATGATGATGATGATGATGATGATGATGATGATGATAGTTTTAATCTTTATTGATGATGGATGGAACGGGCGGAGAATCCTGATCTGTGGTGACAGGGAGAAGGGAGGGGGGGGGGGGAACGTAGAGCCTGCGTCTTGCATCGGGAAAAAGGATTTTACCAGGCTGTGGGTAATATATAGACTTTGTTTTTAGCAAGCTGTTGGGTTTGGACGAGAATGGGAGCTATCATGTTGGTTTGGAGGACGTCATAGGGCATTACAGACATCCTAAGCTTTTTCAAAAAAGATTGACAGATAATAACAGATACATTCGTACGTCAGAAAGAGCCTTATGACCTTACCAGCGTGTAGGATTTATGCGCAGGCTGACGGCTTAGGCCATGATTATTTTGTGTCTTTTTACATCACATTGCATTTGCGGTTTGTGCAAGTGGAATTTATTCTGAATGCCGAAACGCTGTTTTGAGAAACCTTTAACTGTCTCTAAAAGCAATGGACGAAATGCACAAAACAAAACAAATAAACGAAAACACGTTTTTTTTTCATGGGCCATTACCACTTTTTTCCAGGCAGCTACTGTAAATACCCGACTACCACTCTGCTTCCAACCCTGGCAAGTATTAGAACCATGTTAGTTATGTTGGAAGTGTTAAGTGATGTTCTTCACCCTTTGCTCTAATGTACCGTTAGCGTAGGATTGCACCAAATATGTTAACCCTTTGACTCCCGTACCCTATCCACCAACAGCAAAAACTTAACCCTTTGGTTTCTTCACCCCATCCACCAGCTTCTTGCAGGAAGCTGGTGGATAGGATGACAGAATCAAAGGGTTAAGTGTTTGCTTTGCAAGCATGATTGGCAATGCAGGATGCTGGGTGCGGGAGCCAAAAGATTAATATTCGCTTCCTCGAGCTCTGGAATAAACCATGGTTCCCACTTTCTGGTGGAGGACAGACACGCTAATGTCTCTGAAGCATGCATGTCAATATGTGATCGAGTTCGGTTTTTCAGCTGACGAAAAACAAAAGAAAAGAAAAGAAAACAAAACAAAACAAAACAAAACAAAAAACAAAACAAAACAAGCAAACCAAACAAAGAGTGGATTGCACCCAGAGAGAGAGAGAGAGAGAGAGAGAGAGAGAGAGAGAGAGAGAGAGAGAGAGAGAGAGAGAGAGAGAGAGAGAGAGAGAGAGAGAGAGAGCATTATGTCTTATGGTTTGTAAAAAGTTGGTATATATCTTTTTACCTGTTAGGGACAGTAGAATCATAGGTTTGACAAAAGAGAACAACAATCATCGAAACACCTTTTGAAAAAGCAGACCAGTAAACAAACAAAACAGAACAAAACAAAAATCCTACGCACAAACAGATAAACAAACACGATAACAACGAGAGAGAGAGAGAGAGAGAGGGTGAGAGAAAAGACAAATAGGAAAAAAAAAAGAAACACAGAAAAGAGAAAACAAATGGCAAAGATCAGAAATGTCATCAGAGGTCAAAAGTGGCGATACAATTGTTGGCTGAACATCCACAATTTACAAGTGACAATGCAAGAAAAAGAAATATTGAATAATAACACTTGGTCATTAGCATACAAGATACCCGCAAACTTTTCGGAAAAAAGCCAGTGTTAAGACTTACAAATCAAACCAAACCAAACAAAAACAAACAAAAACAAACAAACAAAAACAAACGAAAACAAATTGGTAAAGCAATCGAGACGCCACCCCCACCCCCTTCCAATTCCCCACCACCCCCTTGTCGTCACTAGCAACCAGCTACAAATCCTACAACAACCAGCCGGCCATCCAGACAATACACCAAGCAGTCAGCATTGCAAAGTACATGTAGTTTAGCACTGTGGACTACAGACTGACAGGTCGTGGACTGACCCCTCCCCTCTCCCCCTTTCCCCGCCATAATTATAGTCTTATTCACTTCATGGATTCCTAAACAAGTGTGACTATCCGTGTTCAAGCAAAACAACCAGCAAAACACTAAAATAAAATCAGAACGCGTATTTAATACAACCAGACAAGACAGGCGCAAATTTTCGGCCAACTGGCCTTTGTCAAGCGTGAATGTAAGATCACAAACAAACACTGAGACGAAGCAGCAGGAAAGTTTCAGTCTTTTTCTCCTAATTTTGTATTTTTGTGTTTGTTTGTGATCTTACATTCACGCTTGAGAAAGGCCAGTTGGCCGAAAATTTGCGTCTGTCTTGTCTGGTTATATTAAATACGCGTTCTGATTTTATTTTCGTGTTTTTCTGTTTCCACTTCATGGATGTTTCAT
>JAPXFY010000015.1:27635684-27640684 GCA_030674185.1 Monoplex corrugatus
TAGCGGTCAATGAGCCTCGTGGCCTGCTGGTCCTCCACATGTTTGTACAGGAGGTGAGAGATGGACGTGCTGCAAACTCGCGATGTCGATCTGATCCATATCCATGGAGGATAGACAGCATTAATCTTTTACCTTTTATTTTAGTCATCATCACACAAATTTTACAATTTTTTTTTTCAAATTAATTCAAAACCTATGAAACCCCTAAAAAAATAGCGTAAGAAATTGACATAATTTATCTCATTTTATTTTAACAGTAACAAACTATACTCATACCTGCATATAGTCACCCTCCCCTCCCCTCCCCTCCCCTCCATGCACACAGACATACACGTGTTTTTCCTCTTCAGAGAGACAACAACATAACATTTGTGTCTTGAACACCATTCTCTCTTTTCCTAGTCTCACGCGCCTGCTTCATGAATAGCTTAAAAAGTCAATTAAAGACACTGAAAAAATAAAAGATGTGTAAGCAAAAAAAATTATATACTGACAAATCCAAAACAAGTGTGACTGCCCGCGTTCAAGCAAACAGGAACCAGAAAAAAACACGAAAGAAGAATACGAACGCGTATTTAATACAACAAAACAAGACAGGCGCAATTTTTCGGCCAACTGGCCTTTGTCAAGCGTAAGATTACAAACAAACAAACACTAGATAAAAAAAATTGAGAAAAAGACTGAAACTTCCCTGCTGCTGTGTTCAGGGTGAGAAAAGAGAGACAACTGAAGACAGCAGCAGGGAAGTTTCAGTCTTTTTCTCAATTTTTTATATATAGTGTTTGTTTGTAATCTTACGCCTGACAAAGGCCATTTGGCCGAAAATTTGCGCCTGTCTTGTTTTGTTCGTATTCTTCTTTCGTGTTTTTTCTTGTTACTGACAAATACATACATATATGCATAAATATAGTAATTGGATCAAACATTCACACAAAAAAGGACATTTTTCTTATCAGAATTACAAACGCACAATACATTTCATGACACGGTCACTATTATTATTGTTATAAAAGCCCAGCCCATCCATGTCAGTCTCCTCCAACCTTAGAGGATTCCATCCGCGACTGTTGGACAGGGTGGCTGAGGTAGGACAGGGTGGCTGAGGTAGGACAGGGTGGCTGAGGTAGGACAGGGTGGCTGAGACAGGACAGGGTGGATGAGACAGGACAGGGTGGATGAGACAGGACAGGGTGGATTAGACAGGACAGGGAAGATGAGGTAGGACAGGGTGGATGAGACAGGACAGGGTGGATGAGACAGGACAGGGTGGCTGAGACAGGACAGGGTGGATGAGACAGGACAGGGTGGATGAGACAGGACAGGGTGGATGAGACAGGACAGGGACAGGCCCATGACTGTTGCAGAAAACCTCCGATAGCCACCAAGGGTCAGCCATGCACAGGTTGCACAGTGCATACAGAGATTTCATATCATGTTAAATTACATTAGTCAGTACTCAAGTTAACCACAAGTTCTGAGATTGGTAAACATGTGTTTGTGTTTGTCTGTTATTTTTGTAGAAAATACGGCCATCCCAACATCCATTCATACACAGAAAAGCAACAGCACACACCTGAGAGAAAAGAGAGAGAGAGAGAGAGAGAGAGAGAGAGAGAGAGAGAGAGAGAGACAGACAGACAGACAGACAGACAGACAGACAGACAAACAGACAGACACAGACACAGTCATGGAGACAGACAGACTGACAGACAGAGACAGAGAGATACAAAGAGACAGAGTGATGTTATTTTAAATGCACCAAGCATTGTTTTGTTTTAGTAGAAACAAAGACAAAAGAAACAAACTATAGGCTTGTGTTTGCCCATATCCTAGTAAACAACCCAGCACCCGTCTTTGTACAAAAACCGTGTATGGGTGACATACGCTACAAACGCCCACTCCCCACACACAGAACAGTTTGAAGCAGGGTGGGAGAGTGGGGTAGCCTCATTGTATGCGAGGTACTTTCAAGTATATATCCGGTATTCGGCTCACAGTACGATAGAGTAAGCACATTGTCTGTTTTGTCTGTGATGAACCACCAAACAAGCCTGTTAGTGCATAGTACACAGGTATTGTAAGGGAAAATGAGCTGACAGCTATGCGAGCTGGTGGCAGGGCGGGCTGCCGAAAAAGAGATGAAGACCAGAGTGGGGCGAGAGAGGGGTCTTCCATTCTCTTTTCCAGCCTCTGGACCTGATTGGTGCACGTTGTGTGGCTGTGTCCCGGACTTTGTCATCTCCCCACTTTGTCATTAGGTTTGATGACTGGGTCCGAATGGGTCATGCAACGCATGGACAGCCCCCCTTTGCTTGAAGAAATGATCGTCGATTGGCGTCGGGAGCTTGGGAGGTGGTTGTCCCGAGAATGGTGAGGCATTGGTGCTCCGGGTCCCATCCTCACCCTCGTGGTGTTTCTTGTTAAGTAAAACTCTGGCTTGTCTGTGATGAACTAACAAAGAAGCCTTTTTGTACACAGTTGTTTGTCTAGGTCGTTGGTGTCCTGATTGTGTTGGGTCATAACAGGCAAAGCTGAACCCCGCTGAAGTGACAGCAGTGTAAAGTCTCCTCTGGCTGGAAACCTCGTGACATCTTGATATCCATTTCTCCTCTGGCTGGAAACCTCGTGACATCTTGATATCCATTTCTCCTCTGGCTGGAAACCTCGTGACATCTTGATATCCATTTCTCCTCTGGCTGGAAACCTCGTGATATCTTGATATCCATTTCTCCTCTGGCTGGAAACCTCGTGACATCTTGATATCCATTTCTCCTCTGGCTGGAAACCTCGTGACATCTTGATGTCCATTTCTCCTCTGGCTGGAAACTTCGTGACATCTTGATGTCCATTTCTCCTCTGGCTGGAAACCTCGTGACATCTTGATGTCCATTTCGACTAGGATTTTGAATGAACTAGGGTTTGTTGATTTAGTTCCATCGAGCCTGAAATAAACAGTGCACTACTAAAATATGCAGAAAACGGCACAGGCAAAAACAGCCAACCAAACAAACAAAAAACGTTGGTCTGTGACAAAATTCAACTTTTGTTTCTAGGAAGCAGAAGATAGCCACAATACTACAGTTTTATAGACCTCAGACTATTCCTTAACCAGTAAAACCAAACCGTTAACAACCGAGAGCCACATTACTGAAAATGAAAATTAGGTTTCCAATAGATAGCAGAAACACGCAAAAATTGAACAAGATTGAAACTGGTAAAGCAAGACAGGCACAAATATCCAGTCTTTTTTGTTGTTGTTTTTGTTGTTATTGTTATTGATATGCGTAGAGCCACATCAGGGCTATAACCGCTTCAAAACATACACAATACTTCAACAGGAAAAAAAAAAATTAAGAACACATGTCATTCGTACACATCATGTAAGGACGCGCCCCTGGCCTTGAACGTTCCGTCCAATTTATCGCACAGGGGATTTAAAAACACACCTGAATACAAATTTAAGCATACCCAAAGACACCAAAACATATATAAAAACATGCATAAATTACCTAAAATTGTTTCGCATATCTCACCTCCCTAGAGCAAAAATGCACTAATACATGTACCCAATTATCAATCCTAAGAAAAAGTACGTAAGACTTTATCAAACACATACAAGTGAATGGACCAGCAAGGCAGAAAATGATAGGAAGAAATGACAGAAAGCAAAGGAACAAGGCAGAAACAAAGAGAGTGGCGGAAAGGAGGAAATTTCTAGCACAGAATTTCCAGAAGGTGGGGATACTATTTATACTGAAAGAGCCCCCGGCATCCCTCCACGGAGGGAGGGGGGGAGGGGGGGGGGAAGTGATTTCCAGTCAACTGGGCTTTTGTCCAGTGTACAACGGAACAAGATCACAAGATTTAGGGAAAATGGCAGAGCAGATAAAGGGTTGGAGTTAAATAGCAAGAAGACGGAAGTCATGGTAATCAGCAAAAAAGATGAAATCCCCTCATGCAAAAATAACAGCAAACGGCACAACTTTGAGACAGGTTGATAAGTTTAAATATCTGGGAACAGTCCTCTCATCAGACACCACAGGCACATCAGAAATAGCCAGCAGAATCAGCCAAACCAAAACAGCACTCAAGAAGATGAAAAGTATTTTTTATCAACAAATATCCATCAATTAACATCAGGAAGAGAGTTCTTGAATGTTATATAGAACCGATAATGTGTACGGTTGTGAGGTGTGGACAGTCAACAAGCAAAGCCAGAACAAGATCGAGGCATCCGAGATGTGGTTTCTAAGAAGAATGTTGAGAGTTCCATGGACAGCAAAGAAAACAAACGAGACAGTCTTGATGGAGGCAGACACAAGAAAATCATTGATAAGGAAGATCAGAGAAAGACAGGCAACATCTATAGGCCATTTTATGAGGAAAGGGGAATTAGAGCACCTGGTCACAAAAGGAAAGCTGGAGGGAAAGAAAGCACCAGGTAGACCCAAGAAAAAAATATTGGACGGACTTGCAGGGTGGCTGAGGACAGAGATGGTGGATGATGTGCTTGCGGAGAGAAGGGATAGATACATATGGAGGGCCATGATCGCCAACGCCATGCTGAAGGAACATGATGATGATGGCAGAGCAGACTTCTCTGATTCTGTCTTTCCTTTTCGTTGAACATGCTGGTACTTCTCAGTGAACAACTTCTGTGTTTAAGCTTATATGACAAAATTATCTTGATTAATGGTTTCTTTGGTTTTTTAAAAATGATATTTTGCTATAGTCTACTCAACTGATTATATTTACCTTTTACCTGTTAGCGTTAACCGCATATTAGCGCCGAACCCACTAAAGAACACGCTAGACAGATCCCCCTCCCCCCCCCCCCCGGGCAAAATAAACGTTCACACCCCAAAAAAATTAAAACTGAATAAAAAAGGAGTGTTTAAAAAGATATTCGAAAATAAGACAAAAATAAGAATAAAAAATAAGAATTAGAAAATGAGCACTTAAGTAAGAACAGTTGTAAAATTCTGCCCGCATCGACAAAG